>OX453282.1:1492500-1860000 GCA_949710005.1 Ricordea florida | reverse complement strand
AAAACAGATGTTTAATTAGTGCACACAAACGAAACACACTCTGTTACCAGAAAATATCACAAGAACGGTTGCGCAACTTTTCAGAGGACAGTAACACTACATGAAAACACAGTAGATTTAAAACGGATTGTCACATTGTAGCATGCAGGTTTGATGTATATATCGATAGGAAAGTTAGAACCACACTGTATAGCAAAACAAAAGTACCATAATACAGTGTAGTTTCATAGCTTACCAAAGAACGATCACACTGCATGGTTTGATCCACCGATGAAAAAGTTAGAACCACACTGTATAATAAAAACAAAACAGTACCACAGTACAGTACTGTTCAATAGCTTTCCAAAGAATGGTCACGGTTTGAACCACGCAATATAGTTTGCGCAAGTATTACCATGTTGTGTTAGCTAGTTGATTTTCATAGAATAGAAGCTAAACTATTGTAGTTCATACATTTGAACTACTTATACGCTGTTATGTCAAACAATGTATGCAGGGGAAATGAATCACTCAGTAAGAGTCAAGCACATACGTGATTTCGTCTCTTGAACTACGACAGGCTGCAAAACTGTTGAGACACTATGAGTAAAAAGTACTCCTTCTTCCTTTAAACGACAACCAGCACAAAGTTTCGCTGATTTTCCAGCTTCCCCAGGGAAGGGGGAGTTAAATGTATGAAAGCACTGCATGTAAATACCCTAAATAAGTGCTGTGTATCAAGTAAAGTTGTAAGTTTTATCACAGTCGCGATGAAACGAGAACTCACCAAGTGAAACAAGGAAACAACTTCCTTTAGAAGAGAAGCTATCGTCATGATGAGAACGAAATAACTCAAGGCTTGGACGAGCTAGGAATAGTCACAACAAAGAGGCCGTTAGGTCGAAAATGCAAAATCGGCATAAAGAAAGAAAAGAAGTGCGAAAAAAAATTTTGAGTCATGTAAATGATGAAACAAAGAATTATTTGAGAATAAAGCTTGGTGCAAAGATATACCTTAAAAAGGTTGAGTAGTAACAAGAAATCAGTAATATTCTTTTTGTATTGTTGCAAAGGTAAGAATATTTTTATTTCTTTAATGATGGAATGATCCAGTCAGAGAGTTGAAGAAGAGTTGAACACCCTATTACCACAACAGATGTTCATTATTTTACATGAAAATTCACAATATTAGTGACGTAAACGTAATAAGTAAAAGTTGCTCACCACGTTGGAAAATGTGCAGGTGAAGTCGTTTTTATCCTTCAAATTCAAAAAGAGTATTACGTTTAGTTATGTTTTGTAGGAAACCTTAAGTACTGTTGAGTAATTTTATGGAGAATGCTTCCTATAGTCTCAGTATCTGGTTAGAATGAACTCAATCCTTAAGCTGTATTGAAGAAATGTTAAACGAGCATCGAGTTATGGACGCACGCGGGAGTTTGCTAATCACGAAAGAGTGCTCAGCAAACCTCCCAAGTTCGTCCATAACTCGATGGTTGCACAGCTGCTGCGTTTACCATTTCTTTTATAACACGAGACTTCACAACTTCACAATCTGACTTCAGCATGCAACCAATGGGCAAATCGATCGCGCGTATTAGCCAATCATAGCGCGCGCTTTCCCGAATCTATGTTATAATGTCTTATTGGCTGTGAAGACTCAAATGACATCATAGCTTCACTGGCAAACAGTCAGTAACCTAACGGCTGGACAAGGACATGGATAACACCACCTGACGACACACAACTCTCTTTCCTCTCACGATGGCTTCTGTTTGTGTAGTTTCATAAGAGCAAGAGCAGAAGTGCTTTATCAAGTATAAAACACGAGGCGTCAAAAACACCATATCAAAATCTTTTATATAGACCTATTCATTGTTACACTGAACTTTGGATTTTCGTGTATGTGATCAAGAAACCTGAACGCAAATGTTAGCCGTGTCTATATCAGGTATAAAGACACTCATTAAACAATAATTTCCTTCGTGTTCTCTTTATTATTAATGAGTTTTTGAAGGTTTGTTCAAACGTCAATATATGTCAACAATAACAGTTCTTTCCATTGGATGACTGTCTACACCCGGACGATCGAACTTGATACACTACTGAGACTCCTCGGTAAAAACCATTTTCAACGCTAAGTACCTTAACAAATTTGAGCGTCTGGCAGTATTGTAGTTAACAAGAGTTAATAATTATTGTTTGGCATTTGCGTCCCACCTCAGTTGGATCTGAAGAATTGAAACCACACAATTCATCCTCATTAGCACGAGTGTATATCGCCATTGTGGTCAACGGTACGATGAAAAGGAGGTAGGTGAAAAGATTTAAACCAAATGTGATCCAACCAAACCTCTTCCTAGAAAAGAAAAGGAAAAGAATCTAGTATACGCTCATAATTATATAATTTACATCTCGAAATTAACCTGTTAAAGCCCAGTTTAAACGTCCAACTTTACATGTGCCAAACATTCTTTCTCTTTCGGGATGAAACCTAACCTTGTATAAGCCTCCTGGTTTCTATTAGGTTTCCTCGCCATATACACTTTCTTAACTTTCATCAATAAAAAACTTATAATAAAGTAGCAAAATGTAATAAAAATAAAGTAAAGCTCAAGGTTGCCTGTTAGAGTCCCTCTTCGCAAGAATCTGTTAACTGGTTAAAATTTTAAACAGACTCTTACTTTCTTGCAGTATATTGATTTGATATGAGAAATACCATGAAGTACAATGAAATACTTTTCTTTGATGATTTCCCCTCCAACCTGTTTCAAATGATATGGCGACAATCATTATCCGACGGAAGTGCTTTTGAATTATCAGTTCCATTTACAATCCCACTCCTGATTGTACAGTGGCAATTCCTCGAGGACAAAGCTCGTTGCTGCAAAAAATTTCTGCATGTGAAAATGGGATGGCCCCGTGTACGATCATACTCACCACTTTGTATTCAAGAGTAGAAAGCTCACGGAATGAGTTAAACAATTTTCACGTCGGTAAATTGCCATGGTCTAAAAAACAGTAAAGTAAAAGGCAATGGTTGGCAATCGTTTATCTAAGAACCAATAGTGACTTGTATGCACGCTATGTGAGCCTATGTATGTATTACGCATGAGCAATGCTATGATAGAGTTTAAGACGACGCATTGTGTGCGAAAAAGTGTCAAGGTTATTGCACAAAAGCAGCAAAAACATTAGATATAGTCCAACATATCTGATGTAGTAACTAAGCCTTAACTTCCGTCTACAGAAGGAAAACGTTTTTCTAAGTTGACGTACAGTCATTAGGGAGCTTAAGCATGCGCGTTTTTGAGACGCGGACGGCAACCGGAAGTCAGCTGTTTCCCCTTTTAACTTGTCTTCACACAACTGCATTTACACTGATTAGTATCTTTTCTCCATTAGAGATGATCAATATAAAAATCTGGGAGATACCACTGTCCTGGCACGTGAAATGTTCTCTTCCGGTTACCGTCCGCGTCTCAAAAACGCGCGTGCTTAAGCTCCCTATTATTACACAGCACCAGGAGCCCATCATGGGTTCCTGACAGCACGTTGAGTTTTTCTTTCAGTTCTACCTCAATTAAAGCCAGTGAATTCACTTTCGTCGGAGTATCCTCCTTCTTTTTAGTGACTTGGACATCATTTGCAACTGGAGTCTGCAATCATTGTCATTATCATTATCAGCTGCTTAGATAAATCGAATGACGTCACTATACGGAAAAAATGGCGACCGGCCATCTAATTTACCCATAATCCCCTTAGGACACAAAAACATTGAACTTTCAACACTCAAAAGTGCACATAAAAGTTCTAAGGGTCTGGGATGTACGATGCGCTTAGTACAGGGACGCATTTAAGAAACTGAACGCTTTGCAAGGTTTTCAAGGAGGTAAAATCCAGAAACGCCATCTATTTATAATCTTGGTGAAAGGTTGTTATTTTGTCGAGAAAACTACAAAAAATGTAAAGCGAATGGAACAGCACAAAACAAATTAGTTCCCAATATTTCAATATTAATCGAATAACAAACACGAGAAACAGTGTTTGATACATATCAAAATCGCTGAAGAGAGCTGAGATTATCACACGTATTAGAATATTTATATGTGATCAAACACATGTATTGAGTGTTTCACATAGCTTTCCCAAAAATTAGTTAAAGAAATTAAAGATCCAGAAATGAGCCATGTTTGATCTCCAAACACCTCACGTGCCTTATTTTCTCTTTCGTTTATGCATTATTAATGAATTCGAGAAGCATTTGCTGTTTTACCAAACCTAAGGTATATAAATGGAGAATAGAATAGTGTATTCAGAAATGCAATTACCGCACCAATAGACGCGAACATTCTTTACATGTCTGACATGTTTCTCTTTCATACCTCTCGTCCGGATCTTCGCGTCTTTTTCGACGCCTCTTCTTGTCTGCCTTGAATCAGGCTTAGATCATACCTAACCTTCACAAAATAGAATAAAAGAAAACATTGGTTTTTACTTTATGATCTGTTAAAACTTCCACCAGCAGATGTTTCCATGGAGTGTGACCATTTTTGGAAAGCTACTGAACCGCACTGTACTGTGGTCCTGTTTGTTTCACTATACAGTGTGGCATGTCACCCTTCTTTCCTATTCAACTAGTAGGACATTCATCTCAATCTTGCAAACCTTACCACTTGGTAGGAAAAAGATTTACTTACTTTGTAGTTAAGACTCGCTGGATCTCCAGTTTCTTCAACAAGTTGATCAAGAAATCGCTGCAGGTAGTTCAAGAACAATTAACAACCCTTCCTTAGTAAAGAGTTTATGACGGAGTTGGGACTCAAAGAAGGAAAAATATATTTCTTTCTCTTACCACAACAGAATTCGGCATTGTCTCCACGAGTTTCTGCAGCATAGGAACCACGCCCGTTGAGCACGTGGTCAACACCTCACGCCATCTGTTTACCAAATAAATTTAATAGTATTAATGAATTAGCTAATAATCATAAAAATGAAAAGGGAAATAGAAGTTGAAGTTGAAAATCGAAGGGCAAGAACAAAGAGAAAGGGAGAGACGTAAAAACCTATTCTCATTAATCATCTTTTGTTACCATTATAATACATTTGGAGCTACAAGAAATTGGTCTTATCGAGCAAGTTTATAAAGTAAGCTATACCACCGTAAAGTGATAATAAGGGTGCGGAATGTCAGCACCCTTTTTTATCTTACGGTGGTATAAATTACTTTATCGACTTGTTTGATTATCCCAGTTTCTTGTGTTTCAATATTCCCCACCGACGCAACATCAGTTTCTTTAGAAACTATCCTCAAAATAGATATTATGGGCTCCTGGCTATACTAGTGTTGATTGGAAGTTTTTTCTTTCTTTTGGGGCGAAGCTGGATCACTCCAGGTAATGACTGTGATGAACAACTTATCTAGATTCCTAAAAAATATTTTGTATTATTTCGTCAGTATGGCGAAGTGAATAGAAACTATCATCAGGATCTATTTCGTACTAAAAGCTTTAAAAATCATACTGAAAGATGAAGAGGAAAAGTATACATTTTTAATGATGCATTTTTATTACTTAAATTTCTTCATTTACCTGTCGTGTCCAGCTATCACCATGACAACAGCCTCCTTCTTTTCTTTGAGAGCCAAATCCAGAATGTTTTGGTTGTTACTGTTCATTGTGACTTGAGCCTTGTCACAAGACAGCAGTAACGATACAACAGCTGCGTTACCATTGAGTGCTGCAAGATGTAGCGCCATGTTCTGAAATTACACGTTTAAAGTAATATCAATTTGAATATCCCGCGGGCATTTTGTTACAGCGTGACAGGAACAAAATCAGTTCATCGGGCTACCTTGTTCTTGTCCACGGCATTCAGGCAGTCTTCAAACTTTTTAAGAATGGCTTCACAGCACGACTTGGAACCATTGATCGCCGCCATATGAAGAGGAGTACGCTCACTCTTATCTCTGCAAGCAGAGAAAAAGCTATGCAAGGTTTTCCTCGCATTTGCCTAGTATTTTCTTATTTCAAAAATAAGGTGGACAAAGAAGGCCCTTGTGAGTATGAGAAAATCAAACAGAAACTACCTATTGGCGACTGTAGAATGCAGAGCTCTCTTACCCTGTAAGTAACAAAGACATCAAAGAACACTGAGCGGGACATTCTCTGTCTCTGTTTGTTTACTCACCTCTCTATGGTCGCCCCGAGTCTGAGTAGTAGGTCAGTGGCAAGGTGATGTCCTTGAAAGCATGCGTAATGTAGAGCGGTCTTACCCTGACTGTTCAGAGCGTTAAGAATACGAATGTTTTGCGCGCCCTCCATCAGCTTCTCAATGACTTCTGTCCAACCATATCTAGGAAATGTGCAAATTTAATTTTAAGGCTTCTTTTAAATTGCAAGTCTGCACGATTAATCTGATGTTTTATCTCCAGAAAATTACACAGCAACAACAACAACAAATCTCTTTAGGAGTTACTAAGTGTCCTCCGTCTTTTAACCAGATTAAATTACTAAGCCTCCCGTCCAACCTTGGAAGAATTACAAAGAGTTCTGAATTCTGGTTTCGATCAGTCTGGCTTCCTTCTCGTCAGTGAACAGTCTTTGACGTTGTATTTGGCCATCAAAGATTTGGACAGAAATTTTAACCCCCAGGTTCCTTTGGTTTGAATGTTTAGCTCACCGATTGGCTCAAAGGGAGTTACCTTGCTGCCACGTGGATGGGCGTATCCAGTGAGTCTGACGTCACAGTCGGAGCCGCTTTGTTTTTGGCCACGAAAAGCGCCGTCGTCTGTTTGAAGAAAAAACAGCCATTGGACATTTTACAATAACTGAGCGAATTCTCGCGCGCTGATTGGCTAATTTTTATCATCAATAAGAGTACAGACACATAAAATTTTAATTTATGCAAGGTTTTTTCGCGTGATAAGTGAGCTGTCAAACAGTCAGATTTTTACCCAATCAAATTGTATTACGTGTTGTCACAAGCCAATGAGAAGGCGAGAAAAGTTATTGAGCATAGTTGCGCCCTGATTGCGTCAATTTAAATAAAATTCAGCATTTTTCGAGTTTACTTGCTGTTTACTTGCGTTTTCTTTTCATTTAAGTCTTCATTTGACCTTTTTCGCGTTTTGTTATTGTAAAAAACAAATTGACGTCAGTTTTTTATGCGTCTGTCCTCTTATTGATGATAAATTGCGTCATAACATTGTCAAAGTTTGTTGTAGATCCACTCGCCTATCGGCTCGTGGATCTACAACACTTTGACAATGTTATGACGCAATTTATCATCAATAAGAGGACAGACGCATAAAAAACGGACGTCAATTTGTTAATTAGAAGGTGAAGGCGCATAGCGGCCAGGAGCCCCTAGTGAGACCAACATGGTCGGAGCTTCACCCGGCCGCGCGCGTTCACACGTAACACCAACGTGAATACTGTTACTCCCCCCGAATGGAATGCTGGTCACACTTGCGTCAACAGCACAGTGCCATCCCTGGGCGTAACCCAGAGAAACCCCCCCCCCCCCTCCCCTCGGTCTGAATTAGCCTTACAGTTGTAAAAGTAAAGACAAAGAGAACAAACTAAAGGTACCTCACCTATAGATCTATCTACGAATAAGGACTTGTAGAAAAAAGCAGGAGGAAAGTTGGCTGTAGGGTTTGTGTATAATTTTTGAAATAACAATTGAACGCGTGTTCTCGATACGATCAGTTTTTCTTGAACTGTTTCTTAACTGCAAACGTAATGGGCACAAATCTAGAGGCCTGGTTCACGGAAGACTGATATTTATCCACTACCACTTCCTTAAACTCAAAATAGACTGATGTTGTTCAAATGGCGTCGCCCACATTATCATTTTATGGTCTTAGTATGTGCCTAGAATCAAGTGGCTTACCTTGAGTTGCCGCTTTTTGGAGGCATAATGAACCGGCGAGAATCCACTGACATCTTTTTCAGTAATCATTGAAATAATAGCTGGACTCTAGACAAAAGGAGAAAATTTCCATCAAAAAATACTGTTGCAGACTTAAATAGCATCGAGAAAATTTGCCCATTTCCACACGAATTCCGTTCCTTAGACACATCAACAAGACAAATGCTTGGGGAGGGTATGCCCCGGCCGGGAATAAGTTGAAGTTTTGAATTAATTGGAACACAATACAGTCACCTTTCGCCTTCCACCAATAATTTGTTGTAATGTATGTCATTGCTATTTTAACTTTTTTGCATCAGGAGTCTATATCGCGCTTAACTATAGTATTAGCATACAAGTTTGTCCATGAGAGAAACCACAATACACACATTAAACATATATAAACGTACGTTGAAAATAATTTTTTGTATCAGGAACCCTTCATGGACTCCTGTTTGCGTATGATTGAACTGTTGAACTTCTTCGCTTTTTTTTTCACTTTTTCGATTAGGCAACAATTATGTAAATTCTGAGCATGGAAACTTTGTCAGAATTGTAGCATTCTGTGCTCAAATTTTCATAAGGTTCACATGTATTGATGATTAATTTGAGAAATAACTCGGAAAATAGTGAATAATAGAGGTCTGATTGTTCTGCTTTCACCCCCGATTGGATACCTTATGGTGTATGGATCCAGTGATCTTGTATATTATAACGTGTATATAGAGTAGAAAATAAACCCTACCTGGAGTAAGGCCGCTATTGTTCGGTCATGCGCAACAGCCACATGGAGAACAGACCTGAGTTCCGTGTCTCGCACAGTGACGTCTGCACCGCGCTCCATCAAAAGTTTCACTACTTCCGTCGCGCCATAATCGGCAGCGAGAAACAACGGAGTGCAACGCTCATCACTCTTCGGGTCTACGGCCGCGCCCTGAGTGCACGTTGTTAAAAGGAGAGAACACAGTTCAGACGGAACAAGTCGTAACGTATGATCGGCATACAAAAACGTTAAAAAATCACTCAATTAGTTGGATAAGAAACGGCCATGCGGGACATTACATAATGGAGGTCTTCAATTCTAGCGATCAACTGATACCGGTTGATGTAGACCACCTATAACCTACCAACTGATACGGGTTGATATCGGCTAGACCACCTATAACTGACCAAGCAGATCAACTTATAAAATGAAGCTGAACAAGTTATAACTATTCATTAATAACCATATAAAAGAGCACCGTACAGAATGAAATAAATAAAACCATTTTTGGAGGTCCACTGAACATACTATGTGCTTATTGACTAAGTGGGAGGGATGGACGGGAAAATATTTGACTCGAGGTTATGACATATGGACCGAACGCAGTGAGGTCCGTGTGTCATAAACGAGAGTCAAATATTTTCCCGTCCAGCTCGACCTGAGTCAATAAGCATTTTATCATATGACCACTGGATGAGTTTTGAAAATTTCGAAAAAATTTTTTATTCTAAATAGGAAGCAATAGCCTGGCGCGCGGGAAAAATTGCAAAAACAAAATTCTACAACAAAAACTCTTCCTTCATTTTTTCGAGTAGGAACAAGAAATTCGCAATTCATCGAAAAAAGTGCCCTACTTTCTCATTTCTGTTTTCTTTTGATGTTTTTTTTTCGCAACAAAGCCGAACAAGTGCATCAGGGCCTGACGGCTTTTTCCGAACCGGCTCACGTCAACTCGTCCGGCCCTACACACGTCAGCTTTTGCTATAGTTTTCTAGCGGCGAGCGTGGCAGGACGGGTCATGTGATAATGTTATGTATTTTTGCACATGTTGTCCTTTTTAACTCGTGGATACGCGAAGCGTATTTGCGAGTTTTTGTGGGGACTCCGATATGCAAATTGTCACTCACTCACTCACTCACTCACTCACTCACTCGCTCACTCACTCACTCACTCACTCCAGTGTAGACATCTTCGTAATTAGTCGGATAGAACTCGGGGGCACCGATATGAAGACGACAATTGTTGTGACCGAAGTCACGGAAGTCTGTTGATGAAAGTTCACGCTGAAAGTGTATCGTACCGTTGCCAGAGTTTGTAATGATTTTGTAGCTTAAGAGGACGATTAGCGAGGCCCTGTTAGGGGTAAATTTCGAAAAGCAACATGGCCTTGAAACGGCGACATAAAGGACCTGAAATGGCGACGAACGACGAGCCGCTCACGGGAAATTACGACAGCGACCTTCGACCTTCCGAAATTGCGACGTGAAAAGGTTTGAAACTCAGACGCGCAACATAAAGAACCTCACTAACAGGGCCTCATTAGCGGTCTTACTAAAATCAAAAGGAGTTTAAATGTTTCCAGTTAGGACAATAACCAACTTGGAGACTGAATTTCATGAGCCTTTTACTCGGCCAGGCGCTAAACGTGAACAGATGATAACTATTCGCTTTTCCGACATCGACCGCCATCGACCGCCCCCAAGATTACAAGCAGTATATGAATTTCAGTTGGCTCGAAAGTGATCTGAAGATGAGAAAATCTCTTGCTAATGCAGTAAGCTTTGATGAGAACTCATAGAGCGAAATTAGCACTTGAATGAGAACTTATATGAGCGAAATGAGTACTCGTTATTGAACGAAACTACTACTGAAAACAGAATAAATTGACGAATCCATGATGTGAAACCGAAGAACTTCTGTGGCCAACCTGGATAAGAAACATCGCATGGAGGACTTTTCTACTGATTTAAGTGTTAGTACGAACAGGAATGGAGTTGGAGAAGTATTGGGACGGTCAAGAAGTATGTCAACGCTTACCATTAAATATGGAGGCGCATGCCATGGCGGAGAACCATGAAGATTACAATGTAATCAATCAATCAATAAACTTTATTAATGTGTCAAGGCCACATAGCCTGGGAAAATCCCATACTAATTTGGGGACACAATTAACAAATATAATAATATGTAAAAAGAGAGTTTAAGATACTTAAACCTATATAAAATATATTTATGATAATCAGACATTGAAAATATGTAAAAGAGAGTTAAAAATACTTAAAACTGTATAAAATAATTATGAGGAGCACAGGGAACAACCCTTGCAGCCATCATCTATGAGCAGACTAATATCATATTTACGTATCTGTTTCCTAAAAATATTTAACGTTTTGGCTGATCTTACGTCTGGGGATAATTTTCCCCACAATTTAGGCCCAAGATATCGTAAAGAATGTTTACCATATGTAACGGTATTAAAACTTGGGGTGGAAAAATCTGACTGTCTTAAAAAGTAAGAAGAGTTATGATTATTAAAAATATTACAAATATAAGTAGGACATAACCTGTGCTTCACTCTGTACATTAGGATGCAAATATCCTGCAAGCGCCTGTTCATGAGTGTTGGTAACTCAGCTCTTTTGAGTAATTGTGAATAGCTTGAAAGCTTGTCTCTATAAACCGCCCTCAAGAAAGTCATTAAAGGGTTCGAAAAGAGTAAGTCATGTAGAAAATGTATTAAGCGTTATATTATATACAATACACCACAAGCCGTTACAATGAAAAGTTTTCTGTCTATTGATTTCCGAATTTACCTTGAAGTGAACTAGATTGTGTTGAAGTAGACATGTTGGAAAAATAGGCTTACTTGTTTTGCTTACTGTTGTGTGACTCATCATATTTACATTGTAAAAACAAGAAGTTATAAGGATAAAAACAAAGATGTATTGCTGTATTAATGATGGCAAGTGTGATTTTTTTTAAGTGCAACCCTGAATATATATACCACTGATAACCTAAAATGAGATGGTAATGTAATAAACTAATTCAGCTTGATAAAGGATTGAGAGTCTTAAGGATTTTAAGATCATCACTAACATACTTTGCAAAAATGCAAGAAAGACTTGTTTGGTATGATTCGTCAGCTGGGCTATCCTACATGGTTTTGTTCATTATCAGCTGCAGAATCAAGGTGGATATTTCTGTTGAATACATTGAATAGACTTGTAGACAACAAAAACTATAATGATGATAAAATTGATAAAATTCAGACCTTATTCAGAAGGACCCTGTTACATGTGTTAGAAACTTTGAACTCACAGACAGTGAGCAGCAGGATACCAGAACTACATTTGGTTTCGGTGCCATTTAATCCTGTACCCTTATGTTAAGTTATCAAGTTTTTTAACAACTGTATGCTTGCCACCTGCCTTATAACTGATGCCTGGTGTAGGCAAATGATTGGCATTATGTACTCACTGTATGTTTATTTCAAAAAGCTACTCAGCTCCCTGGTCACTTTTATGTTGTGATTATAGATTATTAAAATTATCTTCAAGTTCATTCAATCACAACTCTAAAAAAACACCTCGTTAATTTTAAATTATTTCTTTTTTCTCTGTTTTGTAAACATATCCACGAGTTCACCATAGTCCTACTTTGATTTAACTCGTGGATACGCGAAGCGTATTTGCGAGTTTTTGTGGGGACTCCGATATGCAAATTGTCACTCACTCACTCACTCGCTCACTCACTCACTCACTCACTCACTCCAGTGTAGACACACTTCGTAATTAGTCGGATAGAACTCGGGGGCACCGATATGAAGACGACAATTGTCGTGACCGAAGTCACGGAAGTCTGTCGATGAAAGTTCACGCTGAAAGTGTATCGTACCGTTGCCAGAGTTTGTAATGATTTTGTAGCTTAAGAGGACGATTAGCGAGGCCCTGTTAGGGGTAAATTTCGACAAGCGACGTGGCCTTGAAACGGCGACATAAAGGACCTGAAATGGCGACGAACGACGAGCCGCTCACGGGAAATTACGACAGCGACCTTCGACCTTCCGAAATTGCGACGTGAAAAGGTTCGAAACTCAGACGCGCGACATAAACAACCTCACTAACAGGGCCTCATTAGCGGTCTTACTAAAATCAAAAGGAGTTTAAATGTTTCCAGTTAGGACAATGACCAACTTGGAGACTGAATTTCATGAGCCTTTTACTCGGCCAGGCGCTAAACGTGAACAGATGATAACTATTCGCTTTTCCGACATCGACCGCCATCGACCGCCCCCAAGATTACAAGCAGTATATGAATTTCAGTTGGCTCGAAAGTGATCTGAAGATGAGAAAATCTCTTGCTAATATAGTAAGCTTTGATGAGAACTCATAGAGCGAAATTAGCACTTGAATGAGAATTTATTTGAGCAAAATGAGTACTCGTTATTGAACGAAACTACTACTGAAAACAGAATAAATTGACGAATCCATGATGTGAAACCGAAGAACTTCTGCGGCCAACCTGGATAAGAAACATCGCATGGAGGGCTTTTCTACTGATTTAAGTGTTAGTACTAACAGGAATGGAGTTGGAAAAGTATTGGGACGGTCAAGAAGTATGTCAACGCTTACCATTAAATATAGAGGCGCATGCCGTGACGGAGAACCAGGGTTCGAAAAGAGTAAGTCATGTAGAAAATGTATTAAGCGTTATATTATATATAATACACCACAAGCCGTTACAATGAAACGTTTTCTGTCTATTGATTTCCGAATTTACCTTGAAGTGAACTAGATTGTGTTGAAGTAGACATGTTGGAAAAATAGGCTTACCTGTTTTGCTTACTGTTGTGTGACTCATCATATTTACATTGTAAAAACAAGAAGTTATAAGGATAAAAACAAAGATGTATTGCTGTATTAATGATGGCAAGTGTGATTTTTTTAAGTGCAACCCTGAATATATATACCACTGATAACCTAAAATGAGATGGTACGGTAAATAAACTAATTCAACTTGATAAAGGATTGAGAGTCTTAAGGATTTTAAGATCATCACATCAGCTGGGCTATCCTACATGGTTTTGTTCATTATCAGCTGCAGAATCAAGGTGGATATTTCTGTTGCATACATTGAATAGACTTGTAGACAACAAATACTATAATGATGATAAAATTGACAATGTCATGGCAACAAAATTCAGACCTTATTCAGAAGGACCCTGTTACTTTGAACACACAGACAGTGAGCAGCAGGATACCAGAACTACATTTGGTTTCGGTGCCATTTAATCCTGTACCCTTATGTTAAGTTATCAAATTTTTTAACAACTGTATGCTTGCCACCTGCCTTATAACTGATGCCTAGTGTAGTCAAATGATTGGCGTCATGTACTCACTGTATGTTTAATAATAATAATAATAATAATAATAATTATTATTATTATTATTAAACATACAGTGAGTACTCACTGTATGTTTATTTCAAAAAGCTACTCAGCTCCCTGGTCACTTTTATGTTGTGATTATAGATTATTAAAATTATCTTCAAGTTCATTCAATCACAACTCTGAAAAAACACCTCATTAATTTTTAAATTATTTCTTTTTTCTCTGTTTTGTAAACATATCCACGAGTTCACCATAGTCCTACTTTGATTTCAAACTAGTATTATTTATGAAAGATGTGTTCTTCGGCACCGTCACAGGCAAAATCGCAAAAATCAAATCCGAGTTCTCCCAATAGGAGTCGAGTGAGCATTTTCTTGTATTTTGTCATAAAAAGTTGAATTAATGAAGACTTCAGGTTAATGTATGTAGATTATACTAACCTTGTCGAGAAGAAACTGCACTACCCGAACGTGGTTTTGACCTGCAGCTAAGTGAAGTGGTGTGTAGCCCCTGAAGTCAACAAGCGTTATTCTGCAGACTGCTGGGTCTTTACTAACCAGGTATTCCACGATTGGTAGATAACCCATCTCACACGCAGTGTGAAATGGACTGACCTTACCGGTTCTCTAGATATAAACAAGAGAGTGATTCAAAGCAAAACTTGAAAAGTAAATACGTCACTGTAAAGTATGCACTATAACCTCCCCAAATAACTTTAATATGATCAGCAAGTACATGCACTATTCGGCACTTTCCCGAAGTCAGGATACACTTCGGAAAGACTACAGTAACATTCAATATTTCGCGGATATTCGGGAATCTTCGTACATACAATCAGCATAATTAACCACAACCCTTGCTGATGTCCGGAAAAAATTGGCAAGGGAGTAATAAGGAAAAGATAAACTATTTGTATTATACGGGGCGAGATAAATACCCGTGGCTCTCGAATTCGCGCTCCATGTTCAACGCACAGTTGTACAACCTGAAGAAAGAAGGAGAAGAATTTCATTTATCACAAGAGAAATGGTCACACCTAGATTTCTTTAGTGTACTTACTGACCAAACGAATGGTGGGCTCAGTAGACGAGATTGGATCGAGTTTCTTTACTTCAATTTATTTCCATGCAGCATCCTCAATTTTGGTGGTTTACTTATGAAAATGTTGTGGTTCAAAATTTCTCTTGGTTTAAATTTTATTTTCCTTCGTTTTTTTTTTGGTATGGTAATGTGTGATAGTGAGTTTGAAACAAACGAAAATAAAATTTAAACCAAGGATAAAACTGAACCGCAACATATATATTGGGACAGATGCTGTATCGCTTTAAAAAGCGTACTATGCAAAAGACTGAAATGTGCACGTGTACGCGGTACAATATTTGTCCCCGTAAATGACCTACATACTCTATCCTTGGTGCTGCCCAAGCGAATGAAGGGATTTGAAGCTAGAGGATTTTGAAGAACCTCAGAAATGTACAGAAGGGTCCATGAAATATAAGCTTACTAACGCATGCTTACCCCTAATACTCCGCTGTTCACAGCCAAATGGAGAAGCGAGTTTCCGTCAATGTCAACATTATATAGGAACGTTTCAAGCTCTCCTTCATCTTGGGCTGTGAAGAGACGTAAAAAGATATAAATATTACTGAAGTGAAAATCCAGTAGCAGCGAGTAAGACGCCTTCTGTTACTTGTGATTCAGCAAAGCGGTCAATTAGATCAACAATGATCGAGTTCTTTTTCCATATAAACAAGCTATTAGTTAGGTTACCGTTGCCATGGTGAGTTGGCGTTCATTTGCTCCACCGGCATAGCAGCCGATGGAGCGATATTTTAGGGTCTCAATGGGGTTAACCGTTAAAAATGTTGCCGTTAGGCCAGTAATCGGCTCCTTGTTAGGAAATTGTATCCGTTAGCTGTAAAAAATGTTAACCGTAAAAAAAATTCTAGCCACGAAAATAAATTTTTAGCTTCTTTAAACAACGAAAATTAATAATTAACTTTTTAAAAGAATGGAAATTAACCGATAGTCGTAAAAAAAGCCAAAATGACCGTTAGTGGTAAAGGTCACCACCCCATTGAGACCCACATGTTTAACTCCCGTCTCGCGGCAATACAACGAAAGAAATATTATGCCCACAAATCAGACTGCGCCACATAACAGCCTTACTGAACATATCATGATTTTGAGGTTAGTTTTAGCGAAAGGTTTAAGTTTCCTCCAAGGTTTCTAAGTCAAGACAATTTCGCGGGAAATATCAGTTCTGAAACTAGTCTCGTCATGAGCCCATGGCATGGGCTCCTGACCTCGTTTGTTACTGTGCTTGGGCTCCTGGCCTCGTTTGTTACTGTGCTTGGGCTCCTGGCCTCGTTTGTTACTGTGCTTGGGCTCCTGGCCTCGTTTGTTACTGTGCTTGGGCCCATCCAATTCGGAGGGACGCTTTTAGTACGGGCCTCCTCATGAAGTAGCCTCCCACACAGGCCTTCTTAGGGCTCGTCACGCAATCCTCCCCAACCTTCGTTGAGGAGGATTGCGTGACGAGGCTACTTATGAAGCTGAGTAGAAAAAGTTACATACCGAGTTGCAAAAGATACTCCGTGGATTTGCACGCTCCTCTTTCTGCAGCGTGAGCTAATGGAGTCATTTGATTATCATCTCGCCTTCTGGAGTTCCCGCCACTATCGATCTGAAAAGAAAGTGCGTCATAAATCTGTCTTGGTAAAATTTCGGCCTGTAGAAAAAAGGGCTTATCGATCGAGAGGGCCTGATTCGAAAACAAAACCAGTTTACCAAGAATGATGAATAAGGTTTGATCAGTGAAGAAAGTAGGCAGGCCAGTGGTTTGAACAAAATTTCACTTGTTAGGTATCTTAGAATGGATGAAAGCACTTTTTAAATAACAGATTGAATAGGACAGCAATCATTGGGGCACTATAGATACATGATAAAATTCCCTTTGGAATCTCAAGAGGCGAATACACGAATTTGTTAGGGACAGAATAAAGTGGGCAGTCGAGGAAAGAGCAATATATCCATGAAGTACATGTATATATATTCCCTTTGCAATTTCAAAAATAGAGAAGGGTGCTTTTACTAGAAAGTAGGCAGTAATAGATAGGATAACATATACATTGGAAAGTAATGCTTAAAAACTACTGTGAAAGCCGCAAAATCAACCAAAAGATTTTAAATGTGTTCCCTACTTTAAGAGGATACTTTAGCACAAGGAAAATGGAAAGGATTTTTACTCACCAGTAACTTGCAGATTGTTTTACTGTCCATTTCAGCAGCGAGGTGCAACGGGGTACAGGAACTGCGTCCACAAGCGTTTGGGTCAGAGGTCCCTCTCTGGAGTAGTGTCTTCAAAAAGGTTTATACTTGGATTAATCAAGGTAAAAAGTCGTGTAATCAAATTCATTACTCTTCAGCTACGCCTTGATCCTTTTAATTGTAAACGCAAAGGAGTTGAGACATCAGTGAAGGTTGCAAATAAGTCGCATGAGAACTAACTAAATCTTGGGCCAAGCTGTAGCTGTCATGTGGATCTCATACTTTTTGTTTGTTAATAATAATAATAATAATAATAATAATAATAATAACAATAATAGAGCGTTGAGACCTCTTACAAGGCCTGTTGGTACTGTGCCAAGGGCTCCGATGACAAGTGTCGAGAAGTCCAAATACTGCCAATTGTCATCGGAGCCCTTGGCACAGCACCAACAGGCCTGTAAGAGGGCTCAACGCTCTAGATCTTATGCCCTCATTTGACATGCTGCAGAAAGCTCGCCTCCTCGATACAGCAAGAATCATACGAAAAGTGCTTGATACCTAGAGGGATAAAGCAAATGTGGAGTAGATGAAATTACCCTCTGGATCTCGACTTTCCACTCAGTTGTGGACGTCTTAGATCACGGGAAGTGATCCGACCCTCACAAACTTCCAGTGCCTGAAATGTGCACTGTGTTATAAAAACAAATAATAATAATTATAACAATAATAATAATAAAACAAACAAACCCTACCCGTCCCCTTAAACAAAGGGCTGCTACATAGAGATATAAGAAGCTTGCGAGAACCGAAATCCTGTTGCAATTCTTGATTACAAATTGCACGGTTCACTTAAAGGCCTTTTTTGGCTACACATCTACGATGCTCATTGATTGATCACTCTGAATGTCCGCCGTGTCCACCCATGGGGTACTGTTTGTGCTTATTTTCAGTTTACAATTTCTTTATGAAAAGTAATCTAAGAATTAATCAGATTTAAGCAGAGTTTTAGATATGAATATTCGCTCCAACTGGTCAGCGACAATGCGCTGCCGATTGATCAATGGTGCTGAAAAACAGGTTTACCCGTGCTCACCTGCACAATCTTTTCACTTCCCACTCGAACGGCTGTGTGTAATGGCGTGTCCCCCCCGCCATCAGTAATAGTGACGTCAGCACCGCATTCTAGTAACCTCGCTACAATCTTGAACTGCTTTGTTAGGATGGCCACATGAAGGGGGGTTTTGCCAGAGTCATCTAGGTTGTTAATCTCTGGAGTGTTTAAAAACACACACGACTCTTGATTTCTCATTCTGGACTGAAAGTTTCGGAGCCTCGTATTTTCAAATCGACGTAATGGACCGCCCGCTTCGCCCGCTTGCTTGCATTGGGCTATCAATTCCGGCCAAAGCGTGCGGTCTATCATCCGACTGGAAAAATTCACTTTAATATTGTAATACAATGCAGTAGCTGGCTCTCTAAATAACCAACCAGGAAACATGAAACGATCAGAAACAAAAAAAAAATGTTGTTGATAAATTGTTGAGCCATACTGCTTTCTCGTGTATTTTTTTTATTTAAACCTGTTTGCTATTGTTTGCACCAAAAGCACCGAGGCTTATCTAGGGGCCTCTCAATAATATAAAATTTTTGTTATATATATATATACATTTTTTTCTCATGTGTTACTTATAAGATCATTTAGTGTCAGAACAAGATCACCACTTGAATTTCTCATCATCTGTGTGCTTGACAATGAATTAATATTGTTAGAAAAAGCTACATATCGATCACTTCTGAATGTAAAGTATGTGGTTATGAGGTCTCCTACTGGGAAGCAAAGGAGGCAGTATACAGGATTACCTTACCTCCACCTTTGGCCAGTATTTTTTCTACTTCTTCCACGTTTCCGTCCAAAATTGATTGATGAAGTTTCATTAACTTTTGGTTTTTTCCTCCCTGCAACAATCAGCCAATAAATAAAACAACTTGAACCTGATAAAAAGAAAACCGTAGGGAGCTATTTCCGTTGCCCGCTTGGAATTTCACGCGCATCACCGTTAAACAGAACGGTGTAGAATCCAGTTCATCTTGCCCACTTGCGGCACCAGGAATATAACAAATATACTTACTGTTGGAACAAGTCCTAATGAGGTCTGGAGTTCACTACTGATAGAGCTCATGGACACAAGGCTAATAGCACGTGATCGCTTCCTAACAGGTGGTTGGCTGACCGTGACGTCACTCTGATAGGTTTCTTCTTCATCTACCGCTGTTTGATTTACCATTACCAAGGGATTGTTACCATCGTTGTGTTCGGCCGAGGCATAAGGCACGTCAAGAAATTGTACAGATTTAAAATGTTTCTTTGAATCACTTGTACTCTGCTGTTTTTCCATGTCGTTGTCTGTTGTCGTCAAGCGGGCGTTGGTAAGAATCCCTCAAGACTCTGCGGGTTATTGTTATTGTTTTGATTAGTTTACAAGGAGGTTTGCCGACAGAAATTAAGCTAAAACTTTTTAAATCCCATTTCATCCCTACGACTGCGAGGAGTAGGAAAGTGGACTCTTCTAGAACATGTATCTTTCAAGATTACGGCTAAAAGCTTTAATTTGGGTAAAACACTGAATGTTGATTGCTGAAATGATTTATTATATCGTGATATTCAGTAAGCGCGACTGAAATTGTTTGGTGGCGGACTGTTATTTGGCCTACAGGATGAGAACACTTGTACTTTTTAGGTTGATTCAGTGCGTTTTAAACCAACCTGAAGCGATCAGAAGGATTTGGAGTGAGCCCTCAGGCAATTTCATCGATAGACACCACTTATTTTACAACGAGAAATACATCCATAAATTGACGTCGTTGTTTCTTGAGACTTGTTAGCTGCCTAAGGGTTCATAGATACAGGAGATTCTCAAGAACTGATTATTGTGTGTACAAAACGATCAACTCGACATTTAATAAATTTAAACAGAATGAATTAAGCCATAACGTTGATTCCCTATTATTGTATTACTCACCTCAACTTTCAACTTCTGAAATTCGACTTCTCGCCGACCAATCTCTTTGGGTTTACAAAGCAAATTGAACAAAAAACGATTTCAATTCATTTCTCTTTCATGCAATGCGTTTAAACAGCGCTATTTAATTTGAATTTTTTTCCTGCGTGAGTAACGTAACAATAACATAAACAATTCAACTCTTAAAAACAAGATTCAGTTTAATTTACATATACGTCAAAGCAAATTCCTTATTGATGATTACTTCACTAACTGATCGCTACAACTACTAACCAAATACAAACTTTTTATGAGGAGGAACGTGATTCATGCATGATTCACCCGTATGACTGAAGTTATAATACTTGTATGATTATAACGCGAACTTGGGTGTCATTAAAAATTCCTTTGAAATATGTACTGGTGTCGAGGACTCCTTTCAAACGATCTTTGTTCAAAAAGAAACATTCCATTTGATCTGTTTTTGCGGATTTTCCACATTAAAACGTGAGATAAGAAGCAGGGAAGATAATCGATGTTAAACTGGGTTTTGGAAAGAGAGGCATGACATGTCTAACTATGTCTGGTATGTCTGAAATCCGTGCTCGCGTTCTTAAAATGGAATAAGAACATCTCATTATCATTTTTTCGAAGCACGTTAAAAGCTAATATAAGTGCAAGCTTGTAAACGAAAACGGCGTATAGTCATGTGGAAATCATATTCGTCATTTTCAATTCAAAACGACAAACAAAGAAATTTTGATATTGTTTTCGTAGACTATTAAGCATGTTAAGATTTTTGATCCGTTCCGCAACTGCCTGTTGCCGCAAGGTAAAATTTCCTTGTTTTGTAAAATGTTGGGAATTGTACATGTGAAGGGTATAACAACCAAAACTTCTTACTCTGAGTAAAATTTGCCACTTAGAACTTGTCGTCATGTTGCAAAGCAGTCATCACCTCAGTCACTGAAAACACTGTTGAGCAAGTTTCCAGTAACATCGAGACTTGCGCGGAATTATACAAAACAAAATCTCAGCCGGTTCAAAGTAAATATGACGTAGGAAGGAATCTGATTATGATAATGACAATTTAATATGCATATATGCATATAAGTAGCTTTTAGGAGTCGGATTCATGAAAAACGTGTAAATTCAATTCATTAACTTAAAACGAGAAGTAAAGGCACATTGCTGTGCATAGTGCGGTAAATCAGTTAAAGATTAGGTGCACATTGCAGCCAGGGGTACAGTCACACTTTATGATTACGCTTCAATTTAGCTCTACATAGGATTATCACTGATTGCATTGTCATTTATGAAAAGTTTAAAGCCTCATTGTATATTTAACAGAATACATAGATTTAGCCAAGCCGTTTAGTACTTTCATTTCACTGTAAACTGTAAAAGCATTCTAAAATATTGCGAACAAACGTTTTTAACTATAGTTTAGTGTCGAGGTCGGAACTTTCGTCTGCCATTAGTACGGTCTTTCTACCTACAAAGTCATGGAGTATATTCTACAAAAAACACAAATTATCAATGTACTGTATTCTATTCCCGATGAAATTAACCATTCCGCGTAAATGTATTTAAAAGATTTGTACACGCTACTGGGAAATGCAGGGCACAACTCTTGTCATTTTCGTGTTAAAACGAACACCTCGGTTAAATAAATGTTTACTCCAAGGTATGGTAAAATGTATGCAAAAGGCTTAGATATAACTATCTATATAAAAACACAGTTCCGCTAGCATTTTTTACTTAATTTAGCTTGATATCGAGGTTCCAGTAAACAGCCTGCATGGAAGCAAAATAAAGGTAAAGTTTTTCATTTTTGTTATGTTATACTTAGATTGAGTTATGGATGCCACTCAAATTGAATTATTAAATGAAATCGTAAAATTATTAAGCACTCAAGAATCTATTACTGAACTTCAGGGTTTCCTTCAATCCTATAATTCATAATCATGGGAAAAAACCTTCTCTGCTTTACCCTACGAGACGAGGTTTCTCTTTTGCATGGCTTTTAGCAGGGTATCTCGGCGTTCTTCGCCACAATTTAGTCTGTTTTCCACAGCACGGAGTCTTTCCGCTTCTCGGCGTTCTTCGCTAAAATTTTGTCTGTTTTCCACAGTACGGAGTCTTTCCGCTTCTCGGCGTTCTTCGTTAACATTTTGTCTGTTTTCTCGAGCCCGGAATCTTTCTGCTTGTCGGCGTTCTTCGCTATGATTTCGTCTCCTTTCTCTTTCCCGAGCGCGCCTTCTTTGGCGATCTTCTTCGCTCATTCTTCCCCAGTTAATTCTTCCTCTCTTCCGCTCTTTTTCCCGTTGCTCTTCACCTGAACCCTGTGTTCTGCAAATTATATTTTCTCTGCTATTGTTTGTTGACATAGCAATAGAAATTGTTTCGTTTATCCTTTAGTAAAACTTTAACAGTGTAGAGTAATAATATTGTGTCTCAAAAAGACAACGAACTGAAAATTTCTTTTGCAGTCGTCAACGCAATTTCCCGCCAAAAATACGCGGGCTACCAGAACTCGAGACTTGAGCCCGCGATCTAGTAAATCAATTACTGGTCAGCGGACAGCTTCTAAATAAATCACGTCACCTCGATGAGTTGACACATGAGCCCACAATATGGTCATGTGATGCTGGTCAATGGCTATCCCGTTTTGACAGCTGTCAATTGACCATATTGTGAATGTCCAATATAAAAGATGTGGATTTGCCAAGACACGCCTGAGATACCCCTCCCTTCCTTTTGATAGTCTCCCCTACCCTACCCGTACAATCTGTAGACGCGTACGTAGGTAAGTACGTACGTACGTACGCTCGGTCAGTCACGTGACAACCAAACGAAAAGAGGTTGACCATATTCCATGAGTATGGGGGAGCCCCGCTATTAAATAGATTTAGGCAAGCCTAAAAGCGGAGCTCCTCACACAGACCCTCACACATTGAAAATGCTGTCACTAAAGTTATTAAATACGCCTGGTGTACGCAACTACTTAAAGAAGATTCGATAGCTGAAATAAATCGTCAAAAAAAAAACATCTAGCTCGCGACTCAACGGAAGAGCCATTGCGCGACAAACAAAGCCTCGTTTCGGTTTAAGACCTTCTAAATATCCCGGATGATTATGGCCGCCATGTTGGGGCAACGTCGTCGTCGTCGTCGTCGTCTTCGTCGGCGTCGTCGCTAGGCGCACGCGCCCGCGAACCATGCCGCTAGCCACGATGACCATGAAAACTCAAACGCATGGTTTTCTCAATTTCTATCCTCGCAAGGTAGTTATGGGGCTCCGCTCTGCGGCTCTTCGAGCAGCTGTGGAGCTCCGCTATAAACTATATATAGGGGACTGGACGGAACAAAAAACAAAACAAACTGTACCAAAACGGAGTACTGTTCAGAAGCTTTCCGGCAAAGAATGGTCACCCAGAATCTAAAGATGAGAAAGTTAGAACCACTCGGTAGCAAAACAAAAAGAACCACAGTACAATGCTGTTCAGTTCAAGAAATGGTAACACTGAATAACAATAATGTTTAGAAAAACAGCAGCGCCCAACCCATACTGTCTTTTGTAAGTGAATATCACCCCCACCCTACCCCCCGTTTGGGGACAATGAACTACTTGTTTTTGAATGTTTGCCCAGGCCTCTTATGAGATGGACGAAAAGAAGCCTGAGACGAGTGGTTTGGTCTAATGAGCCCGCGATTTTTCGTCAGTTGATATAAATAGTAGTGCGGTGTGACGTCAAGTATCCCATAATATATTGAGTGTTCTTGTCGGTTGGTCGTCATGTCTTGGGCTGCCTTGCATGGCGAATGGCGGGGAGGAAAAACTTCTCTGTATGAAACTCCATGCAGCACTCGCCTCAAGAGATTAAAACCATCCTAGACCGTGTAGTAGATCCTGATGGAAATGTAGGTGAAATGTGAGTTCATGGTTTTACGTGGCGGCGAAGAAATTGACACATTTCACATTTGTTGTTGCCGCAGGTTTTGGACATGGCGGCCGTTCTCGAGGTAGTGACGATTTTAGAGCGCCTTCCGATCACCAAAGAGGCTCTTGAGGTCTGGATTACAACTTTCTCTTTATCTTAACAATTTTTTGTTTTCATTTCTGACTATTTTATGGCCTTTAATTGTCGATGGCTCTTCAAGAGCTCAAGACGCGTGTTGAAGGTTTCAGGCACATCTTTTCGCACTCAGTTAGTTGGTGTGAGTTCGTGTGTCAAGCGAGAAGAAAGCGCAACATGAATTTTATATTATTACTTGTTTTAAAAAAGTCAAACTCAGTTCATCTTGCAGGGAATAATGCATGACATAGGCGGCAACTTCATCGATTAAGTTTGGTTTAAAAACCCGATGTTCCTACTAAGCCACAGTCTCTCCTCTTTTCCCTTGTCAAAAATTTAGTTTGGTAACGTCAATTTGCTATCATAATCGATAGAATCAGTTTAACGGGTGAAAGAGTTTCGTGAATTTAATTTTCTTTGGCTTTCATGGGGAACAAAAGCGAAATCTATTTGGCTGTAAAGCTTGGCATCAATGATCTTACGTTCATTTTTTCGGAAGAAAGCAAATTTGGTAAGATTCTGAAGCAACTAAATTTCGTTGGGCTGAAGGGGATTTTTTATTCCAAAAATAGGAAGAACTTAGGAAGGAAAAATTTAGGAGATTCTCCTTAAACAAGGATTTCCGTGTGCTGTATAGCGAAATTGAAATCGACAAATACCGTACTCTGAATGTACTACCAATAGTGAACATGACCAATTTTAAAATATAGTATGCACATCTGCTTAAATGTGGCTTTGGCTTGAATCTGTGAAAAAAGCAGTCAAACGGAAAACATAAAGCAGAAAGCATCGATTTCTTTTAAAATTGTAATTCTTGTCCATGTACTTGCTTGTGAATTACGTAGTAATGTGCCTTTGCCATCCGATAACGGATTTAGTGCGGTGAAGTAACGCATTGTTGCTTCTTGTTGTGATTTACATGGTACCGGCTGGTTTCTTTAAATGCGTTTACCACATGCTATTTTGCTCACTACAGTTATTGGTAAAGTGGTGGATTTTTTGACCTGTCGTCTGAAGGAAATGTTTTTACGTTGGTCATACAATCTCTGTTATTATTTACAATAACTTTTGTCCTGTGGTCTAGACAGGGATATTTAATTCTTAAAAGTTGTGGATTGACGGCTAGTCAACGAAGAATGGGCTTGCTTTGTTTGTGGCCGTTTGTATTGCCACATAATTTATCAGTTTTGTCTGGTTAGGCATTGTTGTTACTTTCAATCATTTTATACTATCTAGAGAGGTTTGAAAAATAAAAATTGTTCTTCTGTGATTCGTTACATGAGTCATTAGCAAGTTCAAGTTTGTTGTGGCTTGTAAAAGAGTTGTAGAATAACACAATAACGTTACTACTTTTTCAGTTGCTGAAAAAATCGCAAGTTTGAGTTTTCTACTAGTGAACAGGGACCAAGTTGCATTGCTCTTAGTTGACCAACTCAAAAATTGAGAATAAGTAGTGTAGGAGTGTTTTAATAGAGACTATCTAGCATACTACAACCCTGTACCTGCTGTGAAGTGTTTTTTTTTGTTTCAAGTGTAAGCTCTTGCCCAACAAAATATGACTACAAACATGGCTCTTTTGTTAGGCATCAATGTTGAGTGTGATTTAACTTTAGATGCTATTCTACTCTTAAGTAGTTCCCTTGAAAATTTGAGCAAACAAACTGCAAAAATGTGAAAAAGGGAATGTTTTCAGTAACTTTTGATTAAAAAGAGAAATCTTGATCTAAAGTACAGTGAAGTTTGTCTGTTCCCTGTTGAGAAATCATGTTTTGTTTGTCCATTTTATTTTTGTTTTGTTTTGTTATTGGCTCACAAAATATTGACTCAACTTCTTACTGAGCCTGCTTCTTAATATCTGTAAGAAAAGTAATTAATTTAACAGTGTTTCATGATTTGATCTTCAACTTTACAGAAAACACGATTGGGGAAGACAATCAATCTTCTGCGCAAAAAGACAACAAATGAGGATTTAGCACGGAGAGCCAAAGGACTTGTGAAGAAATGGCAAAAGCTGGTAATCAACCACCTTGGCACATTGAGAAATCCAGATTCACCTATCAATGGCAGTAGAGTGTCATCGCCACAAATTAATGGCACTATTAGAGTGACTGAAAATCAAGGAACGCCTTCAGAAAGGAGTGACAAATCTAGACTTCTTGAAGGCAAGAAAAGAGGGGCAAAGAGGAAGCGAGATAGTTGCTCAAGTTCTGAAAATTCACCAGTAGTATTTCTTTCAAACAGTCAACCAGGAACTCCTAACACAGGCGATGGTGTTAGCAGTCAAGTTGAAAGCAGTCCTCCATTACCAGAGTTTCAGAAATCTGGGCAGGATGGCGTTTCACATACTTCATCACACACTGATACTGCCAAAACAAACACTGACTGTAGTCCAGACTCAGGGATTGAGTCACAGAAAGACAGTGGAAGCTTAGTTCAGGAAAGTTTAAGCCAAACTAGTGTTACAGAATCTGAAACGAATGATCCATTACCAGATAATACTGCAAATGACTCAACAGTTTCACTGAATTGCAGTGCAAATGCTGAAGATACAAGATGGACTTCTTCGCTGAACACTGAGAAACTTTGTGAATCTCCTGGTTTGGCACTGTCTATAGCTAGTGCAGTGAGTGATGGAGACAGTTGTGATAACAATATTACAGAGCATGTATCCATAAAACAAGAACAGTTATGTTCACCCAAACCCAAAGAATTAGTGTTAGATATGGACACTCGAGCAGAGGGAGTTACTGGTCGCTATGGGAATGACGGAACTTGGTATGGCTGGACTGAAGTGATGCCCTCCAGTGATGGCGCATTGCATATTTTGCCATATGTGATACTGGAATGAAGCACAAAATCACTTGAATACCAGAGAATAGAACATTATTGTCATGTGTAAAGTTCACTTTCTTCTTATAAGAGTGCATAAAATGGAGCTTTCTACTTGAATAAATTAACGTCTTTGCAATATGCTCAAAGCTAGGTTGTCCATGATTGTACAATTGTGTGTTATGGTTGTCTCTTGGGGCCTAGCTTAACCATTCCATTAACAAGGTAATCCATCAATCACTCAAGCTTTTGTCCAAAGTGAAATATTTTTTTACTGTTAAACCTTTCACTCCCAAGATCCATGAATTCTCCTGTTTGCATAGTTTCTTAGATGTTTCACTGTAGTTTGGAGAATTTGGTTTTATGACTTCAATATTTTTAATACTATTCTACAATAAGTGTCATCTTTACTTGATACCGTGTTGATATTAGTTCAAGGAAAGCTTGTTTACATATTGAACACTTAAAAAGGTGCAGTGTTTTGTAAACTTTGTGGCTTTCAGCCACAACATTTTAGTGGCCAGCAGGAAACACATTGCAGGAGCCAAGCTATAGGCAGACTCTCTATTTTTAGCATGTCAGGTTTCCAGCAAAACTGCTGCTCACTTTCTTATTTCATTCCGTTTGTTGCAATTGCCTAAAAATAGCTTTCTCAATTTTATCAGGTTTCAGGCATGTTCATGAGTATTATTGCCTGGGTCATAAATCAGGATCAAGTAATCGCCCTCTTGATTAGCAAAAGTCCCCTCTTTATTACGAAAAGAATGCCTTCCATTTCAACCAAAGAGCATTCAGTAATTACCTCCGCCAAGGAGGTTATGTTTTCACGCCTGTCTGTTTGTTTGTCTGTAAATCGTTTTACGCAAAAACTAATGAACGGATTTGCACCAAATTTGGTGATAAGGTCGCAAATATACCCAGGATCAATTGATTAAAATTTGGGATTTATCCGGATTAAACTCCGGATCTCAGATCCAGATGAGTGTAATATCAGGTGTACATGTGGCAGGCGGAGGTATGTACTCTACCGAGTGCCCTTCTAGTTTTGTGCTGTATATGACAATGGGAAATAAAATGCTGATCACTACTGGTATTGGATCTTGAAGGGTGAAAGATGCTAATTTTTCAGTGCATGTTTTGATTGTAAATTTGTCATCTATAAAAATAATTCTGACATTTCTTCCTATCCCATTAATAAATTGCTCTTTCATTTGTGATTCTCAGTTTATGTTAATTCCAAGTTATTTCATTTTTAAGCTCTTGAGAGACAAAATAAGACTGATATTTATTTACTGAAAATGATATTTTACAAAACTTATTCTCCTATCTAAAACTTTTTTCTTTGGCCTGGTCTCGTGGTTAGAATAAATGTTCTGCAACTATTGCTGACAGTGTAACCACAGTATAATGTGGTACTCTACTTCATATTGACAAAGAACAAGTTATGTAGCTAAAATTCACCTAACTGTCAAGTTTCTATCAGACTATAAAATTGAGATGACAGCCTTGTTTTGTGGCAATTGGCCAAGCTTTTACACTGTAACCCTTTAACTCCAAGAAGTGATAATGATTTCCTCTTTCACTCTGAATACAATAAAGATCAGAAAGATGGTTAGAATTGAAAACCATATCAACTCCCACGAAATTTATTGAACACCAAATTCTCCAGACTATTGTATAAGAGAGAGTGTAGCAATCACAAAAGAGTTGCTTCTCTGATCTTGGAAGTGAAAGGGTTAACTGAGTTTTAATAGTCATAATTATACAAATAAGTGGTCAGAAACAACTGTCTGCCATGTCAACCAGTGACTTGACAAATATTAATAATGTCAAAACGGTTGAATTCTTAAAATATTCTCAGCACAAAAATTTTACTAAAATCACCGAACTGTAGAATGGGTGCACTGTCACACCCACTTTTTGTTGGTGTCCAACCCTTTTCGTCAAAGAATTCCAACAATTTGACCACAGTCGCTGTGTGCATGATGGCGCACATGACCAAGACAGGGTGAGTTTACTCATTTCTCTTTTGGTCCTTTACCTTAAACTTATACCTTTCCATTGTGAACCTGTTAAAGCTGAAAATTTGTTTTCACCTAACTCTTACATTATCCTCATGTAGTGATGTTAAGACCAATCAAGGATGGTGGGTGTGGCTGTCAAACAAAGTGGGAGGGGTGGTAATATGAAAATTTATGCCCATTCCACAGTTTGGTGATTTTCGTAATATTAACACAACATTGATAATATGGCTGGTTCCATAAGTGAGTGAGATGAGGTGAATCCTGAGTTCTGGCTACCCAAGCAGGGAAGAGGGCATATCTTACCATCTCAGGATTTCCCTCTTTGCCCTACAAAACAAAACTACTAAATGGCCATCAAAATAAAACCTTTATGATTGGCTAACCAAGCAGGGAAAAGGGTATATCTTGCCAGCTCAGGATTTCCATCTTTGCTCCACAAAACAAAACTACAAAATGGCCATCAAAATAAAACCTTTATGACCAAAGTTGTTTAATCAAGATGGATATTGGCCTCAATCTCTACCAGCATTTTTACTGATTGAGACGTAGCTTTGAGCTTACAAATAAAGATGCAAGAAAGAACATGGCCAATATGCAGCTATCTCAACTATGCACTTGGTCAGTAATACATAGCTATTTTGTGCCAAATAAAAACAGTTATGAGAAGGGATGTAATGCCTTGATTTTACAAAATTAAAATTGCAAGGGAATACTCTACTACAGGAAAATGTCTACAATCTTGATGTCAGTGTACTAAAAACATACACGTTTGAGAAGATGTGTGCCAATCCAATTTACTCAACCCAAAGCGGTCAGAAAAATATCTTGCAAAAGATATGGCTGTCAAATGTGTGGGTGTTCGGTTGAATCAAATACTGACAATATTTTCCCCACCATTACAGTCTGTAAAGGACTGAGTAGCAGTGACACTACCGTGAGATTTTCTGGACGAGTATCTTGTTTCCTTTGGAAGTAACAGAAAGTAATGCACCCTTGAACTGAGTCACTAATTACTTTAAATAAATGCACCACTGATAAACACTTTCTCAGCTCAAGCTGCACTGTAAAAAGTTCTTTTCCACATGAAAAGTTGATACAAAGACATATGACAATCGTTTGCAAGACTGCTTAATGATTATTACCAAAGATTCACTTATCTCTTTTCTGATTGGCCAAAGAGATACAATAAATTCTTGATCACCATATCTAAGTATATAATATTATAATTTTATACCAGAACCACATTAGTGGATATCACGAAGGTCCTGGGAATCATGACATGGAATAACAGGACACCTAAATTTAATTTTACTCTGCCCTGGACACAATGCTGGTCCACCGACAGGCTACCCACATTGTGCGCTGGATATTGCAAGTACCATTTACATACCTGGGTATGAAGAGACTATGTGAAATACAATTTTAAACCAAAAATAAACATCTTATTTTGACTGGTTTATGAAGTACAATTGGCCAAAAGATTTACTGTTAAAATTGTGTCAGGCTAAGCATGATCATCACAGGGTTATCCCTAGCACTGCGTACAGTGTATATCTCCTGTATCCATTTATACACCAAGGTGGAGAGAGTGTGGACTCAATTTTCTTGTCCAGTAAAACAGTGCAAAAGCTTTTAACCATTTTAACTCAAAACTATATCTTCACATTTCAACAAATGATTGATCTGATCAAAATTTTTATCATTCATTGCTGGTTCTCTTTAAAAATAATTTTACACTATGTACACTACCACAAAACATCTCAAGGTAATGTTAGAGAATTGTATGATACAATGGTTATTCTTATTGGGAAATGAGGATGGTTGTTCTTGATGTAGTGTACAGGTTTTGAGGTACATTGACAGGGCTTTCAATAAGAATTTTAGTAGCAGGAGAATTGTGTAAAGTAACAAGAGAACATTCTAAAAGTGCTCCACGTCCACATTTAAAACTAGCTCAGGCCATGTAAATTTGGCCGGGGAATTCTTTGCAGTAGCCGGAGACTTCTTCATAGTAGCCGAAGAATCCTCTGATCACTGATGCCTAAAGAACACCATGCATCGAACATATCCATGCAATGGTTAATCAACATCACCAAAAAACTGGCATGGTGCTTGACTCCTTTCACTGTCAGACAAAATAAACTGAACACATTATTCTACAACATACCAACCCTAATGAGCTATATTCAATAAAATGGTAGTCAAAATCATTATTGTATGCTTTTAGTGCCAGTTAGCTACATTGGCAATGGCTGGAAAGTTAATAGCTGAAAATATTTAAAACGTCAACCTGTTTGAGACATAGTGTGATGCTACGCTGGTTGGAAATAACAAATGCAACTTATATGTAGAAACTTAAAACGTTGGGTTGGTGAATTGTAACTTTTCAAGTTACATTCATTATTTCAAACAAGCGTAGCATCAAACTACGGTATGTTTCAAAGAGAGTAAGGTTTTCGAGTTCCAGCTATTAACTGTCTGATTTTCTAACTGTTTACAACATGCACTTTAAATTTTCTTTATGAATCTATTTAACACATGAGATTTAATAGTAAGGAAATCAGGTTATTGGTAAAGAGAATCAAAATTTAGTGATGGATCAAGGAAGGAAAACAAAAAGAAGTTATAGTTGTAGTTCTGGTACTGATATGGTACTGATATTATCATGAGTTCCTGACATGTAAATCCCACTGTAGTTATATGCCTACAGACTTTCAAATAAACGACAGTTTGAGAGTTTCACATACTTTCCCAGGCTTAAAATAATTATACCATCTTCATTAATTCACAACCCTTTCACTTTGACATTCAAATCCTAGCAGTATGCAGGATGTTTTCTTCCATGAACCTAGTCTAATGATCTTGCTTCCACAATTCTCCTACAACTCATTGGTGGAGTGTCCCAACTAGTAATTGGAAGGTCATAGGTCGACTCCTATGGGGATAAGTTGGATTCATTTTTTTCCGAGTCTGCTTGTAACAGCACTGAAAATATCTTTCACGAATTTTCCAGGCCCAAAACACACCAACTTTACTTTTTCATAACAGTTTGACTGTGATCACAAAATAACCAAGTGCACCTAAACCTTTCTACCTGTAGCTTCTCATTAATGACTGGTACTTGATCATGCAAATGAATCAGCTTCATCAGACGCCACTAGGCTCTGCAAAGAAGAAATGGCAGTCCTGTTTAGCAAAGACTTGACTGATGAATGAGTGACAACCGTATTGTATGTGCAAATGTGTACACATGAGAAAAAAAATCAGGTAAGTTTAAAATGTGAGAAACAAAATCGTCAACCATATCACACAACACTATGCAAATGATGCGAATCGTTTCTGCAACAAACCTCATTAAGTGTTATTGTTTCGCCTGGTTGTGGTTTCCTTGGGCTGTCCGCAAATGGGTCATCACTCAAAACTCCTCTATCGGCAAATGGGTCAGTAATATCACTAAATGGGTCTTTAGATGGGAATGCAGCAAATGAACCAGATAGGTCACCACTGAATGGGTCCAGTTCATCAGCAGACTGGCCACCCTGAGATGAAGGCAATGAAGAAAACAAGTCCTGCTCTCCAAATGACATTGTAAATGGATCCTGTGATTGGGTTGAGGCAAATGGGTCAGCATTGCCCTCAGCTGTAGCAGATGCACCCGTGGTCTTTGGAGGGAAATCAAAGTTTGTAAAAAACTCATCACTGAATGGATCAGAGAAATTGCTACTTTTTTCCTCATTTGATGTGCTGTTTAAAGTGTTCACATCAGAACTTGGCCATGAAGCAGTCCATGTAGATTCCTCTTGTTTAGGTGGCATGTTACTGTGATCAAAGGTGCTGTCAAATAAGTCAGAACTGACCAGATTCTCTGAAGCAGCTTTCTCATTCAGATCAACCCTTGGGGGTGGGGCAGGAGGGGGTTTCTTTGCACTTCTTCTGGTCTGGACTGGAGAATTTGATTTTGGTGATCCTGTAAAAACTTGCGGGCTGATAGGAGACACTCCAGCTGAAACAAAAGAACCTGTGCTTGAGAATGTCCTTGGCCTTGCTGGAAGGGGAGGGGGTGAGACAATGGGGCGTGGTGGAAGAGGTGGTGGGACGCTAGGCGAGACAGGGCGTTCTGATTGCGGTAACCGTGGCTCTTGAACTGCTACCTGAGAAGGTGCTTCCTCTGATATCTGCCCAGCTGTTCCATCATCTGACCTGTCTTTGTTCTCTGAAAGAATATATTTGTTTCCAATGGATTCAAAACTTTCACTAGGTTGCCCCTCTCCATCATGCAACATGTTCAAATCGTCAGGATTATCTGAATTCTCCTGACTTGTATCTGAAGATAGCTGAGAGAAATTTGCTTGAAATCTATGACTGATACACGATAACTGTTCGTCAGAGTTACCATTGCTCAACATTGTTAGGTCATTTGGTTCCAAATCATTCTTTTTGGACTTGGCTGTTGTGGCAGTAAAGCTAACATTAAACTCTTCAAAGGGGTCCTTTGAAGGACCAGGAGTATCACTGCGTTCCTTATCATCTGAAGAAGTAGCTGTATGTGATGTAATGTCAACTTCCTTATCAGACAGATTTGAAGATTGCAATGCACTTGGTTCAGATTCAGTGGGCAAACTGGAGTCTGATTCTTCTGCTGCAGAAACAGGAAATGCATCACCAAAAGGTGACGAGTCAAATTCCAAACCAGTGGGTTCTGCAGCCTTTCCACCAAAGGCATCATCCCAAGAGAATGCATCTGCCCCAGTGTTTGAACTTGCTGGAACCTTGACAGGCGAGGTATCTCCACCAAAAGCTTCATCCCAAGAAAATGAAGAGGGAGGAGAAACTTCTTGTTTGTTTTCTTCATAAGCAGAATTTGCTGCAAATGTTTCACTCCATGTGAACTGTTTGTCTGAATCCTTAGTGTTCTGTTCCTCTTTTTCCAGTTCGGAAGCACTGTCATCCCTGCCAAAATCATTGACCCAGGTGCAGGAGAAATTTTCAGCAGACATACTTTGTTTTTCCATACTTGTCACATCTTCATTAGTCTCTTCAGCTGCATGTTCAATAACATCAGAATTTGCTGGGAATGATGCAAACTGCGCAGTTCCAAAATCTGCTTCAAAAGCTGCAGAACCCTGAGGGATGCCACTGCCAGCCACAGTCCCATCAGCAGGGGCAAAGGGATCCTCAGACAAAGATGTGTTCCCTCTGTTTTCTTTGCTATCATTCTTGGTTTCTGCATTATCAAATGCTGTGTCAAAAGCTGCAAAAGAGTCTGTTGTACTTGACTGTGCACTTTTCTCTTTATCAAATGAATTTTTGAAAGGTTCAAACAGACCCTGATTCACTGGTATTATTGAAGAGACATCAGCATTTTCCTCCTTGTCAGCTACATTACCAGAAGTACAATCAGCTTCAAAATTCTTGCTTCCATCTCCTGCACCCATTTCTGCTTCTCTGCTTTGTGACTTGGATTCCAGAGAAAGTGATGCAGCTGAATCTTCAAAGTTGGCAAATGAAACTTGAAAATTTCTGCTGCTTTCACCTACAGGTGATTGCACCTCTTGGCTGGGAGGCAGATTCAGGGAGCCAATCCTCAAGTCTACATTTTTGGTGTCCAAAGAAAAAGCACCTGATGAGCCAGATGAAACAGACCCACTTCGTACCACCTGTATATCAGTAGCTGAAGCAAGTGAAGTAGTGTCTGCCACCCCTGATTCATTTAATGTAGATTCAAATACTGAAGGGCTAAAAAATGCAAGGTCTGTATTGCTGTTATCTTGACTACAAAGACTTGATTCCCCACATATATTCCTTTCTTGTCCAGAATCCTTTACAAGAGAAAAACAAATGACCTGTTTTCAGTAATGGAGTTGCCTCTTATGAAAAGATGGGTTTTATTCCTATAGCACAAACAGTTAATGGTTTGAACCCAGGAGTCTTCTTATTTGTTTCAAGTTGTTGAGTTCAATAGCCTTGGCAGAGATGAAGACATTGATTTCTATACAATGTCAAATGGTTTAGGGAGATTTCAACACATACATCACTATATCCTAGCAGTTTTAAAACATTGCCTTACCTCTGCTCTGCTGTCATCTGAAGATGGAGACGGTTGGACAGGGATGGTAATTGGTACCTTAGAGGCAAACAGTGACAACACACATTTGAAGGGAGACTAAGGAAGACTTCTAACCCCAATCATCTAACAGTTTGTAAACATTTCAGAAGGGAACGTCACAATGTTATCAGTGAGGTTTAAAACCTGGAGCGACTGACTGGAAGTCTGACCAGATAGCCATTAAAATAATCCACAGACTTACATGTAAGACTGAAACACTGATTGAACTGCAACAAGTGGACTTACTTTGTAATGTGGATCTTTGCTGGAAGAAGGGATAGGCTCTGTATAGTCATGGTGAATCTCCGGGCTGACTAGAGTTGGTGTATTACTTCCATTCTTAAATGGCACCTAAATAAAAATCCAAGTCAAGATATACTAATCAAACCTACTTACAACTTCAACGTAAAATCCCAGATAATATTCTCACCACTACATGTATGTTGCAAGCTTTGTTACACTAAACTTCATCCACTATTTCCTTTAGACCACACATGAATCACTTACTATGTATCATCTCTGTGAACAGATTCAAAAGTTGAGCCCGGAATACTTATTCACTAATTGGCAAAATGTAATAAAATCTAATGTTATGATTACCTCATATATTCCTTCAGGTGACTGTGGCTGACTGGGACCTAACAAAAGAAATCAAAAGAATCATCTGCCAATGTAAACATTGAGGAAGGCAGTTACTAACAATAAAGTGGTTACAATCGTTGAATGAAACCTTTATTAATTGCTTTCACTTGGCAATCAACAAATAAAGAGAACAGAAGAATATAGTTTTTTTTTTTAACATGTATCATCTGAAGGATTATTCTAAGATGAATTTCAGCTCAAAATGGTTCCAAACTAGTTTGATTTGTTTATTGCTTTTTTTCAGATTATTGAAGGAGTATGGAAATTAATCTGAAACAAAGGAAAAACACATCTAACTAGTCTAAAACCATTTTGACCGGAAATTCATTTTAACTTACACCATAGAAAACAAAATACCGGTAATTAAGACAAAGAAAGTACATATTACGCTATCAGTGATCTTACCATTTGATACTTGTGTGGGTGGCACAGGGGCAGGCTTCTTTTTCAATTCAGCTTCCTTACGTAGTTTAAATACAACTTGAAATAACTCATACAAGGTTCCAGTAACAACACTCGCCTAAAGATGAAATAAATAAACCAAAGAGGAATCATATGTGTATCATTTTGTTTATAATAATAGTTCATTCACACTAAATGAGCCTCAAACCATATAAATTTAAGAAAACCAAGTCACATATTAAAAAGAAGAATTACAAATCACATCTTAGAAAATTCTCTGGGAAACTTGTAAATTATGTATGGAATTTGGTCACATGAGACTGAATTGTACATTCTTGCACCCATTAATGCTTCCAACACAGCTTTCTTATAATACTTACAGATTTTTCAGACTTGACAGCAAAAAGTTTATGTCCAGTAGTACATGGCTGACTGCAAACATAGCCAAAGATTTTCCTGTCCTCTGGATCATGAGTTATGAAGGAAATCTTATTAATTGGCTGCTCATGTTGTACTATCTGCCAAAAAATGCACATGTGCATGTAAACCAAAACCTTACCCCTTGAAAGAATTATTACAACAGTTAGTTTGGAATAAATTGGAAGGAGTGTGCAAACATTGTGGTCAATTCTGAAAAGTAAAAACACTTAAATTTTTTATCATCATTAATATTATTACCATTCTTATTATTCTTATTATTATTATTATTATTATTATTATTATTTTTGCTGTTGTTGTCTACTGATTAAAATCAATTTCTTACTTTAGTCACCCAAAAATCATTTCATTGAATATACATTTGCATTTAACTATCCACAAAGAAAAAAACAAAGTTCAGAAGTGATTATGAATGCATTTTAAACTTACTTGTGTTTTTTCATCCACTATTCTGATACCCTTGATTGTTATCAGCAAGGTTATTTTCTGTTTATGTTCTCCAATTTCTTTATTAAGTTGTTTCGCTTGTGCCTGACACAAAAATAGGGATTAAAAGTACAATTATGGATTATGTCAACACGAAGAGCTAGTTTTCCAAAAGACGCTACCCATCCTCTAAGGCGTCCAGTGTTTCCATTGACAAATGTTTACAAAAAGAACACTAGTCGCTGGGAAATTACTATTATCATAAACTAGTTCTATAACAATTGAAGTCCTTTCAACTAATTGGCCAGAAAAATCTGTTCACGTGATATCATGGAAGAGTATGTCAAAATGGTGATTAGAATCTATTTTCTCCCTGGTGATACCAATATACAATAACAAAACATATATACTGAGAAGTTGTACACTGATCATTTCTGGTGGTGACAATATAAAATTTCATGGTCAGAATAATTTTTACTAAATTTTCATTGAAAGTTTTACGATTTACAGTTTCGTAGCAAACTAGCATCTGATCACTCTTAAATGAAAACAGATCTATTAAAATAACTAGCGATAATTAAATACTGTATAGGTCCAAATACCTTCAATTTCTTGATAGCCTCAGCGCACATGACATCGCCTCTCGCTCCACTCACATCAACTGAACCAATTAACTATTTAAAATAAGAAAACGACGCATTAATAACACTTACGAAATAAATTTCAATTTTGAACGTGTGAAGTATGTCCTTATGCATGCAAAACAATATTTACATGCAATAATGCCGTGTACGTTTTATCATGATCCGCACTCATAGAGACAAACATGAAATAGGCGGTTCGCAAAATAGACAGGAATAATTTAGAAAAGAATCAGTCTTTCAAACCTTGCATTTGAACTTCACACCATCCCCACGGAACCGATTTTCAGACAAAGATAGTTCCTTTCCTGTACAATTAATTGAAGAATATATAAAAGAAACATATCAAAGCGTGATTAATATTTCAAAAAATGCAGCAAACGTGAAAATGTACATTAAAATTACTGCTCCATTTGAAAGTATTTAAATCATGAAAATATATATGTATTATGTTCTAACAAGGTGAAATAAGTTTATCAAGCAAGGTGCACATTTTAGAGACAACAACTAAAACATAGAGCATGAGCCCAATGTACTTATCTTCTTCCAAGGTAAAGAAAAGTGTATATCGGAGTAAAGCAAGTCATAAAAAGAAGAGTAATGACTTACCTTTCACAGACTTCGGCGGTTTTTGTGGGGCGCTTTTCTTTGCCTTTACTTTCGGCAGCTTATCTCCAGAAGACATGGTATTGCATCAAATCCTGCCGAAGCTCTTAACGTCAGAAAGTTTACGTTACAAATTCCTGATCAAATACCATACGCCTATAAAAAATCCACAAGGATTGAACGCGGTAAACGAGATAATCTGTCCTTAAACGCAGCAATCCAACTATGTCCGGCCATCTTAAGTCACTTGAAGCGGAGGTTAACCATTTATTTACCCTAGGGAGGGGTCACTTGACCACACTTTTGAAATGTAAAATTTGGCTTTAATTTCTTTTTCCTAGTTCTTTCCACTCTATAAGAGACAGAAAATTATTACTTGAAAGGAAAAGTACGAAGCAGCTAAGAAAACTTGAAAATTCTCATAGAATTTTAGGAATTTCGCACTCCTGGTGATTGAACCCCCCAGTCCTACCCCCTTATGATCAAGATATTATGCGCCCACCAGTCATAAGCGGTATCTCATGCAATTCAAGATGGCGAGTGGCGGGAAGGTTGATATATCTCAGCTTCGTAATCTTGTTCGTCAGTACATAGACATGCATTTATATAAAACGGCATTATTTTGGGCAGATAAGGCTGTTTCTCTCTCTAATGGAGACATCCAAGATGTGTACTGGTTCGCTCAAACCTTGTTTTTGACAGACCAATTTCAAAGGGCAGCCCATGTTTTGAAGAGTCGCGGAGTAGTACAGACAACGCTCGCTTGCAGGTACCTTGCTGCCAAGTGTCATGCTGAGTGCAAGCAATGGAAAGAGGCCTTAGACATCCTAGAGATGGATCCGAAAGACCCAGTTGAGAAAGATATACCCGCCGAAGCTTCTTTTGTTAGAGGGACCAAAAAACTTGAAAGTGCAGTGTACCTGCTTAAAGGAATTGTGTATGAAGCGATGGACAATCGAAGCTTAGCAACTGATTGTTATAGAGATGCTCTGAAAAGCGATGTACACTGTTTTGAAGCTTTCGATTTGCTTATTTCTCATCATATGCTCTCTGAGAAAGAAGAGAGGGATCTACTGAGTTCGTTGCCGTTTTCGGAGCAGTGCATGCCAGAAGAAGTGGATTTACTTAAGTTCTTATACGAGAGTAAGACCAAGAAATACTGTAAGCCAATAGATCCCAAACTTTCAGCAGGTCTTGAAAGTCTCAATGACAACTTGGATATAGTGGCAAGCATGGCTGAGCGACATTTCTACAACTGCAGCTACAACCTGTCTTACAAGATGACATCAGCTGTATTGCTCTCAGATCCATACCATGAAACATGCTTGCCAATTCACATCACCTGCTTGGTGGAGCTTAAGAAGACCAATGAGCTCTTCTTCCTTGCTCACAAGTTGGTGGATAACTATCCACAGAGGGCTGTGGCTTGGTATGCTGTTGGTTGTTACTACTACCTCATTGAAAAGTATGAGCAAGCACGGCGATACTTAAGCAAGGCTACCTGCTTGGAGCGAGTTTATGGCCCAGCATGGTTGGCCTTTGGTCATGCATTTGCAGCAGAAGGTGAACATGATCAAGCCATGGCTGCATATTTCACAGCTTCTAAATTAATGCCACGTTGCCACCTGCCCCTTCTTTATATAGGCCTAGAGTATGGCAAAACCAATAATGCCAAATTAGCTGAGAGATTCTTCATTCAAGCTTTAGTTCACTCTCCAGATGACCCATTTGTTAAGCAAGAAATGGGTGTGATTGCATTCCAAAATGGGGACTATGTCACTGCTGAGAAATACTTCAGCGAAGCTTTACAGAAGGCTCAGATTGCCAGTGGAGAAGTTTTGTCTGATACCTGGGAGACTTTGATAAATAACCTTGGACATGCATGTCGCAAACTTGGAAGGTATCAGGAAGCATTGAGATACCACAAGCAAGCACTTGTTTTGGTCCCAAATAAAGCTTCCACCTTCTCTGCCCTTGGGTTTGTGAACAGCCTTCTAGGAAACCACCATGATGCAGTGGGTTTTTTTCACAAAGCTCTTGGAATACAAAGGGAGGACACGTTTAGTGTTCACATGCTGGGAGAAACTCTTGAACAGCTTTCACTGCAAGTCAAGACTGAGGTGAAAAGTGACAATGATCTTAGCATGGAAATGGATAAGGGTTCTGAAGATGAAAGTGACTAAACGCGAGAGTGGTGCACATCTTCAGGTCAACTATTAAGATAGTTACATAATGAAGTTTATTACACAACCAAAGCAGTCAGAGGGCCAATAACTAAAATCAGCTAATCAAATTTGTTCGTTCCTGGTCCTGTAAGGCTAAATATTTTCCCAGTATTGGACCAGGTAATAAGATCACAGGGCTAAAAATTAACTCCAGTGCCTGGTGGCCAGTCGGGCCAGTTTCCTTTAATCCTTAGTGGCCCATCCCAAAATGAAGCAGCCCTCAATTGTTTTTTTTAGAGTTACGTGGCAATCACAAAATCAAAATGGTGTCTTTATGTTGTGAATGTGGATTGCTCATGAAATTACTGTTAAAACGGCTTGGAATTTCCACTTTAGAACTTAAAATTTACTAAAATGGATAAACTTAGAGTCCAGGCAAAGAAACAAAGAGAAATGTAGGCCAATTAAACTACTTATTGAGTGTTATTTTTAACTTTAGTTTTCGCATAATTTACATTGCAACTTTTTGAAATTCTGTAGCATAGTCGCACATCGGGCGATCAAACCTTAACTTTTGGTAGCCCTGGTCAGTTATGAACTCGCCATTGGCAACTGTGCAACCACCAATTTTTAGCCCTGAGATCAGTTCATACTATCTAGACCTAGGGCTGATATCTGCCATTGATTCGATGTAGAGCTCACTCAAAGAAGTTTTGTGGTGGGTATCTTCATGATTTTTTAAACTCAAAGGTGAACCAACACATTATTATAACTACAGTTGGTACTTGTACATCAGGGGCTGGTTGTTTGAAGGCTGATTAGCGCTAATCGAAGATTAAATTTTAACCTGTGTTTCTTTTCCTCTTGTTAAAAAGCATTTTCTCCGATAACTTTCTCTATTTTCTTTAGAGCATGCAATCATCAAATTGTATTCAAAAAGAATTACACTGAATGTGCTTTTTAAGCTCTCATATCTGCATTTAAATTTCACACTTACCCTGGGTTACCTTAACCCTGCTTCAAACAACCTGGTCCAAGGAATTTGTCTAAGGCAGAGCAGACAATTAGGGATTTTCTAACTCTTACAAGAGTGCATTAAGGTGTCAAGTTGAATTATGGTAGCTATTCTTACATCAGTGGCCAATAAATAAATGAAGCATTAACTACAAAATGTAACAGTATTCAATTGTCAATGCCATTGGTTATTTTAAAAAATGTACACAAATTCTCAGTGTAAAAGGTCTGCTACTGTTCAATGAGACTGTTTTCAATGGGACTTACTGTTATGAAATTATATGTGGGACTAAATGCCCCAGTTACAACTCTTGACTGTTAGCTTATTCTACCCATTCAACTCCTGTTTGTACAGTAACTGGTGTTTTGCATGTGTTATAGCAGATGTGATTGATAAAGTGCAGTATCTCAGCTAAACAGGCAAAACACAATCAACTGTCCCCCCTTTCAAAAGAACACTGGAAAAGTTGGTAGGTCTGTTTTCTGTTTTGTTTTTTTTCTTTTCATTTTATATTTCTAACAATTCTTCTACAATGGGCAGTTTTCATCTCTTGAATCGCGTTTTCCAACTCAGTCGTAAGATGAAGTAAATTAACGGGATCAGTCTGGAGAATTTCTGCCGATTTCTCTTCACCTGTTCTGGTATGCAGCTTCATGAGAATAACAGGGTTGGTTTGATGTTGAAGGGATCTACTGGCCAGTTCCACGTCGAATCTCCATTCAAGATCATGATACAGGGGAACACCCAGCGACATCTCGGTAAGGATGTTTCGTATCTCCTTCCTATTGGCTAAATACATATCCAGCAACACCTTGATCACTTCTCCTGGAAACCCTAGCGTCATGACCGAATCCTGAAAGTCAATCTCGCCGATCATAAGTCGGGCACTTTCCGTGAAAAGGTGCATTAAACTGCTGATTCCATTCTTGACAGTTTCGACTTCCACGTTGAGTTTCTGAGATGCAGCCTGGAAGACCTTGGGATTTGAGGCGCCCTTTAGGATAGAATCCACAGATATCCTTGCAAATTCAAGAACGATATCAAGATCTAAAGATGTTAGGAACTTAAGGTGTTCCTTTTGTTCTTCGGAGAGAATTAAAAGCATATTTTTCGTAACCAAAATTTACTAATATATCTAACAGTTGACTCAAATCTCACCCGCCCAGACCGAGGAATCACTGGTAATGATACTAAGTAGCCACGCCTTATCCCAGAGGAAAAGTCCAAAATGCCGGACGAGAACGAGGAAGTGTAGAAGGTGAAGTTTTATTTGGCAGCAATTTAAAACTTCCTGCCAAAAATATGTGTTCGGTGGACTCCTTATGGCAAGTACTAGAAAACTTATCGATCGAAGCGCGGGAACTTTATCTTAACAGAGAGGTACCTAAACTGGAAAATTCCCCGAGTTCATTGGAGTTTCTTAGGAATTGGGTGACGCCAAATATTCCTGTTATAATTAAAAATGCGTTTAACCACTGGCCGGCGATAAAGAAGTGGGATTATGGCTATCTGAGGGAGAAGATCGGACATAAAAAGGTGACTGTCGCGGTTACACCTAATGGATACGCTGATGCAGTAATTGGAGACAGGTTTGTCATGCCTGAGGAGAGAGAGATGCAATTTTCCACATTTTTGGACATTCTTTGTGGAAACGTCCAAGTTTCGGGAATCTTCTACGTTCAAAAACAGAACTCCAACCTGACTGAGGAGTTTCGGGACTTGTGTGAGGAAAGTGCATGTGAAATCCCTTGGGCAACGGAAGCCTTTGGTAAGGCCCCGGATGCTGTGAACTTTTGGATGGGTGACGAAAGAGCTATAACTTCGATGCACAAAGATCATTACGAAAACCTTTACTGTGTAATATCTGGAAAGAAAACATTTACCCTGTTACCACCTACAGATCTACCTTTCATACCTTATCGTCTATACACACCAGCACGGTACAAAGAAGTTGGCAATGGTCATTTTGAAATTGTCGATGAAAGTAGCGAGTTTTATACATCAGAATTTTCACCCCAGACCAAAGTACCTTGGATTGCTGTGGATCCCGTCAATCCAGACCTGGATAAGTACCCTAGTTTTGCAAAAACTCGCCCAATAACGTGCATAGTAAATGCAGGCGAAACACTATACTTACCCTCACTTTGGTTTCACCATGTGCAACAGTCACATGGCTGTGTTGCGGTGAATTTTTGGTACGATATGGAGTACGATATAAAATACAACTATTTTAAATTGTTGGAAAATTTGACCAGTCATCTGGACAGGAAATCATAGAAATTTAACTATCTCGGCTTACTCAATTCCTGGTATTGTGGCCTGCAAACTATGCTTATACTGCTGGCCAGGATGTGGCAGCTGCGTCAAACAAAGTTCCACCCTTGCTATTGACTGACTCAATTCATATCAGGACAGATTCTGGTGTGCCATATCTTGGTTGTTTGTAATTGTTTATAATAGAGAATGCCAACAGGTATAACACATCTTATGGTACCTGCTCTTCATTCATCATGTGTTAATACTGGCAATGTCATTGTGGATCAAATCAGTATACAGTATTCCATCTTTGGATCAATGGAAGTATCTGGGTAAATGTGCACCCACCCATCCCCTAACCCAACAAGTTATAATAAGTTGAAACATTGGCGTTAATGTTGGATTAGGGGAGGGGTAGGTGCACAGTTGCCCAGATACTTCCATCAATCTTTAGCAATTATTCCACGAAATCGAGTTGTATATGAGCTGATAGCCAACGAGCTTGAGGCACGTAGCGCCGATTTGGCTATAGCTCATATACGACGAGATTGAGTGCAATAATTGTTTTATTATATCTCTAAACCCGCGCTTATGAGACACTGGAATTAGTTTGTACGACAAGAATTGACTTTGTTATTGTTTTTGGACAGAACCATGTTGTTGTCGAGCCGACATATTGTAGAGCCGATGTGTAAAAAAGTTTCAAACACGAGTCCGGCTCGTTTTTAAACATCTCTTTAATGTACCTGTCAATTTTTTTTTTCGAGTTAGCAAATTAGTTTAAGAATTTTAAAGTGGAAATAGTAGGCAGAAATAAAATAAAAACTCAATTTACGGGCTTCACAGATCTTTCAAAATGGTGGCTGTTTGTAAGAGTTTCACTTTCGTTCGTAATAAACAATTTCGCAATATAATTTGCTCACTTACCATCGAATAATTTCATCCCATATTTAGTTGCTTCGGTAGTATTTCTTTGGTGTATGATTTTTAAGCTTGACTTGAATTTCTCCGTCTAATTCAAGAAATCATCCCTCCATGATGGCCGTTTTCCGTGCCAATGGTATATGAGCTGATATACTATGAGTAGGGAACCAATCAGAGCGCGCATTTGCTCATATACAAGGGTTGCAGATATAATAATTTATAATATGCTACAAATCACATTTTCCCAATTTGATTAACTGATCAACTAGTAATTCAATCAGTTGGGCCAGGGCTACCTTGGTATTCAGTACAACAACATTTAGGGATGGGGTTAGGTGATAAATACTGTACCTAAATACAAGCAACTGCAACAAAACAATTGTCGTTTTTTTTATTAAAGACCAACTTAAATTAGTACTACTAAACCTAACTTCGTTGCAGACGACAAAAGGAACACCAGAAACACATGAAATGAAGCACAAGACACCAGTGGGAATAATTCTGGACAGAGAAATAATTTGATACACCTAAAAACATCTCAACCTATGGGGGAGTGTTTTTATATAGTTTTTTGAATGTGGTTGTTTTATTAAAAATGCCTAGTTGCATTGTATTATTAAAGTTCATCCTTAGGAGCTGTTTCCTCTGTCGTTTTGTCCTCTTCTTTTTCTTCAGCTGCATCTTCTTCTTTCTCTGCTCCTTCCTCAGTTTCCTTCTCGCCACCTTCCTCTTCTGGTTTCTCTTCCGATTCTTTATCCTCTTCCTCTTCCTAGAATATTGAGAAAAACAGTTGGACAAATGAGAATCAGGGAAAAGAGCCATCAAACATTTATCTGTATGACAAAAAGAAGGATGCCTTATCCTGCTTGTTAATATTAATACAATTTTCCATTATCTTGGAAAATACTTCTATCTGCCAACAGTAAGAATTTGTTCCTGGTTCTTCTTTGCCATGGTTTCAGGTACTAACCCATAAACAATTCAATCGTTTAAACTAAATGGAAACTCTTATTTGTGAACCCTAAATTTGCAGGGATGTCATTTGGTCCTGGCTGTAAGCTTAAAACCACCATTTTAAGTCTGGAGTTTCCTACTTTCTGGTGAATAAAAGTTCCTGTCTGCCAATTCACCTCTTCACCTATCTACTTCTACAATTTAGCTCTTCAAAATCAATAGGAACACTGATTTGTAAGCCCTGTAACATAATAACAGGGAATGTTTTAACAACACCACTTTACCCAACAAAAACTCTGGTCCAATCTAAACCAAAGCAATTACCTCCTCTTCGTCTTCATCCTCTTCCTCTTCAGATTTCGTCTTTTCCTCTTCTTTGCGTTTCTTCTCCTCTTCTTCCCGTTCTTTGCGCTCCTTCTCATCTTGTTCATCCTTCATTTTCTTTTCACCCTCCTTTGTTTTCTCAAAGGTTTCCTTAGCAAATGTCTCGGCATACTCAACAGAGTCAGTCACAAGAACGTTGTCAAAGATTGTTCCAGATTTGACCTGCCGAAAAAAAGTCTAGGTGTATCCTGGTTTATTTATCAATTACACCATTGAAATGGAAAAATACAAACAATGGTAAATACTTGAACTTCCAATGGAGCAAAACAAAACATGGCATCTTAACTGAAAAGTAGGGTAGAGTATTTGTCTCTTACAAAAGGTTTGAAGACAACTTATCAGTGACACTATCTCTTCTCATGTTAGCATAACAATTCTACATGAATCCCACAATGTTTGTTTAAAAAACTTGGTGTCTCATCAATTCAATGTCTCTGAGTTGATAACTTTCTTAATAAATTCTTGTCACCTGTTTGATTGACCATGAACTGATAGAGCAAAGAGAGCTTGCAGAAGAAATGGAGTATTAACAGCAGTCAATACCAAGCTTATCAACCAACCTGCCATACATCAACACCAATAGCACCAATATCATCATATTTGTATAGCGTATCATCTGGTTGATACTCGGGGTTATCAATCTCTGGGTGCACCCACTCTCCTTTGTAGTTGGGATTGTCGATTTGCTTTGGCTTCCAATCACCCTACAAGTACAAAGAAAAGTAAGCAAAATGTGTCAAGTATATTGTCCTTTAAACAATGTCCATTAACTTCTCTCATTTTGTTACCTCAAGCAGTTGAATGACAAAATGTTTTAACAAAGCATAGCAAAATATCCAAGTTTACATTAAGAGCTGTTTTGCATGAATCTGTAAGCTTACCTTGTAGTCTGGGTTATCAATCATAGGAGGTTCCCATTCACCATCAATTTCATCATCCCAGTCATCAGGTTTCTTTGCATCAGGGTCAGGGATGTGCTGGGGTTTGTCCCAATCCTAATATGCAAGTGGCTTTTACTAAAGTTAAACTATAATACATAGGATCACAATACATGTTCTTACTTTTCACATTTGTAGACCAATGTATATGGTGTGACCATTTTTTTTGGCCCTGGGGGGGGGGGGGGGGGGGATACATGAAACCTAACTGTTTTCCTTTGCTAAATACAAAAATTCTGGTCATTTAACTGCAGTGTTTGGTTTTACCTTTTTGTTTGGTGGATAAAATCAAGCAGAAATTCTAGCTGAGATGCAGGAAAAATGAAACATAGCCTTACCATTTGTTCCTAAAAGAAAATTCCTAAAACTAACGGAAATCTTTGAAAGGGGTCCCTTTTATCCTACTGAGGAGATCTTAATCCATTTGTTTTGTATCATTTATATCCAGTTCCAAGGTCTTCGTTTTCATGGCCACTGCAATTTCATGCCATGACTGTAGTCTTGAAAAACTTTCCAGTGAGAACAAATCTCAATGGAAAACTTTGAAACCATTTTGTAAACTTGTAAATCTTAGCATATTGTACCTCTGGTTTCTTATCTTCAGGATCATCAATCTTCTTCTTGTCATCCCAATCTTCAGGTTTCTTGGCTTCAGGGTCCTTGATCTTCTTGGGAGGGAGGAAATCCCAGTCAGCTTCAAGCTCACCACTCTCAACTTTTTCACCATCAATACGAACTTCATAGGTGTTGTCCGGTTTAACAATGAGAGTGTACAGATGAGTGAATTCATCATCCTGTAGAACAGAAAAGAAAATTGTACTAACAATGCCAGATTGAAAAATGAAGTGGTCAAAACGAATTTTCTCCTTACAACACTGGGTTTTCAATAAGACTTGTAGCAATAGGAGAATTACCTTGTAACAAGAGAATTGTGTAAAGTAAAAGGAGAATATTCTGAAAGCGCTCCATGTCTGAATTTAAAACTAGTCCAGGCCATTTAAATTTCACCCGAGAATTCTTTGTAGTAGTAGGAGAATTCTCCGATCTCAGACGCTTAATGAACAATAGCCTTACAAGGTAAAAATCTTATGAGAAATGAAAGGATGCCAGCTTGAGGATTTTTAACTGGTGAAAAGCCCATATTTTAAATACAAAAGTGTGTCTTTCCTGGAGAATTGTTGAGTGCATACACTGTAAGGTTGTAGACTTAACTTCCCAACTATTTTCAAATTAGTTGAGGTACACTGAAATGTTTGGTCTGGTTACATTGTTTGAGGTGCAAGGTCGCTGATAACTGTTCTATAATATTTATAATTTATACATAATTTTAATTATTTCACATTTTTTTGGTCTCACCTTGCATCTGATATCTTTCTTGGTGAGTAAGTTCTTTCCTTTGTAAGTGAAAATCACGTGTACTTTTTTCGTTCCTGGTCCACAGATGTCAGGGCCTTTATAAGAAGAGATCACACAGCCAAATGTTAATATTCGCCTACTGAAAAGAAATGGACTTCCTTCTTCGAGGCAACAGAGAAGTAACTGATTTCATAGAGCTCTAGCAAAAGGTATAATTTACCAAACATGATGTTATATGGAGTCTCTCCATGCAACTTATCCTGATCCACTGAGCTACCATAAACCTAGAAGATAAAAAGGATTAATTTCATACAAACATACAACTAAGTTGTATTCAACTGGTAGCTTCCCTACTAGACATTTCTCGAATTGTTGTTCAATATAAATTAAAACAAAGCGTTCAATAGATCCATACAACGCGAGATCGGGGAGAAAAGAAACGGGCCTTTTGAAACATACCTTTAAATAACCACCGCCACAGTCGATGCTCTGTTCATGTTTTACTTGATACTGAATAACAAGGGTTTTGCCTTCATTGGAAAAAGCTTCTTCAAACTTTGCAGAGATACCATAGAATTTCGCGTCCTCGCTTGTTTGAATACCTGTAAATCAAAACATTGACATCAAGTAGTTGGACTGATCGAATGGGATCTACTAAATTAAATAATAAAAATCGAACAGCTAAACAGCTGAGCAGATTACAGCAATCTAGAAACTTGCGAAAGTCGCCGCTTGAGCGCAGATGAGTAGTGAATTACCTTTGTCTTCTTCGGGATCGTTGTAAAACTTTCCGGCGGTCCACTTGAATTTTCCACCGTCACTTCCCTTGAAAGTAGAGGGGACCCATCTATCTTCCCAACTCTTATCTAGGATGAATAAAAATTGCTCTATTAACCCTTCAAACTAACAGACATAAACCAAAGACCCGCAACTTTGGTGCATGTATCGCAAGATCGCACGGCTTATAAAGCAAACTTACCTTCAAATTTCTCTACAAAGTAGACTTTGGGTTCCTCTGCAAGTATGCAGGATACTAAGGCGAGAAAAACGAAGTAAGAAAGGGCCATGTTTTCGATATGAAGAAACCACAACGTTCCTTCTTGAAGACTTAGGATGAAATTAACCTGATGTGACAAGCTACCATGTGAATACAATTCCACCGGCCTTCTGCGTGGTGACCTGTGATTGGTTCAATTCCATTCTACCAATTATCTCCCCCTAAATCCCCCATGTGATGCTTTTGAGCCAATCAGAAGATACCACACGTCCGGAAGCGTTAGGGAGAACACACAAGAGGGAATCATTTCCACTTTTCCCGGGCACCAATGCCAACCAACTTGCTTGGTTGCTACGGAAACAGTGCAGGGACTTCATGGAACAGGATGTTGGAATTCTAGCACGGCGAGTTGGGGTTAAGTGAGTACAAGGTTTCCCAAATAATGGACAATTTATATCACGTAAGCTGCTGCTAAACGCAGCCCTTGCTTCTTGACAAGGCAAAGAGTTTGTTACTAGGTATCATTAGAGTATTTCGGAGGAACGTTCACAAAGAAGCCCCACAGAACACGAGAACAACGGTATTCACATACGCAAAACAATTAACTTAAATTAATTAGGAATTGAACCGAGACAAAGCACGAAAATGTTTCGAAAACATAATTTATTCACTACTTCCAGAAATGAATATCTTTTTCACAAATGGTTTTCTGTCCATTTCATAAAGAATATAGGATTCTATGTCTATTTAAACCTTTTTTTACAATCATTCAGTGTCCACTTATGCTCTACTTACTGTGGCGACCTTGTAAGGCATGATCACATGCGGTTGAATCAGCAGATACCCACATAACATAGCCCTACAGATATGTTCTACAATATTACAAGGTTTAGGAAGTGGGCCATTTTTATTGCGGGGTTCCTTGCCAATCATGTGGAAAACATTACCAAAAGAGCCTACCTTAATATTAGTAAAGGTAATCATACGGTTTCGAGTTCAATTTGGAATTAATTTGCACGAGTGAGTTTTTCAAAAAGCTGAAATTGCACGAGCCGCTTCGGCGAGTGCAATTTCAGCTTTTTGAAAAACTCACAAGTACAAATTAATTCCAAATTGAACGAGAAAAGCCGTATGATTACTTATTAATAATATAAACATGAAAAAATTCACCTGGAGGAAGTGCCGGAAGATCTCATTGCGGACGGACAGGAAGTAAGCATTTGACGCGGATTTGACACTTTATTTACTGATTGGCTGATGAAGATCAACTGATAACGCTACGAACTCAAAGCGGTTCGTTTAAAAATAAAGAATATCATAATCCAGAAAATCGATGTGTAATTTGCACTGGTGTTACACTTTTTGCACTGGTATTACACTTTTTGCACTGGTGTTACACTTGAACTGCACTGCTCTCAGCCAATCAGAATCGAGTAATTTTTTCATGTATATTATTAATCAATAAACTGATTACTTTATGAAAGCTAGGTAACTAGACAATATCGGGATCAATATCAGTTTCTGGGCAACCGTGCACCTACCCCTCCCCTAACCCAACAAGTTATAATGAGTTAAAAAGTTAGCGTTAATGTTGGTTTAGGGGAGGGGTAGGTGCACGGTTGCCCAGAAACTGATATTGATCCCAATATCGTTACTGTCCACTGTCACATATCCTGCTGGATTTAGGGAATCGTAAATTTCTCTGTCAATAGTCATAATGCGAGGCCTGGCACGATAGAAATTATCAGAAAATTTGCATAGTGTGATAATCTAGGACTAAGCACTAGAGCAAAGTACCGTTTTTTTTTAAATTGTGAGTTTTACGACGTGTTACCAACAAATACACATCACAAACTAAGATTAACACGAGAAATTTCCAGTCAGTTTTTACTTTTTTTTGTCTGGGAGGGAGGGAGGGGTGGTGGCTTTGAGGAGTATACAGACACAATAACAAGAAAACCAGGTAGTGGATTGTGTTTTCCAGAAATCTGATTGCTGAGTGTTTGGCCCAAGTTCTCTCTGCAGCAATCGAAAACAGAATTCGCCAAATGTCAGACACTTGCGAAATATTTATTACTTTAGAAAGATTACTTAAATTTTGTAGTTAAAAAAAATTGTTAAGAATATTCAGTTTCACACGGTTATTTTTTTCTTTTTACAACAGCATAGAGTGTGAACAATATTAAAACTAACAGAAGTCAAAACAAGTACAAAAGAAACTTGACAAATTTCTATCACAACAAAAACGATTTAAGCAATCTGATTGTCAACATTTGTTTTCATAAGCAAAACAATGCAGCTATAATTACCACAGTATAAATTAGACATAATAGGGATCTTAAGCAAAACACGACGACGACGTCGACTACAACAGCACCAAACAATAGCGTTGATGAACGAACAAATGAAACTGCACGTGCAAAATACAGTCTGGTAGATTTCTTTGCCGTGCTCTGCAAAACAACTACGTGAAATGACCATTTTTCAGGTCTTCTGGAAGACGCGAGTGCACAACGACAAAATTGCCAAGAAAAATTTGTAATGAAGTGTGAACGGGTTATGTTGGGAAAAATCAGCGGTTTGAAAAGTTATGAAAAAAAAAAGAAAAGAAACAAGACTGCCGCCATTGGTACAGTAGAAAATCAAATTTATTTTTTTTCGAACGTGCCGTCCTCAGCGTCGTCGTTCTTGCTTAAGCTCCCTAACAATATAATAAGGCTGATGGAGATGACTTTTAAGAGTCGTCCGGAAAATGTCCCAAAGGAAACTTGAGGGTCGTCTTTAACTCGCTGTTATGGACCTCAAGAGAATGGAAATGATAATACTCTACTAGATCAGAGAGCGTGGGGTGTGTATTGCAGTTCACTGCTATGCCATAGCCTTCTCCACTGTGGTTTATGATGATGTGTTTCACAAGACCGTGATGTCTGCAATGGAAACAGAAACAAATGAAGAAATGGTAGACGTGCAACGTGCAACCATCGAGTTATGGACGCACGCGGGAGGTTGCTAAGCACGACAGAAGCGTAAGAGATGCTTGAGGCGCAGTCCCAAGTGCGCCCATAACTCGATGGTTGCACGCTGCGCTTTTACCATTTCTTTTATAACACAGGGCCGGGTTGTTCGAAGCAGGATTAAGATAACCCGGGGTTAGTGCGAAATTCAACTGCAGATTTGAGAGCTTATAAAGCAGATTCAGTACAATTCTTTTTGAATACAATTTGATGATTGTATGCTCTGAAAAAAATAGAGAAAGTTATCGGGGAAAACGCTTTTTAAAAAGAGGAAAAGAAACCCGGGTTAAAATTTAACCCTGGATTAGCGCTAATCAGCTTTCGAACAACCGGCCCCAAGACTTCACAACTTCACAATATGATGTTAGCATTCAACCCATGGGAATTGAATCGCACGTATTGGCCAATCATAGCGCGCGCTTTCACAAAGCTATGTTATTAACAGAAACGTCAAATTTTGTATTTCATCCATTTGTAAAAACCACACGTGGTAGTACTTATCAAGTCCCTGACTAGTTTACTTACGAAAGCGAGAGCGCGTATTCTCCAGGTCTCCTAGCGCTTTCTCTAACCAGAAAAGTGCCATCTGGTTTGTCCCTCAAACAGTCATTTGTTTCTTCTCTATAAACAGACATTTAAACAAATGAACGACAGTTAGTTTTCTTTACATTAACAAAAAACGACCAACACTAAAACGTAAGATTAGGTCCGCAAATGAAGCAAATGGTACCATAGTAGAGAACTAAAAAAGTAAAGTTATCGTTAACATGTCATGAATTCATGTTGCGTACCTGGTTATGATTCCATACTTCCAAAGATGCTCAGACAAATCAACCGGCCTGACACGAAAAGCACAAACGTCAAGAACACTGTGTGGTTACTTCCAAGACTTCCACTTAGTCACGTGTAATTCTCTATTACACTACTCGCATCATAAGTGCTACTAGGCACAACACTGAATAACACGCCATATTATAATATGATATGGTTGCTTAGCGGGCAAGATGTGGCAAACAAAGATGGGCTTATCGTGCCTGCTCGGGATTTCTTGGGTTGTCCCGCGAAACAAAACAAAGCAAAGTGGCCATAACATAAATTCTGGATATTGGCCTCGTTCTTTTTTGCGTTTTCATTGACCTCGACTACCTCTCGGTTAATAACAGAACTTGGGTAATGCGCGCCCATGTTGACCTCTTGCTAGGTCAATAACGCATATATAAAAGCACTGGAAAACAATTTCTCTGTGAGGTCATCCATGTGTGCCAGTGGTTAAACCGCAACAATTCGAGTGCATAGAACACGTTTTATAAAGCAAAACAGGGCTCAATTTCAGTATCTCCCCTAAGCCAACAATAACGCCAATTTTTTAACTTATTTTAACTTGTTGGGTTAGGGGAGGGGTGGGTGCACAGTTACCCAGATACTGACATTGATACCAAAACAGTTTATGTAAATTTACAGCCAATTAAACACGACAATGTTATCTGATACTTCATTTAACTGGACGTTCTTTAAGTAAAAGGAACTGATATCATTACAGTCAACATGAACAACAGTTTGTACTTACTCCATTCTCTCTTTTATTTCATCAACCCCCAGTCCTTCAGTTGTTTGCAAAACTCTGTAAATAGAAGAGAAAGAAAACAACGTTTGATAATTGTCAACGTAGCCCTCATGCAGGCAGCTGAGAGCACAAACCATTAAGTTCTATTTATACTGCTTGTGGGTGGCTTTCCACAGTACAAGCATGGACAAGCAACAAGCATCTTACCAAATGCAACAGTTGGTTTTAAACAGTCCATAAAATCACTCCGACTCCTCCACCCCTACCCACCCCCACTCATTTTTTTTTTTGCACTTGCCGTTCGCCCACACCCTCTCCTATCATAAACTTACAGGTAATATTTTTGTTGGCGTCTTTGAAGATCAATGATCTGCGGTCTCATTTTGTTGATACGCTTGTCCAAAAGGCGGGTTTTCTCTGTCGCGTCTGAAAGTTCTTTTTCCAGACCAATCAACACGCCTCTTGCTCCTTCTAGACGATGCTGTAGTTTTTCGTAGTTTTCGCGAAGTCTGCGATAAGACGAGACAAAGGTAACGTGAACTTTGGACAATAAACTCCATATGAAAGATCATATATTTGAACTGCGGAAAACTATGTAATGACATAAATTGATCCTCGTTGAAAAAATAAAATTCAGGCCTGAACGGGATTCGAACCCATGGCCTCTGCGATGGAAGTATTCGGTAATTTTCCGGACACTTCGGAGCCTAAGATCCTCGGGTTTTGAAATGCACAAGTTTCCTTACAAATATTTGAGATTTTGATGAAAATTGTAATCACTCTAACTTCTATAATTCGCTAATGTAGCCAATCCAACACTAAATTCTATAAATCAACGACTAGGGAAGTGTGTAGCACACACCAAGGAAAATCACTATACACGGATCGAGTGATTACCAGCTGGGACACTTACCTTGCTCTGTCTTGAGGAGGAGCTTCGTTTTGGAATGTTTGAGCAAGTTTGATTTGCTCTTCCATCAGTTTAATTATTTCATGCTGTGCTTCAAGCTCTTCTCGACAGTCGGCAATTTCCTGTTCAGAAAAAAATAACCGGGTTGCACTTAAGAAATAGAAAACATGTACCGTGTTTCTATCGAGTTATAGAAACACGAGTGGAAGTTTGGGAGAACGAGAAATGCTGTGGGAACACGAGCCGCAGGCGAGTGTTTCCACAGCTTTTTCGAGTTCTCCCAAACTTTCACTCGTGTTTCTATAACTCGATAGAAACACGAAGAACTTGTTTTCTATTTCTTTTAGAAAACACCGCGACGAAAAAAAGAAAAGCAACTTGTTAACTTTGAATATCAAGATGTAAATTCTCTTTGCTCGCGTCATCATTACGTCAACAGCTCGTGCTAGTTCTGTGTTTCTATCGAGTTATAGAAACACGATTTCTAACCAATCAGCGCGCGTGCTTTCTTGGGACTGTTTTCTAAATCAATACAAAAACACAACTGACTGATAGAATCAATCTAATACAATGCTAATATAATAACAACAATAACAACAAACAGCCAAACAATACAAAAGTACACCACTGATAGAAACAACATACTGTACATGTAACTAAAGTATTAAACCACAAACACAACTGACTGACAGAAAAATAGTATCAAATACATACTTAATGATGGCCCTACCATCACTAAAATAGACCAAACACTGTGACAAAAAGCAAAAACTGACCAATTCAGACTGACTAAAATCCTGATGAACTTCATCATACTCGTCAGATCTTGATTTTATAGCATCATTGATTTCTCGCAATTTGTCGTAGAGAACCTGTTCAGTATCTTGCCCTTCTTCATCCTCATCCTAAAGACAAATTTTGCAAATGTGAACTCTCTCACTCCTCAAAACCAATGTATTTGACTAATTCTAGCTAGCTAGCTAGAGAGAGAGAGAGAGAGAGAGATTCGTAAAAAGGTATTGATAGTTAGAATTGTCATAAAAATAGAAACATATTGCAAAATCCATAACTAGAAAACAGTTTAAAATTACCAGTTGCTTAATATAGTTAAGTTCCCTTATCTACCCCTTATCTGCAAAGGACTCAATTTAACATTACCTGTTCATATTTATTGAGGGGATTTGAGAGCTTGACATCCAGTTTTGGATTGTATGATGCTAGAGACCTGTCTCTATAGTAGGTGATCAATTCAACCAGGGATGAAAATGTCAGTGGTTCAGAGAAGCCATACATTCCATCCTCATGTAAAATCCGTATTAGTCGATTCAGACCACCTTTTCTATAACAGAAATGAACCAACTTTACTTTGAATCCATAACATTTGGATGTAAATACTAAGCTACATGTATCTCAGTTCTAAACAGTACTGTGCTGTGCCGTGGTATAGCAAGGTGTGCCACACTGTTTATTTATATATATATATTATTTTATCTGCAGATCAAACCATGCAGTGTGACCATTCCTTGGAAAGCTACTAAACAGTACTGTACTGCGGTACTGTTTGTTTAACTAGACAGTGTTGTTTTAAATTTTTCACCTGTAGATCAAACCATGCAATGTGACCATTCTCTGGTAAGATATTGAATGTTCTGTGTCTGCCCATTATGTGGGCCTAAAAATGTCAATGCAAGACTGCAAATAACAGTCGGTCATTGGACAACTGTCCGGTAAATTTGACGTTTTGAGCGGCGAAATATTTGTCTGGTCTGTCACTCTGACCGGGGACATTTGATCCAAATTAAACTTTTAATTATCATACTTTACTCTGAGGAGAGTCTTTTTAAGTGCGACGTCAGTGAAGACTGATCAGTGAACTAATACAACTGTTACAGCTCCTGTCTGAAAAATTATTTGCAGCCTTGCAATGGAACAAAAGACGCACCTTAATGTCAAAGTGTATTCACCGGGAAGACGCCTGGAGTCACGCACAATAAATGTCCCATCAGGTTGGTCCTTCAATCTCTCACTCACAGTCTCTCTGAGTAAACAAAAAAAAGAACAGAGAATGTTCAATCTTGGTGAACTGATGATGATATACAAATCTGACTCATTTGAGACATTCACTGCACAGCAAGTGTTGCCAAATAACAGTTCTTACTTGTTGATCTCTCCCCAGTACCATGGACATTCTTCTAACCTTCTCCTGGGTGGGACTAATGGAATTTAAAAAAATATTGTAATTGCTTATTTTTGCTTCTAGATACACTACATAAAAAAGAAATTCACTTCTCAATTTAGCTGAGCATTAGCCCTTTGTCAGAAACCTGACAAGGAGTTAACGCTCATTATTTCGCCAGCAGCTTTTTTAATTTGAAAACAGTATGAAGTCAGCTTTCTTTCATAAGGAAACAACATCCAGTTGCCAGCCCATATTTATGCACCTAAGTACAGAGAAACACCATGAAATTAAGTTCCTAGTTGGTCTAAGGAACAACAAAGTGTTATTGCCTGGTCTTGAACCCCAGACTTCTGGGTCTAACACGCTGATCAATAGACCACTGAGCCTCCCCTCCCCTACTTATCTTAAACACCAACAACACTATATTTCACATTTCCATAACAGAGAATATTCAATTACAATTTAAACTAAATATGTACAGTATTACATAGAAGGAAATGCATAGCAGCTAGACAACTGTAAGGCTTTCATGCTAGCAGCTACTTCTTTGAAGGCAGTTTCGAAATACAGGACTTCACAATAAGCAAACATAAACAACACTGCAAGACATACACATACACACCATAAAAAAAGCACATAGATGACGAGAGAAGCAAAGAAAACAGTCATCATAGTGCATGACCATATCATTAAATAATTGAAATAATTTCAGTATATTAATTGTTCGGCTAGCAAGCTTTCCTATGTTAGTCCTGAAACATGGTTTGTACAAGTTTATACTTTTTGAAGCATATCCCGCATTATATGTATGGACTTCACTTGCATAGCTAAAATGCTTGCTAAAGATGTTTGGTAATTTTTTTAGAATGCCATTGATGAGCAAAGTTAAGAAGCTGCAGTTTATTGATATAATTATTATTGTTAACAGTAAGGAAATCCAATAAATTGAGTAATGGTAATGCACTGTCTGTATCTGGTCCATACAAGGTGGCGAGGACATAAGTCGAATAACATGATTTTGTTTTGTTTGGATTTTGTTACGGGCCAGTCAACAACAAGTTTGTACGTGTTGTGGCTCAGTTTTATCCTTGGCTTAAATTTTATTTTCCTTTGTTTCAAACTCATTATCATACCAAAAACAAAGGAAAACAATAATTTAAACCAAGGGAAAATTTGAACTACAACATACACACCTGCAGGGATCACTTCCCTTGTCCATTCTCCACCAGTTATGAGAGTGTTAATAATTTCCACAGTTGTTATGTGATTTTCTACCAACGCACTGTTCATAAAAGGAAAAGTATTTCCATGTTGCAATTAATTAAGATGGTAAACTGAAACTGCAAGTACCACAGTATCTGGGCAGGCCATTCATTCCTAGCTTTTTAGTTAACAGTATTAACACAAACCAACACAAATTTCTGGCTCTTTTTCCATCTACTTTAGAGTAATACCATTGAAAAGAAGAGCAAACTTCAAAGATACAGTATGAAGTAACAACCAAAAGGGGATATATGCCAAAAGTTTAATGCCTTTGCAAATTTAGGCCTGGTATAATAACATAATATTATGAGAAGAAGGTTGATTATATAACAGTAAACAAAAGTAAATGATCTTGAGAAATGAAAAGCATGATACTGTACTACTCAAAATTCGACATTTCCCACTACCCATCCCCTGGAAAGATAAGAGGTCCCCAAGGGTGGGTGGTCAGGAGTAAGGACCCTGCATGGTACCTACGTTATGTGTTTGTGGCTTGGCCGTAGCAAAATGGGAGCAAACACAGATGCAAGTTTTGTGGAGGACATATCATTCCATTCCATATTCTTGCTAACTCTGAAAAGGAAAAATACACAGTGATGAGTTCAGATCATGAGTAATGGTTATAAAAAATGGTCAAGTTCAATAAACTGTTAAGTATTTACAATTCTGGTAGCATGTTAGCTGACTATCCAGTCATGGTCGTCTCGAGGTCTCTTTTCTCCTTACTAATGTTACATGAAATAAATTGGGACCACACAGGAGAATTTGTACCTTGATATTGAGGAAAAGAGTTAACAGTCAAAATATGATTTTGCAGCAATAAAGTTTCACCCTAAAATGGAATGCATTGTTTTATAGTGTTTGATTATTTTGCTATGGCTGAGTGCTGTTCTCTGTGTTCAGTTAATAGGACTGAAAGTGCAAGTTTTGAGCAGTTGAGAAATACACATGACACTGGTATTTTGTAGCCATGTTGTTGGCTGATTTTGTCCCTGGTTATGATACCAAACTATTTTTCTCACTTGTAGAGGTGCTCCATCAGGTAGTTGAGGACAGCTTTGTTTGCACCTGGTAAACTTTCAACTAAATCCATTAGTTTTCCCCCAACAGAATCTCCATTTTCTGCTTGATAAGAAAACAAAAAGACCACAACATGAAGCTGAAAAGTGATGAGAATTGAGAACATTATCAACTTCAGAACAATGAACTGATCTTTGACCAAATTCTCCAAACTAAAATGCATGAAGAAGTAAGACTGTCACAAAGAATTGCTAATCTGATCTTATGAGCAAAAGGGTTAAATTTTAAATAAATATTTTCCACCATGTCATCAAGACATTGTTTACTGCAAAAGAGTTGTTTTGATAACAAATAGCAAACAATATTCCAACACAGTATTGACTAGCATTCAGTACTGATCTGAACTAATCAGTACTCACCTTTAAATGCCTTTACAAATGAGTGGTACTGTTCCTCAGTAAAGATACATGAGGGTAGCTCCTGCAAGTACATTTTCAGCACTGCCGAGACACAATGAGGACTTCGCCACTCTTCATCATCCATGTTTACATTCTTTGCACCTATTGACAGAGAATGATGAAACAGTCATAAGTGATCCAAATATGTATAGCAGTAGATGATTGATCATTCAGGAAAGCTAGCCACATACTGTAGTAAGGTGAAAATGTTGTCACTGTTTTCTTTTACCTCTTTGCCAGTATTCACAATACATACCTCTTATTAATCGAGTTCGAGGTCCGTACTGTAAAATACGGACCGAGTTTTTTCCCGTCGATTTATGGCCAAAGCGCGAAGCGCGCGGGCCATAAATCGACAGGAAAAAATGAGGATCCGTATTTTACAGTACGGACCGAGAAAATGAGGTTAATAAGATATTTATTATATCTCTGGAGTCATTTTGGCGACCAAAACAAACTTTAGCGGGCTGTACAGTGAAGTACGCCTCACTAAATTGACCAATCACAGCGCGCGTACTAACTGAGAGATATAATAAATGTACATATGGATTTCTAGTTTGCAGGCAAAATTGGGTGCCTACCATACAATAATTATTGTGCTAAACCATAAACTCTGCTTGAACTTTTTCTAAGATAAATGAGTTTTGGGATCCAACATTAAAAAAGTTAGTAGATTTAATTTAATGGAACCTGAATTTAAATGAAACAAAGTCACTTAGCTTATACCCATTAGACTAGAAGCCTTACTCTGATTAAGGGCAGTCCTGAGTGAGAGTTTTTCTGACCCTGCTGGGATTGCACTATGGACGTTAAGCAGTTTTAGGCCTCTCTTCTCTATGGCTTGTACACATTTCATGATTACGATAGGTGCAGGCATGTTGGAAGGATGGAACTGGGACCCCAACTCCTGACCAAACACTGGAGCTACAGGGAATGTCAAACAAACAAACAAAAAAGAAACAAACAGGCAAAAATTCAAAAAAAAAATAACTTTTTTTATATTAAATTCACTTTTCTGAGAAGCTATATTTTTAGTAAAGACTACACAAATAATTAAATTTAAGAAAAAAATTTTTAAAAAATATTATGAAATTATTAAATAGGTGGGAGGGCCAAATGGGAAAACATTTTGTTTGAGGTCATGAAGCAGAGACTGAGTGTAGTGATGTCAGTGCATCATGACCAAGTGTTTTACAGTGATCATGTGTTTTACAATATGACCTCTGCTTTTAACTTCTATGTTGAAATGGCAGTATCTCACAGGGCCAAATGACTTTTTACGGCCCACATCGTGCTAATGCGTACAGCACTCACACAGGGATTTTGTAGATGTTTTTTAATAGAATCCCTGGGGCAGTACAGATCACATGATGTTTCTCCTTACTTTCTGCATCACTTTCCTGTCTTCTTCGTACTCTTCTCCTTGGACACACAACCACACTATCATACATACACATGCGATGACAGTTATAGCCACACTCTGAACAATGTACTCCTTGTCTATGCAGGCCCCATAAGCATTTACCACACTTGTCACACCATTGTAAAGATGTAAAAGTTTCTTCATGGAACAAATGTCTTCCTTTTGAACCTGGACAAAAATTGTATTTAAAATTTGTTTTACAGGCATGATATTGAATTCTTTCTAGCACAGGCATCAATGGTGAAATAAATGATAATGATAATGATAATCTTTATTTAACCACAATAAAAATTCATCAGCAATTTAAAACCAAAGTATAGATAAAACTATGTAAACTAGAATAACTATCTTACAAAAATCATAAAATAAAAGCTGCTTTCCATGAATGCTATGTTTAGAATAATGGTTAGATAACCTCTTTAACCAGTCGTTTGAATTGATTGAGGGACTCTGCTTTCCTTAGTTCTAATGGCACACTGTTCCACAAAACTGTGCCAGTATAGCTAAAGCTGTTTTTGTAGTGCACAGTTAAGGAACATTTACTTTATTCACAGTCTCTCAAACAATAACCAAAATTGTGATTAAACATTAGAACCATGGACACACAATTGATCAAAATTCTAGTGTGAGCAGAAAACAGTTTGAAAATAGTTTGATATAAATTGATTGGGATTTTGACAATATGCTAATAAATGAAATTTAGCATTGAAAAAATAAAATGTAGTTAGTGCATAACCAGGGTTCATTGAAAGAGGATGACAAAGGCATGAATGCCAAGTAAAACATTACTTCATTCACCATAAAGTAGGGGACTAAGAAATGAAAGTTACTGTTTCAGAATTTAATTTTAAAACTTCCATGTAAGGTTAATGATAATCCTGGCTAACCTTTGTTAGCTGTCTGAAGTCCACTGAATAATTCTGGCTTCCTCTGCAAAAACCAAGTTACTGTTTGTCAGTAATCAATCAATGTTGCTATACTTTGAATTCTTCAACCTAACCTGTAATGGAATGCATGACACCAAAGGAAACTACTGCTGAGGTCTTGGGAGTGATCATGGGAGGACTTTATAAGAGACCCTTAACCCTTTAAACCCTACGAGTGACTTCATAGATTTTACTCTGGTTAACACCAGACAATTTTTTATCACAGGGTGAACCCTTAATGCTTAAAGTGTTAAAAAAACTATCTCACTAAAGGTATCAGCCAACCCACCGGGGTCGTCTGCGTGCGGATCGTTCTAGCTCTCTTTGTTTCAACACAAATCCCCATAAACCGTATATTTTTTGAAAGCTGAATAATCATAATTACAGCTAATTCCCTTTAAAAAGTATAAAACTTAAAGGGGTTAAAACTAAGTGTTTTCATTCATTGAGTTCCACGCTCACCAAAACCAAATGGAAGAAAAGGATTAATACGGCTTTTATTTCTTCACACGTTGGCCTAAAAAACCGTGTCTCAGATTTCTGATATCTGCTTTCGTTTTATTTTTACAAGCAAATATATTCGGAGATGAGAAATTATTGCCGACACTAGTGCAAAATAGGCTATAACTTTGAAATGAAAAGAAGAATTAAAATTCCCAGACACGGTTTTGTAGATAAGCTATCTGACAACAATTTGGCCAAATTTCAGCCAAATTGGTCCAGGGGCTGGCGACTTGGAGTTCAAAATGCATGCACAACTCACCCAGATTTTCCTTTCAAGAAAAAAGGAAAAATAGAATTTCGACTGTAATGAGATTAGGCGTTGAGCAAATAAAGTGTTAATGGATAAAAGAAAGTATCAGTTTTCTTTAACAATAGTAGTTTGACAGGTAAAAAGAAACATACAAATTTTCGCGGCGGTGGGAAACTCTCGTTGAGCCACTTCCAAGACGGGTCCAACAATTTATTTGTTGAGGTTAGTAAATGCCAATTCATTTGACTGACTTGTCAAATAGTTCACATTACATGCTGCAATGAAAACATCTTGATGACTTTATCTTTAATTATAACTACGTTTGTAAAGATGCCAAAGACCAGAAAGCAATCAAGAGCAGCAGCGAACAGTCCGGCACCGGAAGACATTTTAGAACGGCTTGCGCTCATTTCAACCGACTGCTTCTCAATCGTATCCGTTTTGCATTCTTGTTGTTCAATTTTTCGTAACCATTCGTCTTGTTTGAAAAAAGAACCTTTGTCGCTTGAAGCGAGCTCTGTTGCCATTTCACAGCTAAATACTTCCTTCCCTTTCTTCGGTCTTGGCTTGGACGAAGAAAAGGGACACAATCTTTTTTTCTTTTCCAAAGACATTCGTAGACTTCACCGCACTTCCAAGATTGCGAATCGCATGGTTTTGTGAAACACAAACACACATGCTTAGCTGTCATGCGACCTCTCCTTATTTGACAGCGCGATGACAAGAGTTGTCAGCAGCAAATTAGAATAATTAAGATGGCAGAATTGTTTTCGCTTAATATTTTCTCGTACGAAAAACATTTTGTTGTGGATTTTTTTTAAACGAAAGCTATTCCTAATATTTATCAAATCATATAAAGATCCAAAATTATGAAAAATTGTCAATTTTGGGTTGGCTGATACCTTAACCCGTTAAGCCCTAAGAATGACTTTATAGATTTTACTCTGGTTAACACCAGACGATTTCACAAGTCACAGGGAGACCCAAGGGTTAAGACACTGAGTACTCACAGCTTCTGACTGCCCTGTGAACAGTTCTTGAATGGCAAACAATATGTTCTGTTTATGAGTTCCATCCATGATATTAAGCTTTTCAAGGCCAGCATGTCCCTCTTCCATTATCCGATAAAGTTCATCTCCACTCACGTCATTCTCTCTGAACGTCTCGGCATACAAATAACTCCTTATGGCGGCCAGCCAGATCAACACGTCATCAGGATACCATTGTTGAGGGGACTGTACATAGGAATATCAAGGAGACAAAATTATTCATTGATTGTCACATAATACTGTAAATATAAAAGAAACTTAATATCAACATTGCTCTCTAATTATTGTCCATATTGTATGGTGCTAATATTAAAATGACTATTTTTTTAGCTACCTAACATTTGTACATGGTCATAAATTTCACACAATTGTCATAAACATTTGTTCAGAAACTTCCTGAAAAATTCCCAAAATTTAATGTTTTTCCCATACTTGTCAGAAAACCTGGACATATGATAATGAATTGCACTTCCATGGTCAAATTAAGGAGAGAAAAGGCAAATTTGTGAACAATGTGTATAATGCTACTCACAGTTACTAAGTGTATGTAAGTATCCTCTTGGTCTTCTTCATGGTCCCTACTACGGTGTTTGATGCAAGTGATCTCTGCTAAGTCCACAGCGCACTGAAGATGCCAAGACAAGTCACAACCTGAAATTACATGTAACCAATTATCATTAATATTCATACACTTCCTTGTATGTTTGTTAATAAAATGTGATGCTATATGAAATCAAAATGATCTAGTTCACTAGAGAAATTGCTTAATTCTCTTTGACTATTTCCTTAACAATGGATTACCACTGTCAATAAAAGTTACAATTTGATCATCTATGATAGCAAAAGACACTATTTATTTTGTACACTTGGCCTTTTTTAGTTAGCATAAGGAAATCACTACCCAATTCAAACTTGACAAGTCAAATGCTAAATACTGAATCAAACTTACCTGTGCATCTGTAAAACTGTCTCCCAGCACCCCAAATGAAATCTTCACCTGCATGAATCAAACAAACAAACTTGGTACGTGTCATGATACTTGGTACAAAGATGACACAGCACATTTATTTCTAATAACTTTCATGTTAGTAAACGGTGCTCCGAAAAACAGGACCGTACTTCCTGGACAATATACTCACTTAGAGAGAAACAACAAGAAAACATATTTAGTCATGGTTTATCTACATCATTGTTTTTTTGTTTGCAACAAATAAAGGAAATCAATACAGATGAAATTAGATAATTTTCAATCAGGTAAATATCATATTACATGTCCAAAGTTCCTAAGTATTTTACTCACATTTACAGCAATAAACTGGCTTTAATGCCATTTTTTCAGTGAGGGAGTGACCTCCATGCTCTCCTAAACCTGATGAAAGAAAAAAACATAATGATTGCTTCAACAAAAGACACAGAAGTAATAGGCAAAATGGCTGAGGACCAGCAAATCATTAGCTTGCAATTAAGACTTGCAACGTGATGTCATTGCCTAAAAGCAAGCAATCACAATAAAGGGACTGAGAGCTAAGCCAAAAAGGAACTTCCCGTTATCCATCATATGTAACACTATTATCGTAATTGTTTGTTATTTTAAAACAAATTTTGTCTCTGTTCTGATGTCTATGCAGTGTTTTCTTTTATATTTGACGTCTCAGCTAGGAAACGCCACAGACAAGAATTTTTTTTGCATGGTAACAATAAGGAAGTTTGTACCTTTTATTGCCACTCATTGTAAATATGTCAGTTAGTTATTATATGAAGCACCAGTCAGTCTGTTTTTGGGGCAAAATAGGATGCAGAGGTCGGCAAAATATACTTTCGGTATTTTGGCATTCTTGAAGAGCACACCTTAAAATCTTTGAACACCCAACTGTCTTAGGGATGGATAATAATTATAATAATAATACAATATGCTTCCTTAAAATGTCATGTATGGTATTTTGGTATTCCTTTTGTCACTGGGGATGTACAGAGCTTGTTGTCAAGTATACTAGCAATCCAATCACTGAATGAAATCTACTCAGTGTTTGCCCTTCCTTCCAAAGAATGTACTTCTTTTTGGGAAGACTTTTACCTCCTAAAGCACCCGTTGATGTAAGATCGCAAAATTAATAGTAATAGCGAATAATATTCAGTCAGTTGATAATGGGATCACTAAGGCATGAAGTATCTGCTGTGGAACGAACTTTGAACTACAGTCATAAAGACAAATGATCAGTGAGTATAATTTAGGATAATCAGTGCTCTGATCTCACGGATACCGCCTGCAAATCTACAACAAAATAAGAGAACTGAAAGGGCGCTCACCATCTTGTTCCGCTGCGGAAGAGATGCGAGATCGCGACCTGCCTTTGGGCGGTCTCGGTGGAGGACGAGGCTCAACAGTTCCTAAATCTTCCACATCTCCAATATACTCTACATACGTCCCTGGAAATTCTCCTACTTCCTTTGTCCGTGTGTTTTCTCCAAGAAGCCATCCAGACGGATCTTTCACGGGCTTGGCAACAAGCAAAATATCTCCTTCTTGTATGGCGATCTCACGTAAATCCCTTGGTTCAAAACTGAACTCGACGCGAAATTGCGCCCAGCCTGTATCCCCCATCTTTAGTACAAGTAAAATATGCACTGTTTAGGGAGACTGGGCATCGTTTTCATCTCATGATCGAGCAGGAAGGAAGTGAGGAACCATGTTATCTCATCTTGTTCTGGAATCGAACACCATTCCGTGACGTCACTCCGGTCGACAACTCAAGCCCGCGAAAATTGGAGTCAGTGATAAACTATATTACTATTGGCACCAGGCCACAAGGGAAATAATAAATAACGCCTGGTAGTTTCCTGCTGCAACTTGATTTCTGAAGTTATTGTTTAACATGTCGTTCAAATTATATCCTGAGGACAAAGCAGTTAAAGCTACTGAAGAGTACGCTCAACAGCTGCATGAATTATACAAGCATGAGTGTTATGGTTCCAAGAAAAAGGAATGTAAGTCTAGATGAATCGTACTACAAAAATCGATCTTTTTAAGAGGATTTAGTAGAAAATTGTTTGATTGAGCCAGCTATTTTGATTATCAATCAAGTGGATAAAAGGGTGATGAATTTAAATTTACCTTGCTTAAGTTTTGGGGGTTTGTAAGTACTGTTTTGTTTTGCTATGTGGTGGATAAAGTTAAGAGGAATAATTTTTCTTCCATGACTGCTGAGCCAAACAAACAGTCCGTTTTGGAAGATAGAAAAATAGCACTGTATTATGTTGTTTAAAATGGTAGTGTTGCGGGATGTGACTTAAGATGACAAAGTCAAAAAGTATGGTAAGGGTATGTTAAAGCCACACATATTTGTACTATAAAGGTGAAAGTGGTAGAAGGGATAAGACCCTATATTGCTACCAATAAAATAAATAGGAAAACAGAGCTCAAAAGCCAGCATCCATGGACAGCTGTTTCAGCCTTATTAGGCCTCATCAGCATGGCACAGATGGCAGATAAACTCTGCGTTTCCACATGATGAATATCAAGGTGATGGAAAGTGGTAGGGTTGTGGGATGTGGCTTAAAATGACAACGTCAAAGTGTAGTGAGGGTATGTTAAAGCCACAAGTATGAGCACTAAGGTGACAGTGGTAGAAGGTATAAGACGTTATTGCTACCAAGAAAAGCTCTGTTTTTCTATTTTTCTTTTTTTTGTACCAATAAGGTCTTATCCCTTCTACCACTGTCACCTTTTGGCTTTAACATACCTTTACTATACTTTGACTTTATTCTGTTATTTAGTCATTGTGTATTTTAAGGCATTACCCTGTTCATTATATAGGCATATATAAGATGTCAGATTTATATAATAATGTATATGTTTAATATGGTGTAAGTTTGATGTAGTTCAATTTTATCCATTCTTCAATATTTATGAGTCAATATTTTCGTTAATTTTATGATATTGAAAATAAAAAACTTGAACTACAACATACCGGTAATAAAGTTGGGTGATTTCATAAATTTGTAAGTAATTCTTCAAAACTTGGGAATTTGTTCACAGGCAGTGTCCACTAGTTGATAAGAAACATTTTCTAGTCTTGTCTTCCTTTTAATACATGTAAATTTATCATCTCTAAAAAAAAGAAAAGTTGCATTTGTATCCTCAGATGTTTAACTAGTGCTTGGTTTTTCTTCCTCCTTCGTGTTAGCATGCCACTCTCTGGCAGAATTTTACATGGCTGTTGAAAAAGATTTAGTGAAAGCTAAAGAGCTGTATCATTATACTTGTGATGAGCTTGGTTTTAATGACAGTTGCTTTGCATTGGGGAACTTCTATCTCACTCAAAAAAGTAAGAGTTGTATATTTTAACGATAGAAGGATGCTAGTTTTTCTGCCTGTCACGTTTGCTAATCAATTGATAATATTGATGGACTATTGAAATGGCACTGATTGGAGTCAAATTCATCCTGTGATCATATGATTGATCACAAATTGAGAGGACTAAACATGTGCATTGTGGATTTCTATTTTCAGAATTCAAAGACCCAGAGAAAGCTTTGGGTCTCTTTCTCCAAGCTTGTGAAAAGGAGTCATCTGGAGCTTGTAACAATGCTGGTCTATTGTACCAAAATGGAATGAAAGGATCAAAAGTAGAGAAAGACATACATAAAGCTATGGACATGTTCCAAAAGTCATGCAACTATGGCCATCGAAATGGCTGCTTCAATTTAAGTGCAATCTTCTTGACAGGGAAAGACGGAATTGCAAAAGACATGCAAAAAGCTTTTGAGTTTTCTTTAAAAAGCTGTCAAATGTTGCATCCCTGGGCATGTGCAAACATAAGTAGAATGTACGCTACAGGTGATGGTATAGAGAAAAACCCGAAGGAGGCAGAAAAGTACAAAAAACTTGCCAAAAAGTATGCTTCTCAAGAGGTGACAGTCTAATGTCTGGATGATTTACACCTTCATCACACAATTGCAACAACACAGTTTTCCTGCCAGGTCACTCCTGGGCTATTTCAAGCCTTTTCTCTCTCCAAATGCCATTGTGTTGTTGTTCCAAGACACATCCAAACCCTTCACTTAAAGAGGTTTTTACTTAATGTTATTTTATCTACAGTAATCTGAGTCTGCCTGACTGCAACTTACTGTCAGTATCACGGGACACCATTATGGACACTCTTTAGTCAGTAAACAGTTATTATAATCCTGAATAAAATTATTATTGACATGGCAATGTTATATATACACAATTTACCCATATCGTGGGCTAATATATCCTTAGAAAAGGAAGACCTGTGCAAAGAATAAAGCTCTCTCAGCCAAATTAAGCTTTACTACAATATACAAGTAATTATTGTTTTACACACCAATCAAAAATGTACGGTAGTGCCACTAATGTCCTGCCTGGCTCTTGACCAGACCATTACTTTGAAGTGGTTATTTTTAAAAAGGTACTAAATACATACTATAGTTCGATGGTAAGATAATTTTTTAAAGTCAAAGGTAAGGGCAGTTCCTCTACAACCTCCAAATGGCATGATAAATATTTTCTCAGTGAGACTTTGCATATTTGAAGCAGTGGCTGAGGAATTTCTGCAAAAAATACAAGCATACAAGCATGTAAAAAAGTAATTGAAGAGTGATTTTTGTGAGGGATAAATTAGCAGTTACCTAAATCCAGATAACTAGATAATAGATTTCCTTGACTGGGTTTTAGAGTGAATTTGTCTTATTACAATTAACATCCAAAAAAACTTGCTCTCTTATTGTTCATAATATTAGCATACGAAAGAAAATAATCAAGGGAAGTAAGAATGGAACAACACAGAGACTGGTCTAAGAATTCTTCCTGAATTTTAAAAAGCACATCATTTAAAGCCTCAAATCCTAAAAGCAGTTCAATTAAATGTGATAAAATTTCAGACACTGAAATGAATGTCCTATTTCTGGTTCACTGAAAGTGATGCTACTTTTTGTTGTTTAAACATGGTGTGAAGTTTTTATATAATCCCTTTTGGTTCTCTGACCCTCAGATTAGCTGCTCACTGCTTTCAGTAATGTGAGTGACCTATCTTACCTAAAGCATTCTCCAGTAGGTCTATACAATATAACTGTCCAGTCTCTCTTGCTATATCAAAGGGCAAGTAATCGTCTCGACCAGGAAGTGATGGAGAGGCCCCATACTGCAGTAAAATTGTTGTCAACTGGACTGCAATGTCATAAGCATGGTTTGCTCGGAGAGTTAAATGAAGAGGTGTTTCCATCACCAGATCCTGAACATTGACGTTGCTGCCAGCGTCTAAGAGGAGCACTGAGCATTTCACTTTACCTATAAATTGATCACAATTTACCACACAGAGCCATTCCCCATCTATTGTTGGAAGAAACTAAGTGGTTGCTTTGGCGTTGCACTGTTACGTATACCATACATGATTGGCTAAGGAGTCGCATGCCACTTTCTGTACCAGTCAAGAGCAAAACTATACTCAATCATCACCTCATACTGACAACATTTTATTTGGTTTGCATTTCTTGTGGTATTTCATTTTCATCAAATACCAGTAGTAAATTAACCAAAAATTTTATGAGAAATGTCTCCAAATTATTTTCACTACAATTTACCGTAAATGCAAGAAGGCGGAGCCACTATGCACTGTAACTCCAGTCCTTATAAGATTTCATGTGGAATCTTCCTTCCTAATAATAGTAGTGTAAACTTGGAGAAACAGGATATAGTACTGTTCACATGGACAGTCTCTTTAAGCCAAGTTCTAACTCATAATAACAAATGGGTATTGGAAGTATAATGCTCTGGGGCAAAGCTTATTGCCACAAATGCTCCAGGAGGAAGTAGGTCACAATGTTTTTCAGTCGGAGTTGAATAGAATGCTAGATTTCTGGGAATTAAGGAGGTAATTGCTTGACACACTTCTTTTGCAAACATGACATAACTTGTGTGCATCTTTCCTATCTAGTACAGTGGCCTTCCCACTACTTACCTTGGATGCACGCTTCATGCAATGGGGTCCTTTTCTGATTGCTCACAGCATTAGGATTTGCACCACATAAAAGAAGTTTTAATAGTACATTGTCATATCCCCTATAAGCAGCTTCATGTGCTGGAGTGTGCCCACCAGCATTTACACTATTTACATTTGCTCCAGCTTTAATGAGTAGTGTGACACATTCAAGATGGCCTTGACGCACAGCAATATGGAGAGGTGACCAAGGGGCACCACCTGAATCTGTTAATAACAATGTTTGTTAATAATATTATTAACAAACAAATGGGGTACTAATAAGACAACTTATACATGTCAAAATGAGAAATTTACAATTGATCTATTTCCAGCTATTCTTGGTTTTAATCTTGGTAACTGCACTGGAAATAGTATCTGGTTAGTTGTTGAAAAAAACCGAGTGAAAGAGTTTTATTTCTTTTTTTTTTTTAAAAGGAGAACACATACTTAATAACAAAGCCAACTACTGCACCCAAATTTTGAGGGTTGATCCCAATAGTTTGAGCCAGGTTGTAGGTATTGTAAATCCCTTTGTCACTGGTTTATCATCAAATGGATGAGTAAAGAACAAACAATTCAGCTAACCAAGAAAACAATGGACCTGCTTGTTATGGAGATCAAATTGAATAACCCTCCCTATATTAGCGGAGCTCCACAGTGGCTCGAAGAGCCCCAGAGCGGAGCCCCATAACTACCGTGCGAGGATAGAAATTGAGAAAACCATGCATTTGAGTTTTCATGGTCATCGTGGCTAGCGGCATGGCTCGCGGGTGCGTGCGCCTAGCGACGACGACGACGATGTTGCCCCAACATGGCGGCCATAGTCATCCGGGATATTTAGAAGGTCTTAAACCGAAACGAGTCTTTGTTTTTCGCGCGCTTTTCGCGGCTTGCCGCGGCTACACAACCTACAGCCAGCAGTCTACAGCAGTACAATGTTTTGCTGAAGAAACGGATTATTCATAGCGGTTTTGGAGGAAAAATTTTCTTCTTACAAGTTTTCAAGGGTTTTTGGAGGGACATAAGCATAAAGCTGAGTTATTTCTACAAGTTTTCAAGCATTTTTGGAGGAACTGTGTGAGGAGCTCCGCTTTTAGGTTTGCCTAAATCTATTTAATATTACTTACACCATACTTACACTGTGTTGGATTGTTGACTGGAGCACCAGCCTCTATTAACAACTGAACCAAGTCTGTATATCCTCCTTTGCATGCTTCATGCAATGCATGCCAGTTATTCCCTTGCGATGTAAATGAAGCTCCAGCCTCTAGCAACAGTTTAACAGCATCAACATATCCCCCTGCTGCAGCCCACATGAGTGGCGAGCGTCCAAATTTATCAACATCATTCAATCTAGAACCAGCTTTTATGAGAGCTTTGATAATATCCAGATGTCCACTTGATGCGGCTAAGTGCAGTGGATACTTTCCTCGTGGCTCTAAGAACAGAAAGACACTATAAAAACCCAAAGCACCAAGGCTTGACAGGGTTGCCAAAACAATTTGAAGTAGGCACCTAAATTTGAAAAGTAACCGTCTTAAGGCAATTGAATGCCAAAGGTGGGTCTGTGGGGCACGCCAAGCAGTGTAACCCACTGATGTGGGAGTGCATGGTGGCAATTTTTGCTTGCAGCTGGCAACTTTCAGCAACCCTGTTTGGTAAGTAAATACAACTATTAAAGAAGCCTTGAGGTGCTTTATGTTTAAGCATTAACCTTTGCCTTTTGAAATTTTTGATGGACATTTAATAGTGAAGATCGCACCAAATACAACAACAAGACTCTGTGTTGGGAGGTTAATACTATAACTAGTGATTGTCTCTGTGAATTCTCTATGTTGTACATTAATTTTTACTGCTACCTTTGATGTTAACATCCGCTCCAGCCTCTAGAAGAAAATTGACACAATCCAAGAAACCAGCTCTTGCTGCAAGGTGAAGACCACATTTCTCTTGGGGTCCTATTGCACTGGGATTAACTTTTTTGGCTTCAAAGATCACCTTTGCCTAAGGACAAATGGAATTTTTAAAACATATTTCATTCTGACTAGTATAGGCTGTTCCCAGGAAATGTCTGGCCTTATCCCAAGGAAGTCATTTTAAGTATTTCCAATAGAAAGCAGGGTTGCAAAAAGCCAAAACTTGCCCCCCACCCCTCCCCCAAAAAAGAAAAATCTAACATGTGGGGTATGGACGTTTTCTTGAACACAATGCTTATTAAAGACAACTGTTCATATACAACAGTAATATTCTATCTGAACTAAAACATTTGGTGATCACAATGGCACCTAAATAATCTTGATATCACTTTTAATTATTTTCTCAAAGTATGATGTCTAGTTAACTAACTTAATATTTAGCTATCAAACTTAGCGGGTTAATAGATTGAAAACTAATCAACAAAAATGGTACATAAATTTGGCATTGAGGTCGAAATTTTCATTGATAGTAATCAAAGGCTATTCATGGTTTATAAAGCTGCTCAGATTTTTAGCAGAATATTCTAATTCTGATATGCTTCAGATCTTGACTGATTGTATATACAAATTCGATTTGATTCGATGCTCACTTCGTCAAGCTTTCCATCTTGTATGGCCGCCAAAAATTCCAGCACTCCATTTTCTCTAGGATTTCTTAAAACAACTGCTAAGGGAGGCCTCGGTGGTGATGATATGAGAGAAAGATCGCGAACTTCTTCTTCGCCGTCCATTTTTACACAGAAACTTGTCTTAAATATTACCTGCATAACTTGTTACCGATGTGTTTGAAAATGCCCTTATTTGGAAACTATAAACTTCTGGTAAATATTGGGGTAAATGCTAATGACTACATAACGTACTGTTTAAAGCTCCCTTTCATATTTGGTCACGCAAGAGAACTTTTTCTCTCTTGGTCACGTCATCGCTTGAGAAATATTTTGCTGTATCACCTCACCTTAAATTTTTCTCTGTTGTATTTCATTGGCCTTTCGAGCTTAAAAAAGAGGGAAAATAAAGAGGAGACTTAAATGGTCGTGGGAAATCTGGGAGGGAACTGCCTCCAGCTTTTACACGGTCACATGTTAATTCGCCCAGGAGCCCAGCTCCTGATTGAGGCCCTGCCAGGGTAAATTCCGACAAGCGACACGGGCCGAAAAGTAACGACAGCGACCAAATGAAATAGCGACAAACGACTGCCATTCTATTAAAAAATGTCGACAGCGACATCAAAGCCGAGAATTAGTGACAAAGAACTGAAGTAGTTGTCCCTTAATTTCCGACAGCTGACGTGAAGCCTTGACAAAACGCCGACACGAGGCATTTTAAAATTCCGACAAGCGACCTGGGACCCCCCCTGGCAGGGCCTCCTGATTCGCCTTATTCCGCAGCTAACTGAAGGTGTAAACAAACGCCAACGACCCAAGACCCTTTTTCAGGGCAGGATATGCCTGAGATCCATTGATTATGACAAAACATCTTTTTTTCGTATCCCCTAGCGGCAAACGGAGGTGGGAAATGGGTATAAATATGAAACGACCAATTTCCCCTTGTGGCTTTGCGCCAAGGAAAAGGTCACTGGTTGGGATTGTTTGCGCACGCGCATCACCACCAGCACTGACACAATGTCAGAAAAAAGCCTGAACTGTTCATTGTAAAGTTTTGCAATATATCTTGATAGACTCTTGAGTTGGGCGCAAGTGGTATTCTGCATCAACATTCTTCTCGGCATCTTCTTTTCCACTTGTGCTTGAGTTCCTAAGTTCTTGTTCATGTGTCACAACGTTTCTGCAATCCTGCTCTCCTCAGGTGACTTAGCCCTTACTCCTGAGGAGGGCAGGATTGCCGAAACGTTGTGACACAAGAAAAAGAACTTAGGAACACAAGCACAAGTGGAAAAAAAGATGCCGAGAAGAATGTTGCAATACATATCTAAATAATTATTTTTATTGGCCCCTTTCTAAGGAAATTTGATTAAACTTGTCACTAGCTTGCTTTAGGCGACATTAGACTTAAAAAAATCCAATCCACCGTGAACAAATGAATCAAAATACACTCAACAAGTGTTCTATGCATCATTTCTTCGTCTGCATACAAAGAAAGCTGCATACAATTTTTGTTAACTTCGCCTTGCTCAGCAAAAGTGGTTTAGAACACCACTGTTTTTTCAAAAATAGTTTTTGGCATTCCACAGGCTCCTTGAAATGAATTGACACTCGATCACCACGCCATCAATGGTTGGCTTAACGACATGAAGTCAAATGAGCAACGCATAAATCCCAGCTCGACAAACAACAATGGAATAATTGCACCGCTTGATGACGTCACGTGAGAACCTGTTGGATTTGGCGGGTACCATAGGGTTGTATTATTTCCGGCATGGAAAAGATTTACTCTTAATTTGGGACGTGTGAATATCAACTTGGAAACACCACCGCTTTCCCCAACCAAGTGCAATATTTAATGGAACTGATATAGCAGCATAAAAGCTAGCATAAAGAAACGTAGCCAGAGATAAGAAGTACAGTTAAATTTGACTCTTTAGGAAGTGTAATACATTATCCTTCAAACACCTCAGAGAGCGGTTCTGTCAAGAGAACATCTGAGTTTTTTTGCGATCATGGATTCTGGAATTGAAACTTGCGATGACGATAGTGTCAGAGGCACTGATAAAGTTCCAAAGGTAAGAAAAATCAATTCACGCGTCGATTCAGTCAAGCTTTCTGTAGTTTAGGTTTGGACCTGCACAGGATGAAATAACACATTTACTAATTTTTAAGAGCAAATTAAAAGTCACTTAAATGTTTTGTAAATATTTAAGTTTAGACTTAAATCCTTTTAAATTTCTTAAATTCCTTATGAACCTTTAAGTTACGTTTAAGAAATTTTAGGGTGTCTTTAATCACATTCGCTCGTTATTGGCCCTATATACATTTAAGTTGGCACTGTAAATGTTCAGTTATTATACTGAGAACGTTAAAAAGCTTTAATCTAGCAATTAAACATTATTAAACAGAGCTCTTTTTTTAAGAGACACCATTAAATGTTCTTAAAGGTCCAATTTTCTAAAGGGTGTTAGACGTTTATTTAAGAACATTTAATGCGCACTTAAAGGTATGTTTTTACAAGCCTAATGAGAAAATATCGAATTAACCATGGAAAAGAAAAATTAAGATTACGTAAAGGTCTTTAAGTTATAAGTTATCGTAGGCCGAAATACTTCCCAAATACCTGTTAGCAGCGAGTGGAAGCACATAAATGTCAAAAAAACGCATCTTTTATTTTAGCAGCAGTATGACAAAAAATTGACAAAATTGACAGGTTGAGTTTTATATAGTTTTCAGTAAAATCAGTTTGAGTTACAGCTTGCGAACAACGAGAAAAAAAACACCTTGTGACCGACTCCCACACTGGAAGAAACAACACATTATCCATCGCGCAAAGCACACAAGGTACATGTATTATAAGAAAAAACTGCCTTTATTGATACAAAGAACCACAAGATAAGTGGTACAGACGAGAATGCAAAACAACGGCCTAAAATCTAAGAGGAATTAACATTTGAATTACCGTATTTATACTAGACCCTACGATTCCTCCAACAGAAACTTTTAAAATTTTAAAACATTTGTGACATAGCTAGAAGGCCTAAAATCTACACGGCGAAATTATAAATAAAAATTGCCCCAAGAAAGTTACAATCACTGTAACGGAAACGCTGCGAATTTTCATGCTCAAGATGGAAATGCTAATCAAGACCGGCAAGCAGTTCAATTAACGAAGGGCGTTTGACAGGGTCTTCCGAAATTGCTCTTTTCGCCAGCCTAATTGATCTCCCAGTCGCTGTAGGTAGCAAATCTAATACATGCACAACAATTTTACCAATCGAAAAGATGTCCGACAGGACACTTTGTCGCCCACGTCCGCTTACAATTTCTGGGGCGACGTGAGGATATCGTTTTCTGTATTCTTGTTGTTGAGAGGCTGTCAACGACATGGCTGGCTTGGGATCAGATACAAAGCGTGCTTTCCCAAAATCTATAATTACTGGATTCCATTCTCCCTCACGCTGTTCCATTATAACGTTGTTGCTCTTGAGGTCGTTATGTAGAATGCCACAAGAGTGTATATGTCCTAGAGCTTCAAGAATGTTCTTAAGAATTCCAAGCCAACATGGCTTGTCTAATTTTTCCTTCCTCATGGCTCTATGTAACGTGAGGCTTTTGTCCTTCTGACCGTGAAATTTTGTGACGAGGCGTAAGGGCTCGCTCTTGGTTACAACACCGAATAGAAGAGGAATACCGCGGTGATCTTCCAAATGATTAATCATTTTCGCCTCGTGGCGCACCTCCTTCTTCAGGCATTCCAGGCTAACTTTTCTTGATCTGAGTTCTTTCACGGCCACCACGATATCCCTGTAATAGGCGAGGTAGCAGTTTCCAAATGTCCCACAGCCCAAAAACGTCTCTGTTCTTACGATCAAAGATGGATCAATCTCTTTTACGTGCATCGAAGCCACACGGGAAAGTGACCGCGATTGATTGCTCAGCTCTGGGTTTCTACAAGCTGCTTCTTCAGGCAACTCCCTGGACGCACTACTTTCCTTGCGTTCATTTTTTGCCGTAATCACCTCCTTGTTCAAGTTCTTTAGGGCTTTCACAGCGGTCCGTTTGTTTCTCCACCTCTTTCGGGCTTCATTTCTGATCTTTTTTAAATTGTCTTTGTCTTTCACTGTTTTCCGTTTGTTTCTTGCCATGACGCCTTACACAACAGCAATAACTTTCTCATAGGAACGTACGTCGAGAAATCAGCTGAAGTTAAATCTAAATTTCCGAGAGAGATGGAGTGTTCAGTGTCCACTGCAATGTGGATTGTGTCATCAAAAGCACATTCTTATTTTGCAGCTTGATTGCAACTGAACTCCGGAAAACGAAGAACAAAGAGCCGATACAATTTGATGACTGTCAAAATACGTCATTGCAATCAAAAGGGGTCTCGCGCCGCCCAACATTTACCTCCGTCTATCTATTTGAATCCAAAGCTAACTTAAAAGGAAAAGAAAACTTATAATATAGGCAAAGACAATAGTTAAATAAGTCTTAATTGTATTTGATACCCAGAAATAGAAAAAAAGAAAGGTGTCAAGTTAGTTTAGCATTATGAAATGAATTGACCAAGGTTAGGTGAAACGACATGATGGAAGAAATAAAGGTAATAGTCAAACTGGTACGAAAAACAACTGCACTGTTTCCATGGAATTGTGTCATGTTGACAGTTACTTTTTACATGAAAATTTATTTTTAGTTACCAATGTTAGTGGACAACAAAGCACTGTTAAAGAAGAGAGATCTGGGGATAACAGAATGCCTGAGAGTAATCAACCCCAAAATGCCAGATAAGCATCACAGACAGCAGAGAGTTCAAAGTACTTTTAGGGTGGCCAGATCTCTGCCCAAGCACTAACAACAAGATGTTAATTCACCCTGAGATTTCATGTTTCCAAGTCATTATCATCAAGTTGAGCTTGCTCCAAGTGATTTATTTCAAAGTAAAATGCATTAATTGTGTTAAAAGAATGAGATGTACATCATATATAACTGACAATCCAAGAGAAAAAGAACCAGTTAATACAAAATAATAATTTAAAAAAGTTAGGTTCTGTCATCAGATAACAACAGCCCATAAGGACTGACTACCCAAGAGAAACAGAACCAGTTAATACAAAATAATAATTTAAAAAAGTTAGGTTCTGTCATCAGATAACAACAGCCCATAAGGACTGACTACCCAAGAGAAACAGAACCGGTTAATACAAAATAATAATTTAAAAAAGTTAGGTTCTGTCATCAGATAACAACAGCCCATAAGGACTGACAATCCAAGAGAAACAGAACCGGTTAATAAAAAATAATAATTTAAAAAAGTTAGGTTCTGTCATCAGATAACAACAGTCCATAAGGACTGACTACCCAAGAGAAACAGAACCAGTTAGTACAAAATAATAATTTAAAAAAGTTAGGTTCTGTCATCAGATAACAACAGCCCATAAGGACTGACAATCCAAGAGAAACAGAACCGGTTAATACAAAATAATAATTTAAAAAAGTTAGGTTCTGTCATCAGATAACAACAGCCCATAAGGACTGACTACCCAAGAGAAACAAAACCGGTTAATACAAAATAATAATTTAAAAATGTTAGGTTCTGTCATCAGATAACAACAGCCCATAAGGACTGACTACCCAAGAGAAACAGAACCGGTTAATACAAAATAATAATTTAAAAAAGTTAGGTTCTGTCATCAGATAACAACAGCCCATAAGGACTGACTACCCAAGAGAAACAGAACCGGTTAATACAAAATAATAATTTAAAAAAGTTAGGTTCTGTCATCAGATAACAACAGCCCATAAGGACTGACTACCCAAGAGAAACAGAACCGGTTAATACAAAATAATAATTTAAAAAAGTTAGGTTCTGTCATCAGATAACAACAGTCCATAAGGACTGACTACCCAAGAGAAACAGAACCAGTTAGTACAAAATAATAATTTAAAAAAGTTAGGTTCTGTCATCAGATAACAACAGCCCATAAGGACTGACAATCCAAGAGAAACAGAACCGGTTAATACAAAATAATAATTTAAAAAAGTTAGGTTCTGTCATCAGATAACAACAGCCCATAAGGACTGACTACCCAAGAGAAACAGAACCGGTTAATACAAAATAATAATTTAAAAAAGTTAGGTTCTGTCATCAGATAACAACAGCCCATAAGGACTGACTACCCAAGAGAAACAGAACCGGTTAATACAAAATAATAATTTAAAAAAGTTAGGTTCTGTCATCAGATAACAACAGCCCATAAGGACTGACTACCCAAGAGAAACAGAACCAGTTAATACAAAATATTAATTTAAAAAAGTTAGGTTCTGTCATCAGATAACAACAGTCCATAAGGACTGACTACCCAAGAGAAACAGAACCGGTTAATGCAAAATAATAATTTAAAAAAGTTAGGTTCTGTCATCAGATAACAACAGTCTATAAGGACTGACTACCCAAGAGAAACAGAACCAGTTAGTACAAAATAAGTATTTAAAAAATTAGGTTCTGTCATCAGATAACAGTTCAGTCCTTAAAGACTGACTACCGAAGAGAGGGAAAATGATTGTACATGTAAGTGAAGCCAATATAGTTGAAAAGAAATTTGGCAGTACAACTGCCAGATTCCATTAAATAGATCAGTACAGCTTGTGGTGACAAAATTCTGTAAACCCATCATCACTGTGGTTATCAATCCCTAGAAGTACATGTAACAGTGTCTGCTGTCCAAGGGAACGGTAACAATTTTCTTTTCGCCCTCTATTAGTGTTTCTGCAGCAGCAAATTTACAATAAATTCGCTGCACAGGCAGGAAGCGCGATGGGCCATGAGCCAGGAAGTCATTGAGTTTCCAGGTCTTCGTAGGATTTCCAAATCGATCTGGATTTTCATCGGGTTTATGCCATAAAACGCAGGCAAAGACATGTTGCACAAATTCCCCATTCAACTTAATGGAATGAGAAAAATAATACAGCACATAACCAGCAAATAATTCCAGTGAATTTACATTCAGATCGTCCTGGTCCACAGCTGCCCATGAGGCATATATCCTTGCTGAACGCAAACTGCGACACTCCAACTTGGAACTGTAGGATTGATTTCCAATGGTGACTGAGGAATATTTCTTGATGGTTTCAGCCATTGCTTGACGGTCAACTACACGCTCTGGATAAAGGCACTTGTAGACACCAAATATTGCATTCTGGTCATCAACTTCAAGGCTCTGTACTTTGTAATGTGATGGCAATTTAAGATGACTAATATCTGACCAGTTAGCTCTATTTATGGGAATAGTGGTAGACATGTTATGTAATGAACTGGCAGCTGATAGCAAGGAATTACTTATGGTGGCATTTGATGAAGATGGAGAACACAACAGGGCTTCAAATTCAGTTCTGTACTGCAATGGCAGCTGAACACTGTCAAGGAATCGAGAAAGTATTAACTTCCTCATTAACTGGAGTTCCAAAGATCTCTTGTTTGTGGAAATACTTCCCATGATACCATTATATCTTTCAAAGCTGAAACACCAAAAACTATGGACAGGACCATGATCCACTATAATTTCCTTTAAGTGACAGTGAAGATGCATGTTTGGAGTGATGGCATTCCTCCCATACAATTTTTCAAACTTGCTGCAAAATTTAAGAAGAAGCAAGTCAGCTCTCTGCAGATCTACAGCTGTTACAGTGGGTCGACACAAATATCTACAAGCTAAAACAAATGTTTGCCAACACTGTAAGTGAGTATCTCTAATAACACCTTTAAGAGCATACATTGAATAAATCAGAGTCCAGTTCTTCCACTGCTCCGCAGTGTAAGAGCCATAGTTACTGGAGATTTTCTTAGGCAAACGTCCCATGTCAGTTGGAACATCCATCTCATCAATGCGCGTCTCGATTTGCTTCATTTCTTTCTTCCCAATGACACCTTGTTTGTCCCAGAGTTTAAAAACATACTTAGCAGTTCCCAGAAATAAATTATGCATTGGGTCCACAGTGCAAAAACGAATGATATCAAAATATTTGAGATCCAACAAACAACTCCTGTGAGTGATACCAAATTGCTGACTCAATTTGCTCCTGCCTGTGACAGTCTTACATGACTGTAGTCTTCTAGCATTTGACCTGTGCTGCTGGTCAGTGCGAGGCTGCCAATTTTCCCTGTCAAAACCTGAATAGTCTTTCTTCTCTCCAAATCCACCTGGGAACTCTTTCAGGCAACGGGAGCAGCCACGATGTGCACTGTGTCCTTTGAAGCCGCACAACTTGCGTGCTGCAGGGATATCTGCCGATATGCTTAATAATGCTGCACGGAACTTTAGTGGAATGGAACAGAGGCTAGACTTCAATCGCACACCTTTCCAAAGAGCCTGAAGTTCATCAACTGCTGGTTGTAAAAATTCATTGAGGGACTTTGGTTCTCCATCCAAGGAGGGAACAATTCCCACAACAATCACATTTTCCCACTTAAACCGCAAGTGCCTTGGTAAATTGAGAAGGACCAAATAAAGAACTCCGACGGAATAGTCCTTTCGATGTTTGATAGGTTGGAAGAAGTCAAAGTTCAACATTAGCCCATAATTCCTTGGAAGACTGAGAAAAGGATTTCCTTGGAAATTCTGAAAATCCTTCCATATTTTCCCACTGTAGACATCAGAGAGTGTTCCTTCTGTTTGTGCCTGTTTCCTCCATTCTTCACAACTTTCCGGAATACCTTTTCGCCTAAGAACCCTTTCAAGTTCCTCAATCACACTGTTGTAACAGTAGTAATTTAATGGATAAAACTGTTCGTTGCCATCTTTCAGTTTCACCTTTTTTACCAATTGTGCATTGCAGGTTTTTTTCTGCCCTCTAGACATGAATGTGTTCACACATCTTTTAGCCACAGTTCTCTTATTTTCTATCTTAAGACATGCATCATAAGCATAAAGCTTTGTGCACTTTGGGCAAACAACATATTTTGTAAAATAATCTCTATCCAGGTCAATGAACTGACGTAGCAAATACAATGATGATGGCAGTACAAGAACTAGTTCAGCTACAATGTCATCAGAGCCTGAAACACCAAGAACCTTAAAAAACTTAAACAAGAACTGAAGCAACCACACAAGGCTACTGTCACTAAGTTTGCAGGACATCTGCCAAATGAGAAGAAAATAGGCCAACCAAAATACTAATGTATTCACTTTTTGGAGTTTGCTTTTCCTCTTTTCAGGTCCTGGCAATGGCTCTACAGCAGGAATATCTCTAACAACTTCTTCTGTTGAAACCCCCTCCCAGTTTTCAAGGCTGTCACTGTCATCACTGTCATCACTCTCAAAGTTACTGTAAACCTTTTCATTCTGATCACTCCTATCAGCATCTGAGCTCAAATCACTATCAGACACATTTTCACCAGTGCCATTGTCCACAGTGTCCTGTACAATGCAACAAAATAATCTTTAAGGGGCTGTTTATATGGAGAAAAGTTGTCCCAGGTAGGAGGGTCACCCTCCCAGCTGAGTCAACTTTACCGAGTGTTCATATGAGAAAAAAGTTGACCTCTTTGCCTGGGTCAATAGCTGGCCTTTGATCATCAGAAGACTGGTAAGAGTCCAAAATAGTTTGTGCTAGCATGTTTTGCAGCCATCATTTGCCAAGTCTTTTCATATAATTTCACTTTGTCAGCATTGGAGTCAGTGGAATTGAACTAACGCAGGCTTTTATATTCCTTCAAGCAATCAATAATCGACTCCACCAGAGCAGGGCTCCAAGACCACTTCTTTGCCGAGCCAGATGAGCTGGACGGTGTTGACGACATTTTTTTCCAATAACAACAGTGCTTGTGCATGCTCTGATCGTCTCACCTTGACTGAGTTGACCCAGATAGGCAAGCCAAAGTGTTTATTTGGAGAAAATTTGGCTCGGCTAGGAGGGTAACCCTAACATCGAAAGAGCGTGACTCGGCTAGGCGAGTCACCCTTCTAGCCAAGCCAACTTTTTGTTTCTCATGTAAACAGTTCGTCATGTATTTTAAGAAAATGTATGAAAACTTGGCTCGCCCTTGGTACCTCGGGTAGGAGGGTACTGGTAGCCCTTTTACCCAGTACAACTTTTTTCCATATTAACAGGGCCTTACTGTGCACATTGATGCTCTAGTAGCAATGAAAACATAAAAACAAATACAAATCCTTGAAAAATGATTTGTGAATAAAACAGCCTCAACAACAATGTAAAAGATCAGATAACTGGATTATGATGAATAGTTAGTGATATCAAATTATTGCTTCCAAAATTGAATGTTTCTCTTATTTATTTTTTTTTAGAAAATCATTGCATGGGTCAACTAAAACGCATTTAATTTCACTTAATGATGATTATTGTTAGTTTACCCTGTCATTGTCCGAGCTACCACCTATCATCCTCTCCTGTGATAAGGAATGGTCACTTTCAATATCTGCTCCATCTTTAAAAGAAAAATACACTGAATTGACTGAGAACATTCAACAAACTAGATACAAAGAAAATTATGGTACATGTGAATCGTGTTAAAGAATGAGAATGATTTATTATCCGCGTGAAGACACCATATCCACGTGTTACGAGTTTATTTCTTTTGTGCACGACAATCGACGCCGTGAGAAGGTAAGAACTACCGAAATTATAATTATTTGAAATGCTCACTTACCGTTTTCGAAACTCACAGAGTCTGGAGAGGGGCTCGATGGATCGCGTTGGAAATCGACAATACTTGAAGTTTCAGAGCCATCGCTGTCAGAGATGTCGGAATCTGAAGAACTACTCAGTTCACGCTTCCTCTTAACGGTCATTAGTTGATGCCTTCGATATGTAGATCGAGACACGCTTTCGTTACAATGAGAGCAGAACACGACCTGCGACCTAAACTCCATTGTTTCGCGCGAAGGAAAGCGCGCGAAGTTCATCGAACTATCGTTCGTGGATAATTATTTGGCCTAACAGCCCATTGTCTCTTGGGAAGCATTTGATTGCCAGGAAATATAAAATCGACCTAGCACCACCCCCGCTCAGGCCATAAGATCTCCTACACAAGAACCTCAAGTCTTAGGTCTGAACCGAGAATTTATAATGAAAGGACAACAAAAATAAACTATTATAAGGGGTTTGCTACCGCAAGAAAATTCGAAACCGATATCTAAGTTCAAGCAAAAAGTGGCATTCGATTGTACTTCCCACTTCCCCCTCCCCCTCCTCCCGCCTAGAGATACATTAAATTAGTACAGTATTTTAGGCGCCAAACTTCGTTAAATACATTATCACTAGAGCGCGCGGGCATTCAGCAAGCGGGAGTTAATACTTTGAAGCCCTACGAGCACAGTACAGTGTATTATGGCTGCGATAACAGACGATCACGTCGTTCTCCTGGAGCGCACGCTTCAAAAAAACAGAGAAGTGATTATCGAAAATCAGAGGCTGCGCGAAGACATTAGAGCAAACGAAGCAGAACACAACAAGGTTCTGCGAGAGGTCCTGGCTGAACTAAAAGCCATGAGGGAAAAACAGGACAATGGTGGAAATGTACGGCCCCAACTTAAAAGAAAACAAAGCAAAATCCAAGTTCCTTCAACTTGTCGGGTGAGTACTGTTATATGTGATTCTTAATTGCTACAAGGTATTTCTTGGTAGCTGTATAAGCCAGTCTGGAACAATTCAAAGGAACTCGCGGGAACTACAATGCTTCACGTTTATGCTTGATAGAATATTTACAAGTGGCCTTGTATGGATCTCTGTTTGGATCAAAACGGATTAAATGATTAATTTGCCTGCTGCTTTGTCGACCGTACTGTTAAAGGCTTTTTGAATATAAGCTTCGTAGTTTTTGTGGCCCTCTTGACTTTGCCGAACGACTCGGCAGGCGAGTACTTAAGGGTGTATACTTGTATATTATACATTGAGAAATTATCGTTTGGCTACGCAGTAGATGCAGAAAGACAAATATTTTATCTTAGCCTGAATGATTTCAGGCAACTCAAGCGTATAATTCCTTTTGACTTTGAAACATTTGTCAGTTCCTGGATTAATTGCAGCATCCATGTAGGGTTATAAATAATTAAACAATGACATGTAATAATCATATTTATCATGTCAATCTATTTTTTTCGTAGCGTACGTTGCGTAAAGTGTTTAAGACACTGTCAACCAAGGAAGATTTTCCTGGTTTTTATCTCCAAGAAAGGTATAGAATACTAACTGAAGCATTAACTTGGTAGAAGTATAAATGCAAAAGTAGGTAAATAATCAAAACTGCCACTACTACAATTTTGCCAAACTTTATTTTCTGTGCTGAGTAATAGCTTTTGGACTCTACTGGCAGCATATTTTCACTGTTCTTTTTGCATCTCCTTGAAAGGCCTCCAGAATAGTATCTTTTCCTGTTTTGAACCCTGTTCACTATTGGTGACTGAAAATAATATATAGCAAATACTGAATGTTATTTAGAAATATTGTTGTTGTAAATGAAGGATGTTTTTTCCATGTGCCTCGTAACAACCATGTCAGCAATTTCAAGGCTGTTTTTTTGGTTCTGAAATAACTTTTATATTTCAAATTTACTTACCTAATTTTTTTTGCTGTACAGTCCTGTAAAGATTGGATTTTCAACATTTTAAATTCCGACAAACATATTTTGGGGTAATTGCAGCATGTACTGTTCGAAGTGAGCACATCAATATTATTATTTTCTACATGGGCAATACACTGTTAATTTGTCCCTGACATTTTGTATTCTCTTTCTCTTCCATTATTTAAGTGTGGACTCAGCCAATAATGCCACCATTTTACAGCGAGTAAGATGGGAAATCTACCATTATGTTGGTGGGCAGGACAAATGCCAGTGGTCAGATGCCCAAATTGAAGGTAAGGTTTATTTTGAACATTTGTCTGTGTAACATGCTGAGGCGTCTACATGTGCACTAGTATTGTTGTCGTGTAAACTGTACTACATATATTTGTTTTTGAATCAAGACTGGAATTTTATAAACATGATTGCTAAGATTCGAAACTTTGTCATCAGAACTACCACAATGCGGGAGACACATTTTTTTTTAAGTCAAATAAAGTTATGTAATTTTGTAATATGCTTCTGTAACATTATTGTACCTGTCACAAGGTTTGAAATAATACTTTTGTCATTTGTGCGATGTTCCAATTATGTTTCTAAATCAACATTGTCAAGCAGAGAACAGCTACATAACTACATGCTCTCCTCCAGTACAAATTAGAGTGACATTCATTTACTGGCTCCTTCTGCAGGTATGGTCACAGGTGACGTAAAACAAATGCAAGACAATAACAAAGATGTTACTGAATAATTTACACACAATGGTAAAACAATGCATTATGTCATCTGTAACGGTACCTACAGAATGACCCCATTTACTGTACTTTCCACTCTAACAGTGTCTCTATCTCTTTCTTACCTACAGAGGCATTTAGAAGATACTTCCTGACATCAGTGGAGACAGACCAGAAGAAAAAGTCTGGTACATATGAAGAGCACGAAAGAAAGTGCAGGCGACAGGGAAGGAAAAGAGAGGTAAGATTTAGTAACCATACTTGAAATGACAGAAAGCAACTGAACCTCACACAGAACATAACCATTTAATTGTTATGGGTGACCAGTATTCTGTTGGTAATGGGCCATTACACTATGGCACCACTGATAAAGGTAACATATATTGTTTTTGTGTGTGTTCAAATTCTGCCCTACTGGCATCTGATGACCATCATTAGTCACAGTATACAAAGCTTCATTGAATTGTGTTTTGTTTTTCATGCTAGAAAATAACAAGAAGGACAGTTGCTTTAGACAAGGCAACAAAATGGAGTGATGGGGCTCGAGGCAGAATGGCAGAGTTACTAACTGAAGGCTATATGTCCTCCGAAGAGTCTGACATGGAAGGAGACACCCTGGTATATGTTGTCAGGACAATACCATGGGAGAGTGATCAACTAAAGAAGAGAAAGGCAAAACTAGATAAGATTTATACAAAAGGACAATCTAAATGCTCCCAACAGAGAGCAGTAAAAAGGGTGAGAAAGGAAGGGGTACTTTCTTCTCTCCCAAGGCCAGCTGATTGCCCAGGATGGGCATGTGTTTCATTGTAGAGAAAAATTATACACATGTTCCACTTGCAGTGTACATACTAGTTATACAACACTTTTAAGTGCTATCCTGTGGAATATCCCACTCAATCTTTAGGCTTGTGTGTAGTAAGTAAATACTAGTGATGAGTGGGATATTCCACAGCATACCACCAGAAAGGTTTACATAAATGTTTATACCATGCCAAAGAAAATCCCAATGCATGATGGGAAGGTTGGGTGTGATACTGTTGAATTGCACAGATCAAAGGAAAGGTTGAATAAAATACTCACAAATATACCACAGCTTTCCAGCATTTTGATTGGCTGTATTTTCTATGGCGTGATATAAACAATTATTTTCAACTTGCAAGAAGATATGCATTGATATTTGTCCAAGGATGTTATCTGTTCCAAGAAGCAAGACTGTTTTGAGGGTGAAAAGGGCTTTGAGATAAATAGATAAAGTCAAGGACAAGTAGCCATGCATTTTTCTAAACCAAATACATGTTATCAGTTTTATTATCCTTCACAGAAAACTGAAATATTTCCTTTAAGCTTGTGACATTTTGCAACTGGAAGATATCAGTTGGAGAATATACTCAGAGCTTGTACAAACCATACTTTTGCAACAAAGGAAGTATAATCCTGTGTCAATACTGTTATGAAAAAGACACATTTTGTTGATAGCACTGAAAATAGCCTACATGTATAATACTAGTCTAATTTGTTTTAATATATTAATGACACTGGTGCTTAATATGCCAGTTCATAGGTAGGAATAATTTATATAATTAAGCAGCTAAAGGAATCCTATGCTCTGGCCCAGTGTCAAGAGTTGGTTTTGTTAGAAACATAGCATTATTGGCACATGAATGATTCCCAATTTAATGGCAAGAGTAACCTTGCAATTCTCTATAACAGAATATTGTCTTAACATCATATTTAACCAGTAATAAGTGCATGTAAACTAGAACCATTTGTGCTTAGTTCACACACATTTTGCCACTCTTGGAGCTGATGACTTGTATTTGCTTTGAGTTCTGATTGGTTGTCCAACTGTGAGCATCTCCTATAATTAGGTCTACTTAAGTTTTGGTTCTTCCATAGTCAATTGAAAAAGAAAAGTATATTAATTATACTGCATACTGTGATCCTTTCATTCCCAGTAACTTGTTATTATTTCCTTAGTCTTTATAGGAAACAGATATTAACAAAATTGAAATTTTTATTGAGGTGACACTATAGTTCCATGATCATTCACCATAAGATAGGAAAGTACAAGCGAAACGTTTATCATAGCTTGTGTTTGGATGACAACTTTACATAGTTGCCACTAGCTGTGGGAAGTTTACACAGGCTCTGTAAATATAAATATTTTTCATTTAAAGAAAAGAATTAATTTATGAAAGTATATATGTGCATTTGGTATGATTGAAAATAATGGACAATTGATTGTTGCATTTATTAAGAACAAACAATGTATATTTGGGTATAAATAATTATTGTGATGACTTCAATTTGTTGTTTAATATATATTTCAGAATTTTATAACAATGAATTATATACTATTTTGACAGTGCTGTTTCTGCCTGCATTTGAATGTCCTTTAGTTTTACCTACGAATTAGCTAGCCTTTAAAATATATTACACAATAAATCTTTGTTTCTGAAAGCTGACTTGGTTTAATTTGTTAATTTGTATGGAGGAGCGGACTGGGTGACTTACAAATGTGTGCAGCCATTGCAAATCTTTGCATAACTTTTGGCAGATTTTTTAACCTGCTGGCTAGTTTCACATTTCCTCATGACCTGGGGGAATAATTGGCATGGGAGGTTAATCTGCATTAATTAAGTTGCAGTGCTAGTATCAACATCTTTAATTCAATCTCTTAAGTATACTGAAAGGGATCTGTTAATATGTAATAAAAGGGATTTACAGCCTTTACTTGTCATAATAAGGGCTTTTCAACTGCTCTTTCCAGACTCTTTAATTAACACTTAAAGCCAACATAAAGGATTATTTTCTTAACATTTAATGGACATTTACTGTCTTAAAGTTACATTAAAGAATCATTTCCGTTCCCTTTATTTACAACTTAAAGGTTAGTAAAGATGCTTTTACTGACTCTTTACAGGCAAGCCTTAAAGACCCTTAAATTGTTCATTAAGTGCTTTAAGCGTACTTCTTAAAGATAAAGGAAATAAATGTTTAAAATTTTTAAGACAAACTTAAAGTGATAGGAAGTAATTCTTTAATTAACCTTTAAGAAATCTTTACTGGGAAGTAAAGTAGTTATTTCGTGCTGTGCTGACTCACTATATATAGATCAGATTAGATTTTTCAGTGATTCGGCTATCACAAACATGCATCTAACACAATACAATCCACTCCAACTAACACTTAACGTTAGAAGCACGAGATAAAGACATAGATAAAAAAAACACGGCGCTTTTCATCAACACAAGTGTTTCCGCTGTGAAAGATGTTCCTAAAAGGGCACCCAACTTTCAACTTATCAGATCAATATCTAATTAGCAATTCTCCTAAGTGGGTGCAGCTCACTCCTAATTGGAAGCAAGGTGATTAAACTGCGTTCATAGGACAAACATCCTGCATACTACTAGGATTTGAATGTCAACATGACTGAATTGAGTAAGGAGTTAGAAATGAAGGCCACATTCACTCCACACCCTGCCTACAGGCAACAAAGGGACTCACTGGTAAGGCAACTTTACTTGCAAGTTAAGACTTGGCGGGAATAAGACAGTCTCTTGTGGATTTTTAGTTGCACTGCACATTTACACTCACAAATGCATGTAGCTCCAACCATAGAGAAACACTAGGTTGGAATCATGAGGCGTAACCACGAATACAACAGGAAAAATTTTACTTTGTGGGACTCGCATTGCTTTGGAATCACTGTCATATGGCTTAGGAGCCTTCCACAGCGAGTTAAAGCCAATCCGTACCTAACTTTGCAGGAGTAAACAATGTCTGTTTCAATGTAGCCCAATTCACAAAAAATACAACTTTATTAATGCAATTTATAGTTTAGATTTCAAACAAGACAATGAAACTGTCGAAGAAACAGCAATATGAGTTATAACTTCACTTTAGTTCTGGATTTTGTTTCTCGAACTTGAGCAACTACTAATTTTAAAATGAATCATGTCTTGAAAGTGGTTTGGGGGATGCCTTGCGATTAGCAACGTGACACTGATAGCAGTGAGAGTAACGTGTGCAGAACTGCAAACCGATTAACCAATAGAAAACCGGGATATTTGACACCGAAATTCGCCAACAGTTCTCAGTTTTCGCGCGCTTTCGCCGGTTTTCACCTGGTGTCACGGAGTCTTCACTAAATCAACCTAAATTGTATTCATTATGTTGGCCCGAAGTTCTCATTTCATAGCGTAAAACAAAGAGAACATAAGGGAGTTGGTAAAACTTATAAACTGTGGTTTTACCCTGTCAGTGAGAGTCACTTGCGACAATACCACCTACATTATTGTCCAATGTTTTAAATTCAACTACCGATCCCATTCTACTCTTTGGCTTTCTAACTTTACGCCCAGATTTTCTGAATAAAGGTTTTGCTTATTTCTCTAGTTTATTTTCAAAAGGCATTTCTATTTATTTCATGAACTCAGACTGTACAAAGGTTTCCTCTCCAAAGACGTCAAAATAATGCTATTCTCTGCACCTGACGCAACCGCTGAGTTTGATGGTGGGCACAGCGCTGCCGAAGCGCGCGCGCACGAAAACATTCAAGTGCGCAAACACGTGCGCTGGCATCACACAATGACGGTTGAACGTGGAATCTAAATCAACCAATCAGATAGAAGTATTAGCAGGTAACTTAACAGCTCATTGTGAAAACACAGTTTGAAAAAAGCAGTTTCTATCCTCCTGAGGACTAACAAACAAGACAGCGTTCTTACAGCGAGGATTGAATGTTGCAAAAATGTCTGCTTTGTCGACTAATTTCGTTTCACAGCCCACAGTGTACCACAGAGTCGTCGAAAGTCCTTTGAAGAAATCCCGGACATCGAAAGATATCCCACTACCGGAAGTTCCGAAAGTTATCGACAACGGAAATGGGAAACGTTACTTTCGCGGAAGATTACTTGGAAAGGTAAGTTGTACCTCAAGAAACGACTATAACATCCAAACTTTACCACCCGACGAAAACGAGATGAGTATATGGGTATAGCTTGTACAGCTTCCCTTGTTTATCCGACGCCTCAAGGAGCGACATTTGCAAAAAGTGTTTTGTCTCGGTCAATCCAGACAAAATTCCTTGCTGTGGCCTCGAGAATTCTCCCTTCACGCAATAGTCGCCAGTTAGTGTCCCATTTTACAGTGTTTTTGCTTTCGATAGAAAACTTGGAAAACGCCTTAAATTGTAAATAATTATTTTACTGGTTTGTTTTTTTATCACACGCTACACCTTCTCCGCCCATATGTATTGGCAATTATCACGTTTAGTTCCAGAATAATCGTACATCTCAGGTAGTTTGAAGAAATGTCATTATCATTCAAGCGAGCGTTATGCTTGTAAACATGAAACACACAAACTCCGAAATAATTATGCTTTAAATCGTAAATGAGTCTAGAATAAATTCCTTAAATTCCGCAGGTATAACCAAATGTGTTACATTCATTGGTTGAGGTAAATATCAACCTCACACCAGCTGTTGTTTCCTGCATACTTTTCCTACCCTGGCATTTAGCTTTGTATAAATCGCTTATAGTGCAACCATAAAGCAGTTCTTACGTGCAGGAATATGTTTGCTTCCGTGATCTAGAATTTAACTTGGAAAAAAACCTCTTTATAAAAAAAATGAACTAAAAAAATACTCGCTAAAACAGTTTTTTTCTAGTTGATGAAGCTTTTATATGCTACCAGAACCTAAGAGACTTGAAACGTGTAACTGTTTTAAATGTCTTCAACCACAGCCTGTCCACATTCAATTTAACCCTTTCACTCCCAAGAGTGACTTTATAGATTTTACTCTGTCTAACGCCAGACGATTTTACTCGTCAAATGGAGACCCCTTGGGAGTGAAAGGGTTAACAACTATCATATTGGGACTGAATCAACAGAAATAAACCAACTAGTTGCAGCAATCTCAAAGACTGGGTCAAGCAGTCTCCAAATATGGTACTTAGTAAATATTGAACCTGGACAAGCTGTTAACGTGAGTCACACGTTTGTTATGGATGGTACTTCGTAACCGTCCGTCCTTTAAATCTGTATTTCCTTACAGGGTGGTTTCGCCCGTGTTTATGAGGTCACAGACATGTCAACCAACAGAGTGTTTGCCTTGAAAGCGGTGCCGAAAACAAAGCTGACTAAGTCTGCCGACAGATATAACAAGGTAAATAGTTTTAATTCGTTTGCCTGAGAAATGAATCCATTTTAGCAAGACCTAATTATTCAGACAGACTGATTGCTTAGAAAGGATATATGCTCAATTGAGCTCGAGGGTGTAATGCGGGACAACCAGGACGCGCGGGCAAGTGCGCGAGGTACTGCGAGATTGAGCCCTAGGGATTTGAGAGATCTGGCCTTGATACAGACGTTCGAGAACCGATAAGTGTTAACTCAGGGGTTAGCGTAAACAGGTGGATCAGCGCTAATAGGCTAGCTCACAACCACCGTGTTCCATATCTAAATTGAAACAGAAAAAAATACTAGTTTGGACTCGCAGATAGGATTAGTTGCCCTGTGTTCGCCATGACTCTAAATGAACAGCTTACAAAATGTTTGCAATTCTGTAGATCGAAACAGAGATCGAGCTTCACAAGAGCCTGCGACAAAGACATGTTGTTGGATTTTACGGCCACTTTGAAGACGAACAACATGTGTACATTTTACTGGAGCTGTGCAGCCGCAAGGTAACTTAGCAAAAAAAAACCTTATCAGAACAGTGCATTCTAGCGTTTCAAAAGAGTGTTCACACTGCATGGTTTGATCCACAGATGAAAAAGATAGAACCTTACTGTTTAATTAAACGAAATGTACCGCAGTACAGTACTGATCAGTAGCTTCAGTTCCACAGAATGGCCACACAGATGAAAACGTTACAATCACACTGTATAGTTAACTGAAACAAACAGTATCACAGCATCAGTAAGTTTCCCAAGGTCGGCCACACTGACTTAGTTACAGAAGAGTCAAAAACACATTGCGTCAGTGAAACGGTTCTTTATTAACACAAGTTGATAAAGAATGTTATACCACCGTAACGTAAGAAAGGGGGCTGCTGACGTTTCGAGCGTTGGCCCTTCGTCAGAGCGAATGAGAGGATTATGGTTTATGTAATTTCTATACAGAAGTTTGGAGCTATGCTATTGGTGGAGCCATAGCAGCATGTGAACGAAAGTGATTTAATGAAATGAATGAAAAACATTCGTTGATACCGTGGGGATTAGGAGAACCGAGTGGGAAGATAAACCTTTGTTCTAGGTTTTAGGTTCTAGGGTTGTAAGAGCTTTAAAAGATGGCCTTGTCCTTATTTAACAATTATTCGCCGAAGGCGAAGTGATTATCGGTGAATATTCACCGATAATCACTGAGCCTGAGGCGAATAATTGTTTTAGTATAAAGCCACAGGTGATTATTTCAAAAAAAGAAAAGAAAAAGCATTGTACAACGCGAAAAATTTGTATTTCATCAAAAGCGCGCGAACGACTGGCAGCCATTTTGTTCGTCGAGGTGATTATCGGCTGACAATCCGAGATACCGAACCAATCAGAGCGCGCGATTTTGTATAATCACCTGAGTATTTATACTAAGTTACAATATAGCATCGAAAAGGTTTGGCTACATTGATTGAAGTTTCCGTTTTGTCTTTGAGTTTACTTTTGGTTTCACTAATGTCCTACCTTTTGTTCTGTTTGGTTTGTCCTTAACTCTGAAGTCTTTGGTGCAGACCCTTAAGAACCGCGGCAAGCTAACGGAACCCGAGGTACGATACCTTATGTATCAAGCGGTACAGGCTTGCTCGTATCTTCATTCCCAGCGTGTGATACATCGTGATATCAAAGTGGGAAACTTCTTTCTTAATGCTGACATGGAACTGAGGCTCGGAGACTTTGGATTGGCAGTGAAACTCAAGGAAGGAGAGAAGAAAATAAAGTAAGCTTAACTCTGTTATGTTTTGATGTTGTTAAGCGTCTACCAAGGAAGGCTCCCTTAGCTAGGGTGTGTTTAGGAAAGATATCTTTATGAAGCACCGGGATTACGCTGGATGGGATGCCAGTCCACCACAGGGTTAAAACCAACATGATATCGCAGGTGCCACAGGAGACCCACTGAATTCACAGGAGACCCACACCTGTACGCATTTGTTACTTTCCACTGGATGGGATGATAGTCCATCATAGGCTTAAGCCCAGCATTTCATCAATATCCTTAGTACCCATTTGTTAGCCTGGGAGGATAGAGAGCTAAGGATGAACATTTTGTGTCAAATTGAATTAGGATTTATTTACTTATTTCTTTGTTTGCAGGACGATGTGCGGAACCCCCAACTACATTGCACCGGAAGTCCTCACAAAGGAGGGACACAGTTACGAGGTGGATACATGGGCTCTTGGGTGTGTCATGTGAGTGACCATATTTCGATTCTTTTTATCAGCTAAGTTCTAAGTATTGCGATGACCAAGTGACTTCACTGAAAAGACACTGACCAATTTCCATGCTATATCGCCAAGGTTTCAGTCATTGCAGCAAGAAACATTATTTTACTCTGGAATAGTGAAAGCCAAAAAGTTTAATAAAAGCTAGCTTTATATGGATCATTTTATAAGGAATGTTAAGTTCCCCGGGTTAAACTAAGTAATCTGATTGGTGGTTTCGTGATTAGTATAAAACTTTGGTGTAATAATTGGAATTCAATTATCTCGCACAGGTACACGCTACTTGTTGGTCATCCGCCGTTTGAGACTAAGTCTTTGAGGGAAACATATCACAGAATAAAAAACAACGATTATACAATCCCGTCTAGGGTATCAGAAAACGCTGCGAAACTCATTCGGAGGATGTTGCAAACAAACCCGTTGGATAGACCGTCTCTTAGCGAAATCCTCACCGACGAGTTTTTCACAAAAGGATTTTTCCCCAGCAAACTTCCCTGTTCATCAGTTACAGCTTCACCAAAATGGTCTGAGTACGAGAAGGACGTTGATGCAGACAGAAAGATCTCTAAGGAAGCGATCAAAAAATTAACAATCGCCTTGTCGCGGCAAATGAAACTTGTTACAGATGAAAAGGACGAAGCAGAAGAGAAAGATTCCTGTGCTGTAGCAGAACAACAAGATGAAAAGTATGACATAGAAACCATATGTGAACCAGACAGTGGAGTTAGTGATATAAATGGCTCTTGTGGCGCTCCTCAAGAAACTGGTAAGTTGTAATAACTTTATTTAACGTTGTATCAATCACGAGCGAAAGTGTTTCACAACATTTTCAGTTAATATACGCCTGGCTCTGCAAGTAGGCAAGATGGATCTTGCAGTACGCTTGGTTCTGGTGCGTGCGAAATGGAGTGATCTTAAGGATTTTTAAAACCTTTGTTCCCTCAAGACACATGTTTTCTTAATTTTCATATAGTGAAACCGTTACTCACAAATGTTGGAAATGGTTCCTACAATGGGCGAGTCATCTGTGCTTTTAGTGAACTGAGACAGAGTGGAGATGCATTTCTCAGATCAACAACAACAACCGACAACAACAGTTTATTCACACATAAAGAAATAAACTTAACAAGATAAAAGAATACAAATACAACCATAACGAGAGAACAGATATCACCAACCCGCAGTTAGTAGCAGCAGTCGTCGAAGCGGGTGGTGAAGTGGAAAATAACGGGCTTGTGGTAAATGTAGACTTGTGAAATAGTGGTATAACACACATTAAGAATGTTTAAAGTGCTACTGAAACCAAATTTTTCTACCAGGGATTTTTGAGTGATTTTGTACTTTGAAACACGCTGATTATTATGGGTGTGTTCGTTTTTGCCAAAAGAAAGCGGAAAGTGCTTTTTTGCAAGCGTAAAAACTGCATTTTTGCTTCAAACCACTTCCGGGCCCTGGAACCGAATTTAAGTGAGCGTGACGTCACTGGTTGTGTTGAGTTCGACGCCGTGATTCTTTTCCCTGAGATTGTTTGTTGCGTTGGATCAACAGTCATGTCCGATAGCGAGTTTTCTTCGAGCGATTCTGTTTCCGAAGGAAGTGAAATGATTTTCAGTAGCGAAGAGGACGATGCTGGAGACTACTTCGTCTTTAATGGCGATTTTGCGCCTTATCAAGGTGAGCCCTTAGCGACAACTGACCACGATTCACCTGACAGTAGCGAGGAAGATGAGGATGGCATTTTGCCTTTCGTTTTGGAACAGCGGCTTGAAGGACAAGTTCCTGTTGACGATTGGTAAGCTTTCAAAGATGTACCTTTTTGTTTCCTCCATAAACGGTGGTTGGAATCTAAACAGTTTTATCCTTTCATAGGTGTACATGTGGGAATTTTCCACGTTACACATTTGGTTGGAGCTCGCGAATTTCGATGTTGTGGCGAAGTTAGCGAGGCGATCGGGAAGTTTACGTTCGTGGGTCTCGATGTAGAATGCATCATTAATCATCCGGACTTCTCTTCCCTGACCAACCCCACTGTACTTGAACAAGTTGGACCACTTCTTCGGGATAAGGACGGGAGGCATTACAGAAGAAGAAACAATGGAATTGCAGCCCAAAATAAGTGAGTACGATAAAATAATAGTATAATGAATTTGGGGTAAGTTATTGAACACGATCTACACATATTGCATGTGGTGTGGGGTATCAAAGCTGCCCTAAGTTTTATAGCCATCACTGAACTGGCAGTTGCTTCCGAGTGAAAGATATTCTTAATACATGGAATGCAAATTATAAAGTTACAGTCTATATCCCAGCAAGGGAAAAATTAATGTTTTGATCTTTGTTTTTTTCAATGTTGTTATTCTCCTGTTCCTTGGCATTTAAATCAATTGAATCTGCAACTGGTACATTACAATAACATTACGATTTACGACGTATGTTTATCGTGACATTAATTTGTTTTATTTATTAACCCTTAGGTTTCTCAGAGCAGTGGCCTATCGTTGGTTGGCACGGTGGCTATTTGGCCCATTAGGATGGGAAAATACAAGACCATTGCCTTCATGTGTCTACCACAAGATACGATCAGAATTCCATACTCAGGAGGCAACAGGCTATGTTTCGGGACAAGAACGTGCTGACAGTTAAAAAATCTAAATACCTGAGCTCTGATCTTGTTTTGCCCTGTCACATTAAAATTTTCACTTGTTGCATCAAAATTACTGACATGTGTCAATCAATCTTAAAAAATACAATTTATTGATAGCTTTCTACCAACAGTATAAAAACTTTGTTGGGTGTTAAACTTTGGAGTTAAATTATCTGTTATTGGAAGATACAGCCAGATTTTTGCACAATGGAAAAGTGAAACTGTCATTCTTTTATTTCAGACAGACACGACAAAAAAGTAATTTGCATTTAGCTTGAGATGGACACACTCTAGCAGAGATCTATTTTGAAACTGGAATATTTTTGTTTTCAGTAAGACTACCTTGCAGTTTGACTTAATTTTTAAATTCAACATTAACATTGTCCCAGATTTCCTTCTTTCCTGCACAACGTAAGTTATTTCTTATGTTTGAAAAGCCCTATTTGACCAGAATAACTAGAATTTATTAGATCAGGAATTATTTAGGTTTCCTTGATTTCAGCAGCAGCATCAAAAAATGGTACAACACTGTTTTGTGTCCTTTTTAAAGCCTTATTTCCTTTTCCATGCAGCTGATGTTCTTCTTCTTTTTGAAGAGGGCCCATTGTCTTGATTTGACCTTTTCTCTCCTTGCTGCTGCATCTTTACCTGATCTGGTTCTGTAAGTAAAATGAGTTCTCATTAGGAAATGAAGATACAGATGTTCTATTCTTATATAACTTACTTTGTACATTACAGTTAGTTTTAACTGTAGTATATTCATGATTTCAATCATCCAAACTCGAGATTTTATGAATGTTCTTGGATGTGTTAAATGAAGATATTACCTGGAGGAAATAGCTCTTGTCGTAGCTTCTTCCTTGCTACATGACGCTCTATTGCTGTCTCCTTAGAGGCCCTCTCAGGAAACTGGTTTGTAAGGGGCTCAGGAATTTTGGCCTTGTATTTTTCCCTGATTGACTCCCTCTCCTGTTTGGTCATTCTGAAGAGTAGTTGATTTATGTCTTCCACATAACCTATTGAGCAAATGAAATTCTTTACCTCATAATTAAAACCACTTGATCACAGCAAATGACCTGTACATGTAAAAATTTACAAAATGGCTATGAAGTACCCATATTTGAACATTGCATATGTTGAAAATTAAATGCAAGCTACATACCATATGTAGGGGGCTCTGTAATTTCTCTCACAACTTCTTCACCCATTTTGAATTTAGGGTAAGTTACATTGATGCACGTTTTCCCCTCCTTTGTTGTCTTGGCATTCCTTCTCAGATTTTCGTTGAAATGTAAGCTTGCTAGGACATGTCTAGCAGTATATGTAAAAGAAATAATAATACAACAAAGATGTATGTATCATAAAAAGTTACAGTGGATGTGAATTTCAACATGTGATTTATTTGGCTATTTTAATATAATACAACAACTGGTACGTGTAAATTTGTTCCAGCTGTCTCTTTGGTGGCAATTCCAGGATGATTTCACCAGTGCTCTTTCCTCCCTTCCCAAAATACTCAGGAATCAACCTGCAATTTTATTGTGAAACAGCTGGGGTTAGTCAACTATTAGTTACTATTTGTTCCGGTTCCTCCGCCGCCGGTGAAGGCGTGGGTCGTTTTATTGCATGTCGAATAATCTGTCGCAACAAAATAAAAAGACAATACTACAGCTACAAATCGATACAAAACGAGCATTATTGGCGGACCAAAAGCTTTTTGAAAAGCATTGTTTATTTTCACACCGAGAACTCAACTAACCTTCCGTCGCTCACGCATAGTAGGAGCGTTTTCATGCTGTTCCACGCAATCTCTCGAAGGCACAGCTTCCTTCTTCAACCATCGCTTTGTGCGAAACGCAGAACCTTCTCCCAGATTTAGGTCGACTCGTTGTTCGAAGTCCGTCACATCAAAATGCACCGAGCAAAGCACTGATGTCTTCGAAGGTTGCCATTTCGGCCTGTGTCTTTGAACGAAGCGAACCCATTTGTCGCGAATTGAGGCGTCGCGAGGGAACATATGCATTGATATGCCCTCTGTTTTCGAGTTATTTTTACAACTTACATTTCCCGGGCTACCAGCTACACAGTACTTGCCGGATGACCTTTTTCCTGGCCTCTCGGCATTGCCGTCACGCTCCATGCTCGCTTGGGGTTTACTCTGAGTTCTGAGATCTACACAACTAGTGACGTCACACGGCTCATTTGGCCGCGTCAAAATGGCCGCCAATTTGCGTCTCGAACGGCCGACTTCGAACGGCTGAAAACGCATTTTCCACAACCCGTTGGCCCAAAAAAAGTTAACAGCGTTTGTAAGTAACATTCAAACGTTATTATTGTGTCCTAATATCAGGTATGAAAATTTCGTTTCAGTAGCACTTTAACAATTTGCTTTGTATTGCTTGTAGGTTTATCAAAGCGAAAGTATTTCTCGCCAGATGATCTTATGTCCAAGCTGTCTAAATGCCTTGAATGTCTTCAACAACGTCAACAAAACCCTCCTGGCAAGTCAACAGATATCAGATCCTCACCTAGATCATTTTTTCGGAGGACCCTCCGTCGAGCGGACCAAAACTCTAATAATCCAGGGGGGTCACATATGCCTGACATCCCCACGCCGCTACTGGTGACAAAATGGGTGGATTATAGTAACAAATATGGCTTTGGAGCTCAGTTTTCCAACGGCAGTGTAACAGTCAGGTTCAACGACTGCAGTAAGATAACACTGTCTGCTGATAAAAGGTGAGTTCTTATGTCATGTCGCGTCGTGTCACGTCTTGTTACGTCATGCTATTCCACGTTACGTCATCTCATTTCACGTTATGTCATGTTATGTCATTTAACGTCCTATTACGTCATGTCACTTCATATGATGTTAAGTTGTCCAATAGTGATAAGTCATTTCTAAAGTCATGTTATGTCAGATCATTTCATCTCATGTCCACTTAAATTACTACGTCACACAATGCACACCATGTCAAGTCAAAGTCATCTTGTACCAGTTCAAGTCATAGTCCCTTAACCTCCAAGATCGCAGTAGTAATTCTCCCTAGTGAGGGCCATACGCATTCATATTCACAGCTTGATGAATTCGTTGCAAGATCGTTTCAATTTTGAGACATTTTTCCAGTTGTTACTGTCTGTTTTCTCTACTGTGGAATGATGTTGTGATAATCTGCATAATAATTGCGCCTTCTACTTTCGTTATCAGTACAATGAATTACTGCGATCAGCTGAACAACAGCAGTCCGTTTCCCTGTGCTTCTATACCCACAAACGTACAGGCCAAAGCCATGCTTCTCACCTACTTTGCAAATTACATGGATAAGCATTTATTGAAGGTTCGTACGTTTCTTGGTTCATTCTTTGTGTGTCGTAACACAGGGGACCACCCTGGTCAAATTCGAGAATATGAGTAACTTCGCTTTATTTCAAACCATCATCAGGATAGTAATACTTGCAAGAGAAGAGATGTATTCAACCATGTCACCTCTCAGCTCGTTTACTGGTCTGATGTTGGTATAAAGAAAGGTGATGAAAAATGGGAGGGTTGTGGGATGTGGCTTGAAATGACGTCAAAATGTAGTAAGAGTATGTTAAAGCCACACATATGCGCACTGAGGCGACAGTGGTAGAAGGGATAAAACCCTGTTGCTACCAAAAAAAAAAATGAAAAAATTGAGCTCAAAGTATTGCTTAACTCGATTTTAGTTGCTCATATAGGGACTTATCACCATAATCTGAAGAAGTAAACTCTTTTGGGATTGTTTTGGCACCCTGTTTCCTACAGTTGTCGACTGTTCCCGGGTTTGACCCAATCCTATCTCCAAGGTTATTTGAATTGGTATTTTGTATCGGTAGACATCTGACTGATTTTGTTTCTGATAATTTTGACCAAACCAATAGATGTCATGTTAATGACTTCACTTCAAACAGTTATTTCAGGTCTAGCACTGTTGATAAAGAAACAGGAAAACATTGAAGTTAAAGGAATCTTTTGAATTTGACTTTTCAATTAATTGCATAGCTCTCTATTTTTGCTCTGCCTAGGGAGGGGATTCCAAGGAGGCTATTGACACGGATCAACTCAGCCTTCCCTTTGTGGACATCTGGTTCCGCACTGATATCACTATGGTGATGTATCTAAGCAACGGAACCATCCAGGTAGTTTCTCTTTGTCCCGCTTATTTTCCTTTTTGTGAAAATCGCTTTTGGTTATTTGCACTCTTTTCATGTCGTAATTGAACTTCACAGAACGAAGATCATGATATGTTTTGTTTCGTCGCTTTGGTATAGGTGAACTTCTCTGACGATCACACAAAGGTTGCCCTAATACCAGGAGCGAGAGATGTTCTGGTCATTTACATCAACAAACAAAGGGAAGGAACAACCTACTTAATGTCGGAGATTTCCTCACATGGTTGCACACCAGAAATGTTGGAAAGACTACGATACTGCAACAAAGTGTTGAAAAAAGTTTGGGATTTAGTCCAGGAGGAAGAAGAATAATCTATGAAAGTATTTTGAACTCTCAAGCGCAAAATTTTCTAAGAAATCACAATGAATGATCTATTAATTTGAATTAATGTGCAGAAATGAGAAGAACAGGGTATGGTTGAAGTGCATGAAACTATGTCCGAAAAACAGAGTATTTTATAAAATTAATAACATATCAATTCAAATTCTTACCAGTAAAGCTAGGCAGATATATTTGGCATATGTTTATGGAGTGGTTATTTTGTGACGGAGATATAACATATTATATTAGATATATATTACTATATTTATTTTTTGGTGGATTAAATTTGCGGAGGGCGTGGAAAATAATGCATTGTTTACTTAGAAAGATAATTAAGCAAGAACGATAACAACGATAAAACGTATAAACAAAAATTACACCAATGAGAAACATTTAGCACAAGATCAGCCTTGCAAAAATCTTAGTATCGTAGCAGTAACTGAAAGAGATACCTTTTGCACCAGTTTTACCGACACTGTGACATCTCCACCCTTGATTCCAGAAACTATCATAATGAAGCAAGCCCGCACTGAAGAAGGCATTTAAACTTTAAATTTATTCAAGTGGTTCCTGGGGCAAAATATTCGGCTTATCTCCGGTGTAATATAATTTATTCACACAACTGACGTAAAACAAAGGACCCAAATGTACCTAACCCTAACTAACAAAGACAATTAATAAATTATTTCACATCGGGCATGACCCAAATATTCAGAAACGCTGATGGCGTTGTGAAGTACATTAGGTAAAAGAAAATAAGCGAGAGGGTTTTCAAATTGGTTTCCAGTTGTTAAATAGGGGCCAAGGGTATTACACTGGGTAACACCCCTAGTAACTGCCGTAAGAAAACGCAAAATCACTGAACAAACCCACTGTGTGAAACACTGCTCGTTATATTGAAACCTTTATTTCTCGTTTAACTTTTGAAATTTGTTGAAAAGCTAGGATAAGTTGTTGACCGCAATATCAAATAGCGAATTCCATCGTGAAGAATCCTGTCTACGACGATTTGTAACTCTGTCCACGATGGACTCCTGATCCAGGGTGATCAATATACACGTAATGTATGATCCCGAGGAAAAAGTTAGTTTTGTTTTCCCGAGACGAAGTCAAGGGAAACATAAGGACTCGAGGAAAACAAAACTAACTAGTTTCCCTCGAGACCATGCATTAAGTGCTTTGTTATATATTTAGAAGATCACGCCATTTTAAATTTAGTCATACACTGATCACGTGCTGTTGTATTCGGCGCGGGCAACAACTGCGCAATTGTATCCCGAGATACATTTGAATTTGATCATGGGCATGTGACCAAGAATCAATCAACCACAGTACTCGTTTTGTTGAGTGAAGATCTAGGTACATAACAATATGTGATGTAACACTACTTTTCCTGTTTGACATAACGTACTCCGAACACCTACATAAAATTTTAGGCCGTGTGCATACAGAAGTAAACTCCTAACTCGAAATGGGAATGACTTTAAACAGAATTATTGCAGCCGATCTAAGAACAAATGATCTGAAACATATCTGAAACAGTTTAACCTTTCCTTCTAGTAACCAGTATTTACAATGTACGCGGAAAAACTATTTTAAACACAAATTATAACCTGAGCATAGACTGCAAATATTTAGTTTACTCTGAGCCGGACGCCCTGAACCCAGATCTTCAAGCGTGAACATCGCGAGCTCTCAAGCAAAACGCAGAAAACCAACAGCGGCATTTTCACCTTCCATTTCAGCCAATCGGAAATCTACTTATATTTCAAAATTTCAAAAAGAAAAGGAGACGTAAAACAGTCTTTTTATTGGACTAAAACCACAATAGATGCTGGGACAATCAAGCAAATTTTGTCAAGCCCCTGAGACTTGGAAATTCAAGCAACTTCTAACTTACGCTGTTGCCATCTGGCACAGTATCTGACGGGTTATTCATTTTCTCACGTAACAAAATTATGCCTTTCAGTTCATTTTAAAGGTCTATAAAAGTGCCACATGACAAGTGATGAATTGTTTTCATTTCGGAGCAGGCACGTTGATTTGCTATACAATGGCTGGCTTCGTCAGTCGTCGGTCTGCTCGAGCAGGAAATTCGCGGCCAGCGTCTCGTTTTTCTCGCAGGCAAAGTAAGCTTGGACTACAAGAGGCTCTGGAAATCCAAGTTGTTTGAGCTGTGGAGGGAAACATGACATAATTTCAGATGCCTCACAGAAGTGTGGACTTCTCCACTGTAAGAATGCAGTTTGGCTTGGCGTTTTGCCCTACAATCTTGGACAAAACGTTTAAGACAGTTTCTATGATTTCCGTCGGAAGATCAATACCTTTGTTGATCAACAAACGTTAATCAGAGTCAAACATAACATTTGTGTGTAAATTGTAAATATTCTGTAGTTCAACGCTGGATACGAGGGTGCGGTGGAAAATTCTTTGTAACAAGTTTCTGCGTAAGAATTCTATCTACTGTTTTCAAATTATACAGGTGAAACAACACGTCCAAATTCCAACTCGACCAGGAAACAGTGGACGAAGAGCCATCCTGTGGACGTACCACTGCAAAAACCTCCTTACTTGTTTATTTCTTCATTTATTTACTGTTTTGTCCACGACTGTAGATTAACATACAACAAAGGGCTTACCCTTTCTATCGCTTCTTTATCCTGTGGTGTGACGTTTATGTACGTGACTCCATCGCCACTGCCGCCAGTACTCTCCCCACCCCCTCCCCCACTAGTGCCGCCTGACGCTTCTTCGGCAGCCTGAACTGGATTGTTCAACATTTGAATAAATTCCTCTTGATGCTGGCTTATTAGCTGAAAAAAAGGTAAACAAAGATCAACCTTTACTGCACTGTTTGTTTTATTATCCAGTGTGGGTCTAAATAATCATTTGTGGATCAAACCATGCAGTGTGACCATTCTTTGTAAAGCTACTGAACAGTACTGTACTGTGGTACTGTTTGTTTCAATACACAGTGTGGTTCTAACTTTTTCATCTGTGGATCAAACCATGCAGTGTGACCATTCTTTGTAAAGCTACTGAACAGTACTGTACTGTGGTACTGTTTGTTGTACTATACAGTGTGGTTCTAACCTTTTCATCTGTGGATCAAACCATGCAGTGCGACCATTCTATGGAAAGCTACTGAACAGTACTATACTGTGGCAATGTTTGTTTGACTATACAGTGTGGTTCTAACTTTTTCATCTGTGGATCAAACCACGCAGTGTGACCATTCTTTGTAAAGCTACTGAACAGTGCTGTACTGTGGTACTGTTTGTTTTACTATACAGTGTGGTTCTAACTTTTTCATCTGTGGATCAAACCATGCAGTGTGACCATTCTTTGTAAAGCTACTGAACAGTACTGTACTATGGTACTGTTTGTTTTATTATCCAGTGTGGGTCTAAATAATCATCTGTGGATCAAACCATGCAGTGTGACCATTCTTTGTAAAGCTACTAAACAGTACTGTACTGTGGTACTGTTTGTTGTACTATACAGTGTGGTTCTAACCTTTTCATCTGTGGATCAAACCATGCAGTGCGATCATTCTATGGAAAGCAACTAAACAGTGCTAATACTGTGGCTTTCTCATCTGATTACCCAAGCATGAAATGTGACAACAAGGTTCTTGCTTTCTTACTGATCCATGGCAGATTATTAGCTGATATTAGACTGTTTTACCTGTAAGAGGTCTGGGTTTTCTTGTCCTATCTGTTGAAGTAGCTGTGGTAAGACTTGAGGGTTTTCCTGTACCATTCGGCGCATGTTTCGAAACTGCGGCAGACTTTGCAAGAAACTCAGTCTTCCATCTAGATTAAACAAAGAATAAACATAGCCCTAGAATAATTATTGGAAACAAAACTTAGATTTATCATCTTCCCTTCACTGAGCTCTGGGTCTGTGGTTCACGCAAAGGGCGTGCATTCTTCCAAAAAACCAGCCAATCATTACTGAAAATTTATATGGAAGACACATTCTACAAAGCTATTCTTAAAACATAGTTTAAAGAGGAGAAAGTGTATTGTACCTCCTGCTTCTCCTTCTTGTGCCTGCTCCTGTGGGTCTTGGGCACCTTCCTGGGCAGATGGAGCCTCCACAGCCCCTTCTTCACCCCCTTCTGGTTCTTGTTCCTCCGCTGTAGCAGGTATTCCCTAACAAATACATGTATAGTATCACTGGACTCTGCAGTTACTACTTTCATGAGGATTTGGCTCATCTGCGCGAGATGACTGCTGCAGATTTGCGTCACCACACCAGTTGGAGATGCTCTACAAAGGGACATTTCCCCCAAAAATGCAAGTGTAGTTTCCCTTAATATAACATGCTTAATTAATTATGCAAATGGAATGATCAGGGTGAAAAGAAATGACCAATAGAGAACAATAATATTTATGTCCCAGGAAGGTTTGAATGCCACAGTGCCTGCACAACTTTTTATACTTAAATAAATAATAGTACTTCATGTCTTAGCATCTACCAGCTTCCTCTTGTCTTAACATTTTTACTCAACTCAATAACTAAATAGCTTAACACTTACAGTCATTAGGTACTCCACAGCTCTGTCCGGATTGTTAAAGCTTGCTCTTAGTGCTGCAATAACCTGGTGAAAGAAGGAAACAAAATACTGCTAGTGGAAAAACATGCTTTGCGAAACAGAAAATGGGCCTTAACAAAAATTATGTCCTGCTGTTTGACATTAACAGAATAAACTTGGTGACTCTTTTAAAACACTCAGTAATAATTATATACCATATCAGATTATCCATTTACATGCAAAATTCTCACTTTAAGTAACTGCAAGTGGTCGCTGCAAAAGCATAAGCCTGGTCAACCAAAGCTGGAGAAAAGTTGTTATCAAACACAGCACAGTCTGATGATGATATTGATGACTGCAACTGAGCACAAACCTGACTTCTTTCAAATCCCATACTAGATATCTCTGTCACCATTTCTTCATATGCTGAACCAGTTACTAAGCAAGAAAAGACAAAGTTCACACATGAGACGATTACACCTATGACTATCTTGACTGTACAACTTTAATTTGTCACCACCAAGTAGACTGAATAATAATTACTTCAGGGCAGGATGTAAGACTACTGTTTATGCCTGGTGCATTTGGACAACCTCAATTGTGAAACATTGGTTCGGTGAGTTAAAACCTTTTGAGCTATGTTCATTATTTCAAACCAGCTTAGCATCCATTATGTCTGACAATTGTCTTTATTCCAAATTAGCCATTTTTGTGCATACAGAATTTTTGTTTCTTTTTCTGAAACTGAGATGCACTTAGTTTTTGTAACACTGCCCAAAATTAAATTCAAATTCTAGCAAGCCCATGATTGCCAAACTCTAGGTATGGATTCTGAATCTTTACGACTCAATTAAAAAATTCTGTGAATTCTCATTTCTATTAGACTATTTTATACTACTTTAAAGAGACAAAAAAGTTTCCAGCCACTGGAAGAGTTTATGGATAAGTATTAATATCATCTGTTCAAAAACCATTGATAATTCATAAAGAAAATATAAAGGAAATTACTGTTTAATTAGTGTCTTTATATCTGATATAGACACAGCTAACATTTCATGTATAAAACACTCGTCCATGTCTCGTGTTTTATACATGACAAAGCATGAAATGTGACTTTACTAAACTTCACATTAAGACTGATCCTAGACTGTTACTCACACAGTGCAGACTCTGCAGCAGACAGTGCTTGTTCTGCCCCTGTTGGTGCTGCTGATGTTGTGACTGATGCAGGTGTTGTTGTGGAACTTGCAACTGTCGCTGCTGCTGGTGCTGCATCAGTGCTGTAGAAAAAACAGGAAATCAATTATCACTCTTTCTGAAGTCAAAATACAGATTTTCCCTGCTTACTCTAATTTGCAGTGGTTCCCTATAAACTTGATAGTTCCACATGAACATGAATTGGAGATTATGTACAAACATTAAAACAATTCACTTCTTTAATAATTAGGTCAAGGAAGTTTTAAATCTCATACATGTAAATAAAATACAAGTGCCTACAGGACCTTTCAGTAGATCACCTACGGGGTGAGAAAGCTTCCCGTTAAAATATCATTATTAAGTAAGTTTTATATTTTCAGAACTTGCTGTCAACGCCTGTAACCTTTAAGTCCTAATACTGGCCACCATCTAATTTCTAATTGTGATATTGAAACCAGAAGTATGAATGTAAGGGAACGATTATAGAAATATTTACAAGAAAAGTGCACATTGCAACCATGCGGACATTCAGACATAGTTTGATGCTACACTGGTTTGAAGTAATGAATTTAACTTTACAAACTATCTCCCTTAACCCTTTCACTCCCAAGAGTGACTTTTTAGATTTTACTCTGTCTAGTGCCAGACAATTTTACTCATCACAGGGAGACCCCTTGGGAGTAGAAGGGTTAAAAGCCACAATCCACTGATGTGATGTCTCAACATTGGACACTTACTGGGTCAATGTCAGCCATGAAAAAAAGATGTTCAATCTACTACAAATACATCGAAGCATACCTTTCTGGTTTAGATTCCTCAGATGGTCTAGACACAGTGGAAGTAGCAGTGGCTGTTGAGGACTTAAATTAGTAGACAACATTAGTAAAACTTTTCTATGATAATTTAAACTCATTAACAATTCATAAAGAAAATACAAAGGAAATTAATGTTAAATGAGTGTCCCTATATCTAAAATAGACACCGCTAACATTTGTGTTCAAATTTCTTGGTCAAAATACATCAAAATCTAAAGTTTAGTGTAATAATGAATAGGTCTAAATAAAAAGTTTTTATAGCCGTTCAATTAAATTGGTGTGACCAGGTATTTACAAAAGATACTTCTGCTCGTTTAAACCACAATTAGAAAATTACAGTGTACTACATTTACTGGCTAAGAGTTGCACATCACGGAAATGCAGTTTATAACTACACAAGAAGTATGATTATACAACAAAGGCAAGTTTTCAAGATTGTACATGAGTGACAACAAAACTGATTGGCTGAGAGAGCATTGGACAGGTACAGCAAGTAATTTTAAAGTCATGTGATTGAATCCACTTCCACCTGATGAGTGGCCATTTAATTGCTTTACTGAATGAAGGAGATACACATACAGTTGAACCTCACGATCTTGAATGCTCAAGGGAAACGAAAAATAGTTCAAGAAAGAGGGGGTTTGAGATAACTGATAGTAAATGACTGATAAAAAATACAAGGGAAATGAGTTTGAGTTCGAGACAGCAGAGAGTTTGAGATAACCGATTTCGAGATAGTCAGGTTTGACTGTAATTACTTAGGAATAATTTTAGTTGTTTTAAGATTTACTTGTTGTGTCGTTGCAGGTGGGCTTGAAGCTGGGGTCTGTGCTGCCTTGGGCTGCAAACAATAAATTTTGACTTGCATAAACACAACTTTATAAACAGAAATAAGGATTACAAAGGCATTCGTAACATCTTCTATACTGTGCTTTTGAATCTACCAAATCTTTTTACCTTTGTAACCATAACAACGACAAATCCCTTTTCGTCAATTTTGTACTCTGTTAATGGCTGGTCATCATTTAATATTTTTCCTACAAAAATGAAAACAAGCAACCATTAATTTCAATTGACATTGAAGATCTGTGCCTGTTAAACTACTACAAATCTTTGCTTTGGTTCTTACTCACCAGCATATATAAGTTTGACTCCAGCCTTTGGATAAGCATCTTTTCCTTTTTCACTTTCTAGTTTGTTCTTGAGATCTGCAACCTGAAAGGCAAGGCATAGAAGTTTATTGTGAAAAAATAATTTCTGTTTTCTCAGATACTGAAATATTCAGTCTAAAATGAATTTGCCTTTCTTATTTCTACATAAGATAAAAATTTATTGATCATGTCAAGGGAAGTTGCATTTTGATCAAACGTGGGAGTGAATTGGTATGTAAACAAGAAAAGCAGTTTATGATCTTTAGCAGTAATAATAATAATAATAATAATAATAATAATAATAGTTTTAAATGACATGAATATTTTACATATCAAAAACTATTAATAAGACCTAATTACACTTCATTTCAAATCATCTAATTTTTTTTTCATTAAAAACAATAAATTTCAATTACCAATAATATAATAATAACAATAATAATAATAATAATAATAATACATTAACAATATAATAATGATAATAATAAGGGATTCTAATAGTGGCAGATCAATAAGCTCATGGTGCTTTATAACAAAATGCTTCAAACAAAAAAGTTAATACATGGGGAGATGCTAAAAGTCAGTCTTAAATGCTTTTATTGTACTGTACTTCCTATATAGCTTACACATTATACACAAAATAATAATAAAAACATATTTCAGACAAGATACATATACTGTGATATCCAGTTATGTTTTCATGAAGGAAGGAACTGTTTCAACTTTCGCAGCAACAGTAAATAACATTTTACCTCTCAGTGTACACAAACTACATGTAAAAGTTGACAAACAACCCCCTTAAATCTGAAGGGAATCAAGTTAAAAGAAAACACGAATACATATGCATTAGTAATGAAGCATGAGGTCAAGATGCGTGCTTATTGACCAAGTTCTTTTTGGTGTCATTGTCAACCAAGACATAATCAAGGTTGTTGAAAACTCAAAAAAGAATGAGGTCAATATCCAGTCATCCTGACTGAACAAGCTTGGTCAATAAAGGATTTGTCATACGGCCATTTGGTTTGTTTTGCTGGACAACACAGGAAATCCCAAGCAGCCAAGATAGTTTCATCTTGCCCACTTCAGTAGCCAATCAGAACTTAGGATTTGTCTCATTTTGCCTGCTCGCAGAAACAGCCATATAATCTAGTAACATATCTTTTAGTGAAAGGTATTGTTAGGGGAATTAAGTTATACAAATCTCTCTGGAGAGTTAAATGGTGATTCTTGTGCTTTATGTTTTAATGAGGGAGACAGAGTGAACATGAAAAATGATGGGAGAATGTGATACAATAGATCAACAATGGAGAAAGTGCACAAAGGGCAATACCAGTCTAAACACGATACACAGTACTTTGTGCACGAATGACTGACTGATGAATTGGCATTTTTTCATATATTTTACAATTTCACTTTCAAAGAGATAAATTCTTTACAACCAGACCGAAACGAGTGAAGGACACAAGAAGAGTTAAGCAAGCCTATGACCGAAAAAATATAATCGACAAAACTTTTCATTCGTAGCGAAATTTCGCCACTTCCCCCTACGTTACGCCGGAAGAAGAATTGTCGAGAAAATAACTATGTGAGGAGTACACTTCGAGTAAGACAAATGAAAACTGGAAGCACTTAAAGAAAACAATCCGAGTCCAGAAATCTAGAAACAGTTTTATCCCCTCTCTCACAATATAGAGATCAAAGGCACAAAGTTAAGAGATATTGGCAAAAAGATGTGTGATCGATCTTGTACTCTCCTGTCAAACCAACCTACCGTTGCACTCTCGTCGATTTCGAGCTTGAACGTCTGCTGTTGAAGCGTTTTAAACGTAACAAGCATGGCGATTTCTTCCTTTGCACTGCGAGAGAGCTCACAAAGAATCAAAAATCACCTTTTACGATACGAGAATTTCACTATAATCTCACATAAAAGCGGTTCTGGCATCTAGCGTGCACCACTGTTTAAGAGAATGAGCAAACCAGTGACGTCAGCGTCTTTGACCACGAGGCAATGAACGCATGCGTTAGACGGCGCCTAATGGGTTCTGGGAAAGTAGTGTCTATTTTTGGGGGACTCTTTCCCGCACGTGGAAACATTTTAAACGTTTACACCGCAAAGAGCGTGAAAAACTCGACTTCAAATATACTTCTGCCAATTGCGCCTCAAATAAAAACACGTGGACTAAGTATCGCTTTGGTAAGTAGGTGTATTTTGTTGTTTACTTATCGTAGCTTTAAATTTAAACTACCACTTGCCATCAACATTTCAGCGCAGTGATTGGTCGAGTTTTATTTAAAAGACTTCAGAGTTAATTCGATTGGTATCTAAAACAATGTTTTACATAAGCTATTATCACCATGAAAAGCTAAGGTAAGAATTCATTAACCGTTTCGTGTCATAGATCAATGACCTGTTCGTACAACGTTGTTGAGCGCCAATACAAGATTAACATTGGAGCTATTGCAGAATACTGGACTTATGGATACTAAATGTAATAAGAGTAAGTTGAAGCCACACATATGCGCACTGAGGCGACAGTGGTAGAAGGGATTAAACCCTGTTGCTACCAAAAAGCTAAATTTTTTCATCTTTTTTTTTGGTAGCAACAGGGTTTTATCCCTTCTACCACTGTCGCCTCAGTGCGCATATGTGTGGCTTCAACTTACCCTTATTACATTTTGACGTTGTCATTTCAAGCCACGTCCCACAACCCTACCATATTTCATCACTTATGGATACTAAACCTTGGATTCTTTACAGGGTAGAAATTGCGTTTAGCAAGCCTTATGTCGTTTTTGTGGCTGCTGCCTCGACGAAGCCGACGCCAAACCACTTTGTTTTGTGTGTTACTTTTTGGAGTACTTGTGCTCTGGGTTTGCTTGACAATTTGTGCATGGATTTGTAAGAGAAAAATTATGTTTTAACCCATTCACTACTGTGCAAAAATCAATCAAGTTGACTGACATTTCATTCATATTTAATAACTCCACAGATATTTACAGCAGTAATCAAAGACATACTGCATTTTAAAGGGTACAAAATGGCCTTTCTTAATTTGTTTATTTCACATTCTAGTAGCCCACAACATTTCATAATAACATGAAGATTTTACCTAATCTGCATAATGTGTGCAGACAATAGCATTTAAATTCCAACAAACCAAGATGTCAGCCAATCGCTGAAAAAAGTTAAATGCAAAAATTTTTCCTTGTTTATCTTGCATCATTTTTTGCAAATCTGCCTGAAAAATAACGACTGCAGAATTGAATATAATTTAATTTGTTTTAGCCATTTTTACAAACAAGAAATCAACAAGAGTTTGTTTATTCAAATTTTGGAAGGCTATATCCATATGGGGATGTCTATCAGAAAATGATATAAAATGAAAGAAAAAAAGAGCTCCTCTGCCCCCGCTCATGCTTTGACTCAGAAATTTTATTAAGAAAATTGTCATGTATCTGTCTTTAAATTATACAATCTGAAATTGTCCAAGTGATTGGGTAAATTCATTTACTTCCTGTGTGCCAAATTTGGTGCTAAAGGGAAGTAAGCCAAATGTTTAGTGATTTTTTGCAACTATAGGGCCATATGGCCCTATAGTTGAAAACAAGTTAAACACCTCTGCAAGACATTGTGCCTTGTATACCAGATTTTGTACTTGGAACGCTACAGTTTATCCTAATAGCCTTGTATGAGATCATTATAGATGGTCAGTCATAAACCTCAGGGAATAATTTGTTTGATGACTTGGATAGACCATATTAAAATTTTATTAGTGATGATGATGATTGTTTGTGGAGTTTGATTGTCCAGGTGTAAAAAGTTCAGAAAAAAAGCTTTCACTGATAGATATCATTTGTTGATGATAGTGAATGAAGCAAATGAGTAGTTCCTTATGGAAAATAGATTCATGAGTGAACAGGATGGTTGTCCAGTTAATAAATAAATTCATGTCACAGGCAAACTTAAACAAGTGAATCCAAGCTGTAAGATTACTGGTGCAGATACTCTACCACTGAGCTATAGGATTATTACGGTAAATATACAATGATTATTGATTTCATGAATGTTAGCTTCTATTCTATTGGGATCAACCGTTTCATCTAAAACCGATTTTGGTTGATTTAGTTGAGGTTCTTAATAGAACGCTTCATCAACCATTTCTGGTTGAAACGCAGTTTGGACTAGGGATACTTGTTACTAGACTAATTCAACTTATTGATGTCAGGTTGTCAACATGGCAGAAGTGCAGATTGTTGATGCCATGGTTGACCTTCAAGAACTGTCAGAAGGTGAAATTCTTCCAAACAATGAAACAGACAATGAAGTGGAAGCCCTAGCAGCTTTTTGGAAACCGAGAGGACACCTGTAATTCGCATTACGGGTTATTTTGATGCGTGCTAGCTTGTCAGTGCAAACAACCCATCGCTTTCAACCATTTCAACTGAGTTCTAAGCTGGCTGAAAACAGTTTTTTCTCAGTGGAACATGAAAACACCCACCCAACCAAAAATAGTTGATCCCAATAGAACACAACCTTAGATAAAGTTATGAAGGAATTTAAGTGAATAAATGCATGGATGAATACATAAGTGAATGCATACTTTAAGAAGCTGTTTTTGTTGTTGTTAGGTTCTTGGTGTTACCCAGAATGTCCTCATCAAAAGCTGTGGGCTTAGTTGATTTAGTTGACAAGTCTCTAGGTAAGCAATTTTCCTCTGCTCCTAAGACCAAGGTCGTGCTGTACTAGGATCAACCTTTTTTAGTAAGCTGGATTGGTTTGGCATTGTTGTGTCTTTAAGTGAGATAAACGTTACCAGTTAGGTTTACTGATCAAGTATCTCAGTTAAACCAAACTGACTCAAGGTCAAAATCTTGAACAGATCGCATGACTGCAGTAAATTTGTGTGCTCTTTAGCTGGATTGTCACTGTATTGAATTATCACTGTGAAGTTGGTGAAATGTGGTAATAACTACTTGGAAGATTTACCACCCTGCAGTTAAACCGAAAACGATTGAAAAAGAGTGCCAATTAGAAGCTCCCAACCATTCCAACCTATACCAATTACAACTGAAATCGCACACTTGATCACGTACCACGTCCAACGCGGAAACAGTTGCTATCATAATGGTAACTATTTATGACTTCCTTATGTGTACTAATGACATCTGCGATCGACTGACGTTCGATACCCACAATCGACATTTTGATCAGTACTCGATCGACATCCCGATCGATACTCGGTTGACACTCCATGGACTCTTGATCAACAGTCGGTTGATAGTCGGCCGAGTGTCGACCGACTAATATGCATCAATCAAAAATAAGTCGACTGTCTACCGAGGTGTCGATGGAGTGTTAACAAGTGTCAACCAAGGTGTTGATGGAGGGTTGATCGATGACATCGACCGAGGATATCAATCGATACTCGACCGCGGATGTCTTTAGTACACATGATCCTCATATCCTACTTATAGGCCAAGGATATGAGATAGTTACTATAGTAACCGCTACAAATCACATCAGCGGGCATCTTGAGCGTCCTGTTGTACATGTATTTCATCTTTGTTCTCGTTAGAGTTCGTACAACTTTGAAAGAATGACCACCTCAGTTTTCGAGTGCGTTGCCACTCTAGACGCTACAATGAGGTACTGCGCGAATTAATATTTTGGAGGTTTTGACCTCTGAAGAAGTCGATTTCAATCGTCAAGGGCACCCAACGACTATTTACGCGGGATGACGCAGTCAGCCAACGTATAAAATTCGGTAGCGCATTCCTTTCGTCGTCTTGGGAGTCAAAAATTGCATTGTTTTTTTAACTTTCCCGTATCCCGAGCCCGTCCCGAAAAATTGTGTGATTTTTATTAGCTGTAACTCCGAATCACGTGCAAGTCAGGTTGGATTGCACCATGGATATCCATGATCGCACAATCAGCAAAAAAACATACTGCGTCAGAGGGTCGTAATACGTGGCACCCACTCTAGTTGGTCCCAGGTAACATCTGGTGTGCCCCAGGGCACAATTCTTGGACCTACTTTGTTCCTGATTTATGTCAACGACATACCAAATGTTGTTACATCTACTATCAAATTGTTTGCTGACGATACAAAGATCTACCCTGAACTTAACAATGTCGACGATGCGTTTGCACTACAGTCTGACCTGGATTCTCTAGAAAACTGGACAAAGAGTTGGCAAGTTAAGTTCAACTCTGAGAAATGCGAAGTAATGAGAATAACGCATAAGCAGGACAAAAGTACACATCATTATTACGTGTCAAATACAGAATTAAGATTTGTTGACTCATATAAAGACCTGGGTGTTTACATGTCAAGAGATTTATCCTGGTCGAATCACGTGGACGTAATTGTGAACAAAGCAAACAAAGTGCTGGGCTTGTTAAAGCGTACAGTTGGCAGTAAGAACAAAGAAATTTTCTCTATGCTTTACAAGTCATTGGTGAGACCGATCTTAGAATATGCATGCCCTGTATGGTCACCGCACCTAGTCAAAGATACACTAGCTATTGAAAAAGTGCAGCGAAGAGCATCAAGAATTGCTCTTGGACAAAAACCCCGAGAGATGTCATACGAAGAACGATGCAAATTACTAAATTGGAACTCACTTCAGCATCGACGAGAGTATCTGTCCTTAGTAGAATGTTATAAAACAGTGTTCGGATTAAATGGTTTAGACTTTAAGGATTATTTTGAGTGTTGCAGAAGCAAAAGTACTAGAGCTAACCACCCGTTTAAGATCCAAACGAAATCAGCAAGAATTAATGCCTTCAAGTATTCCTTCTTTGTTAGAATTATTAAGGAATGGAATAATTTGCCAAACCACTTGTTCGGACACGACACCAATGTAAACAGGTTCAAGTCAAGCCTCAAAAAGTGGATGAATATTCATTAATTATATGCCACAGAACTTAATATTATAGATATCATAGATATTTTAGATCTTAAATTTTGTAATAGATATTTTAAAATTTTAGATTTTAGATTATAATTTTAGTTAGGGGACCTAAATAGGGCTAACCTCATGGTCCTCCTTTTCAAATACTCCCTTTGTATTCTGTATTTGAATAAAGTATTATAAAAAAATTTTAAACCAACACATCCCGCGTAAACGCCTTCAAGCGTCTTCTTGTTTCGGTAAAAATCTGTTCGGAAGCAAGGTGAGCTAGAATTTTCGAATATCCAACACACAGTTCCTCGGGATTTTCGAACCGTTTATTTGAATAGATTTTCATTCCCTAAAACATCACCAAGAAGATTCGCAACAAGGGCAAAGTAGTCCCACACGTTTTTGAAAGGATATTTTGGCAAAAGGTCACCTAGCAATTTCGGATGAACAAATGGTTTGTTGGGAAGTTTTTAGACCGTGCCGTCCAGCTAGCAATTTCCGAAATAAAGATATCATTCCCTAACATTTTCGAACAGTTCAAATTATTCTTTAGACAGTCTTTAAACGTTACAAGCCCGGGGGGGGGGGGGGGTACTGCCATATATGGGCTATATAGGTATGTGCCGCTGTGAAGGGTATGGTTTTCAGCAGTTTACTCTAGCATAGGGTATATAAATCATAGCTTTTGGGTCTAGAATAGAGTATCATTTTTCACGAAACTGACCTGTTGGTTGAGAATAAAAAAAAACTGAACTAGTATAAATAAAATCATTTTTGGACAGAGAAACGATTGTGGTGTAAGGTTTTGTTTTGGCTAGACTGTGCTAGTGGAAAACAGCTACTCTAGAATCGGAGTGATTTGGGGGGTTTACTCTAGTATAGGGTAGCAAAATTCAGCTGAACCAGCTCTGGTATAGGCTAAGGGTTTCAGGGTTCCAGCGGCACATCCCCACCCAGAAATTCCTAAAGTACCCCCCGGGGTTACAAGGAGCCTAGAAATGTCTCTCAGAGGCTTTTGGCTCAATCTGAAAATAGGGAAAACCGAGTTTAGTTTGCATTCGCTGATTTCATAAGGAAACAGCAGTAATCCTGTTATAGGAACAAGAGCTTCGAAAGTTGACAGTTTGCAAACAATGTCTTGTGACAGAGCAAGAATTGATTCTTATTATTGTGTTATTAAGAAAATCAAACTTGATGATAACAGTTGAATTTGCAATAATAATTTAAATCCGACGTTCTGAACCGAAAGAACATGTATGTATAGTAAGGAAGATTAATCCTGTCACGTCTTAGATTTTTTTACGGACAGTGCTTCGTTTTCGGTAGATTTCTTTCTACTTTTCTTATGAGTAATTGGGGTTGACTGATTTGGTTCTCAGTGTCCTTGCGTGTACATAGAATGCAAATTGTGAAAAGCACCCTTTGTTTTGATTGTCAATAAACTTTTGCACCGTAGGACAAAAAATATTTGACCTCAGTCAGAAATAATGAAATCCCTTTATATCTTAAAACAGCCTCTAAAATCGGGCTTTCCACAAAAGAGAGAAAATTAAATACTCGACGCAAATTTGAGAATTCGCACTGTGCTTCAATGTGTTTCACTCTTTGTATGAAAAATGCTGTTGTTAATTAAGAAAATATTTGTAATAGATTATATGCAAAACACAGCGTTCTCCAGCTTTTTTTTCCGGCAGAGAAACAAAGAATCGTTTTCATAAAAGTTAAATTAGATAACACCTGCGTTGAGCGTGCGCTCACTTTGAAGAATACCACTGGCACGATCGGAAGTGGGTTTATTTCGTGGTGTAAATAGTTATCACGTTTTGAAGCTATCTTTTAGCCGGCCAGGATAGAAATGAATCTACATAGTACAGCCGAGAACTGGCAGGAACTGTTTTTGCAGAAAACGTGAACACTAAGGGTAGCTGATTGCGGAAAATTGAAATGAATGGAGTAGAGCAGCGATCCAGGAGTCGATTTCGTAACCAACACTTCAGTGTTTTTGAGAAGAGTTTAAGAGGCAGTTCGACAACTGCAAAGAATAAAACTCAATCAACGTCGACGGAAGACAGAGGCAAAACCGCTGAAACTGCGGCGTCGTTTATTACGGGAGACAAGAAAGACAAAGGTGCGGTTGATTTCCTTGCAGGAAGTGAAACTGTGTTTTGCTCTCAGCGAGTAAAAGGAATCATGGACGAAATTCTCAAGGAGAAGCTATCAGCGCAGGTTTATGATAAAAATTCCTGTCGCCTACTCTGTTTAACTCTGTCAGATGATATTAAATCTCGTGTTAAGGAGCTGGGTATGGAGAGGTTTCGCTTGATTTGTACTGTCAGTATTGGGTCAAACACTAGACAAGGATTTTTTATGGCCAGTCGATTTCTTTGGAACGAATCCATGGACAATTTCTCCACTTCCACTTTTCAAAATTCGTCTTTATTCGCTGTAGCTGTTGTCTTTGGAGTTTTGAAGGAGTGAATCAAGGCATTCTGTTTCACTTAGATAATAAGCTTCCGCAAAAGCTACTCCAGCTTCAGTATTTCGAGACAAATAAAGTTGTTGTTGTTGTTGCAATAGGTTTCTCTTGACCGTTCAGTTTGTCGCCGTAACGTGTTGACATGTTGACTGTGTTTCAGTGTTCCTAGCATTTTTAGCTCTTTTTTAAAGTTAACTCAACGACAACAACAGCAACAACAACGATATTTTATTCACATTTCCATACACGGACATATAGATTTTATTCATACTATACGATAGAGTAGTTGTATCATGAACGGTGCACGGCAGTACAGTACGATTACAACGATGATTTCATTTGCAGGTGGAAAAATAAAAACAGTGTTGTTTTAAGTTGCTTTTGATCGTTTTAGAGAAAAGGGAAATGAAGGTTTGGAAAACCCGTATGAGGAGCTTCCGTTCGCAATCATTTACGCGAAGTCCAACTTTGCCTCTCGAAGTTATCGATGTCATACCGCACCTGTTTGTCAAAGATTTTTCTGAAATTGAATTCTATGAGTGACTTTTTGCAAATTCAAGAACAATAAGACAGAGTATTGTCATTTGTATAATGAAACTCACGCGTCTGTTTGTGTTCGTGATAGAGTTTCGTACCTTAGAAATAAACTGATCAGAGGATCACACCTCGTAGCCCGTAAGGTAATTCTGCCCCTTTTTAAAATAATTTGATAACAGTCAACTCAAAATCAATTCCAGGAAAGCTTTAAAACGAAATTTATCTCTCATTCTTTCAACAATTTCTTTTGCCGGATTCACTTAATATCTGGGTCAACCGGGAAGAGGCGGTGTTTGTTATGTTGTCCTATTGAAGTGAGATAGTCTTGAAGTTACATTTCGAGTCTTCTCTTTTTCCCCAGATAAAAAAGCAGATTTCTTCTGTTGAGTCATTGAAGGAGTGCAAAAAAAAAAAATAAGTTTATGTGTTGTTTTTCCCTTTCAGCATTAAACCCGCTATGATGACTAAAAATAGTGCTGGTGTAGAGAAGGGTAGGAAAAAATCGACGCCTTGCCTTTTTTTTTTACATCTTTTGTTCGATCGGACGAACCGCAATTTGCAGTGAAATCTCCATGTTGCAAATTGATGACTTTCCGACGAATGGTCACACGTACTTGGTTTTGCCCAAAGGCTACTGATTAACAATTAGAACCACATTGCTTTGTATAACACAACATATGGTTGCACTCCCCAGTAAAGCTCAGTAGTATACCAAACATTGGTTGCGCTGCCTGGTTTTAGCCACGGATTAAACAAACAACTCTACAGTACATTGCTGTAAGTTGCATCTTAAAGAATGGTCACACTGCATGGTTTGGTCCACCGATGAAAAAGGTTGAACCACACTGTACAGCAAAGCAAACAGTCCCACAGTACAGTACTGTTAAGCAGCTTTTCAAAGAAAGGTGATACTGCATGGTTTGATCCACCGATGAAAACGTTAGAACCACACTGTATAGTACAACAAACAGTACCACAGTACAGTACAGTTCAATAGCTTTACAAAGAATGATCACACTGCATGGTTTGATCCACCGATGAAAAAGTTAGAACCACACTGTACAGAAAAAACAAGCAGTACCACAGCACAGTACTGTTCAGTAGCTTAACAAAGAATGGTCACACTGCATGGTTTGATCCACAGGTGAAAACGTTAAAACCACACTGTATAGTACAACAAACAGTACCACAGTACAGTACAGTTCAATAGCTTTACAAAGAATGGTCACACTGCATGGTTTGATCCACCGATGAAAAAGTTAGAACCACACTGTACAGAAAAAACAAACAGTACCACAGCACAGTACTGTTCAGTAGCTTAACAAAGAATGGTCACACTGCATGGTTTGATCCACAGATGAAAACGTTAAAAGCACACTGTATAGTAAAACAAACAGTACCACAGTACAGTACTGTTCAGTAGCTTTACAAAGAATGGTCACACTGCATGGTTTGATCCACAGATGAAAAAGTTAGAACCACACTGTATAGAAAAACAAACAGTACCACAGTACAGTACTGTTTAGCAGCTTTCCAAGGAAAGGTGATACTGCATGGTTTGATCCACAGATGAAAAAGTTAGAACCACAGTGTATAGAAAAACAAACAGTACCACAGTACAGTACTGTTTAGCAGCTTTCCAAAGAAAGGTGATACTGCATGGTTTGATCCACCGATGAAAAAGTTAGAACCACACTGTATAGAAAAACAAACAGTCCCACAGCACAGTACTGACAGTACTGTTTAGCAGCTTTCCAAAGAAAGGTGATACTGCATGGTGTGATTCACCGATGAAAAAGTTAGAACCACACTATGTAGTAAAACAAACAGTCCCACAGTACAGTACTGTTTAGCAGCTTTTCAAAGAAAGGTGATACTGCATGGTGTGATCCACCGATGAAAAAGTTAGAACCACACTGTATAGTAAAACAAACAGTACCACAGTACAGTACTGTTCAGTAGCTTTCCAGAGAATGGTCACACTGCATACATGCATTTCATACTGGTGGTTTGACCTTTATTTGAAAATGCTAGAGCCTCACTGCGGTTTCAGTACACAAAACGGTTCTGTTCAGAGGCTTTTTAAACTGCATGATTTAATCCACAAATTAAAAATTGAGGACGGCATCTTGTAGTAAATCAAATAGTACCACAGTACACTGAGTTGTGTTCAACTGTATTCCGTCTCATCAATGACAGGTTTACAGTGCGTTTTTGTGTTTAGTTGTTTTCTGAATGCCATTGATGGAGTGGACCGATTGACGTTTCACTATCCGTGCTATTGTTGACCCTATTTGGCGATCGTCTGAATACAGGGTTTCTGTCATTTAACCACGATTAACATATAGTGAGAGCATACTGCATACAAGGGGACCTTTTACCGCTGTAGCTGATTGCACACATTGTTGTCAGGGAAAATGATAGTCATATAGACGATAAAGAGCGATAGAGGTCAGGAAATTGTTATTGTAAGGCGGCTATCTGTCATTTAAGAGTACTCTATTTGAAGCGAAAGCCGGCGACCTCTCATACTCGGGAATCAAAGCAATTACGTCGTGATTGTCACCTTGGATATTTCTGGCTTTTGGAGTACTGCGTAAATTTTTTAAGCTAGGATTCTCATTGGTGATTCTACGCGGTGGGATCATGAGTTATAAAGGAGTGGGAATTTCCTTGGCTTCTCGCCCGCGATCGTTGGCATTAAACAAACCGAGCTCAATTCTTAGAAGACCAAAATTGCGACGAGCGTTCACAGCAAACGCGGGAAAGGATGTGTACAACGCTGTTGAAGGATGTGGCATTACTTCTTGTGAAACTAAAACAGAAAGTATGAACAAGTTTACATCTCAACAAAGCGAAGTTAGTGGTGTTATTTGTGTTATGTCACCCGAACTAAAAGCTTGCACTTTGAAGGGAGAGGGAATGGCATATTACTCCACAGACCTTGTAGATCCTACGTTAATGGATGGAAATACTAGTTCCGGCCTCGCAAATTGTGTGTCGGAAAAGGAATCGAACAACTCATCGGGCATTTCGAATACCTCATCAGGTATCTTAAGTTCGAAAATTCCAGACGTTGTTTACAAAATCTTGTCCTCTCAACTGAAAAATATGGAATACAATCATGACACATGCGGCGAGAAATGCAGGATCATAAGTCAGACGATTGAGAACAGCGTTAAGTCCCTTTGTAAAGTACAGTACAAGATTGCGGCTCTGGTATTTATCGGTGCTGTCCGTGATCAAGGTATTGACATTTCATGCCAGTGTGTCTGGAATCCAATCACAGATAGCTTTGCAATGGCAACGTACAAGAATGAATCCCTTTTTGCTTCTGGAATTGTTTTCGCTACTGTTTACGACGATTGATAGTTATTTTTGTTATTCTCTGATGTCGAAAAATGAACGGGACGCTAAACCGGAGTTCGTATCTAAGACGTCAAGCCAGTTACTAGGTGTTTATGGAGTTCTTACGGTGACGGAAGAAAGTTAGTGGTTTGATTTAATATGGTTCTTATGAATTCTAAATTTGCGATGCAACGGTGAACAACGCTTTGTATCTTGAGGAGCTGCGTGCACTTCTGAACCAAACGTTTATGGCTTTCTACCTTTCTGAGAAGTCAAACCAACTCCACTGGCTTTTTATTAATCTGATACTTTGATAATGGAAGTCAGTGGTTCCATTACAGACGGTGCTTATATATTCTAAACTTGTGGTACAACGGTGAACAGTACTTTGTTTGTTGAGAAGCTTCGTTCACTTCTCATGACGCTAATGATTTGTACGAGTCATTATTTTTGCCATTTGGTTTGTTCGTAGTCTTCTTAACTAACGATCGAAACCTTAATTAAAAGCTTTGAGAACTTTCCTCTTAGCTGGTTATCCTTGTTATGTGCAACGCGTTTCCTATTAAACATCAAATAAAAGATTTGTCTTTCTTGTGTTGAAATCTAGCGAAATAGGTGACAAAATAATCTCTTTTTGTTTGTTAATTAAGCCGTTTCATTAAAAACAAGCTAAGAAAGAAACAAGGGCTTAACCTGGTTTGATTCCAAGTAAAATAAACCCATACGAAGGCAGCCATGCACGAAGTGAGAGCTAATTTTCACGTCTCCTAGGATTCGATCGCTGGGAATCCAAATAACAACCAACCTTTTTCCTTCACTATAAAAATGCCAAGTTTAACTGTATGATAGGCTCGCATCACATATCTAGAGCACCTTTCTGCGATTCTGATGTGTTTGTTCAAGTAATGGAATTCTACCGTGGTATCTGATACTGACTGATCGATCGAGCGGCTAAATAACCCTATTAATTGAATTGCTAATTGACGATCTTTAACCCGAAGTCGTAAAAACAGGCTGTGAACCGTACATTTACAAATACCGTGGAAGTTATTTCCCATTTTAAAGAAAAGGTTCAAGCACAAAATTCGAAAAATAAAAAATAGGTAGACTAGGACTACATGTGGCTACTGCAATCTAGTAATTTTAGACGCTGTGCACTTTATCATTGTTTTAAGATTTGTCAAGTGATAATGCACCATGTTTTTCATTTTCTAACATTTACTTGTAAACATGGAAAAGTAATTGTAGTTAAGATTTAAATTTGGTCACTAAGGTAATTGAGGGTTCACAAAAGGATTCTAAAATCCCCCTGTCCCGCCCTTTTTTACTTGGGAATCCCAATCCCGCCCTATTTTCACAGACGTTTTGCGTTAATTAGTAATTTGTTAAATAGCATTAACGGAGTTACACCCCTCATATAGTCAGATACTGACATGGGATAAGCGATAATGGAAACGTTTGACAAGTCCTGACAGGGTAAAGAGCCGTTGCAGTTCATTACTTGAAACCTGACACAGCTACACGCACAAAAGGTTCATTTCCGCCAGCTTGCGGTTTTTGCGCTGCCTGTTAACTTAGGATGAAGTTCCGTTGGAATTGAGATCCCGTATTCCACCCTGTTTCCCTTGCCAATCTCGCATCCCAACCCCATAAAAAGGCGAAATCCCGCTCCCACTCGCAACTGAAATTCCCGCTTCCCGCCCCTGTTTTTAGCTCAAATCTCGAATGTCACTACGTAAAAAAGCCAAATTCCGCATCCCGCCAAACCTATTGGGGACCCTCGTAATTGGACCCAGTAATAAACTAGTCCGATCACTTGAAATCCCAGCATCTGTCAAGCTTTCACTCTTACTTAATGCACCTATCAATGTTAAGCCGGCGGGGGGGGGAGTCAGGGTATGGGGTGGGGATTTGACATTTTTGAAAAATTTGTCGTCAAATTCCCTGCCCACGGGCAAATCATTCCAGTGAAATGCAACCAAATTTCCCCACCCCGGGCTGCACATCGCTGTCAAATATCCCAAGGATGGCAAAGAAAGATTCAAATATTCCCTCCCCCGGGAGAACAGGTCAGTCAAATGCCCTACCCCAGGGCCAACAAAGACAATCAAATCCCCACCCCATGCCCTGACTCCCCCCCTCCCGCCGGCTTAACATTGATAAGTGCATAACATCCCGATCACATAGTGGCTGCCAGCTTTCTGGCTCGTGGTCACAAGAACTGTAGGACAGACTATCGTGGGGGAGCGGTTGGTGCTCTCGTGGGACTCTCACGGGATTGTCGTGCTACTCCGGTAGTGTGGTATGATCGTTAGTTTTTTGTAGCCCTCGCACATTTCGACAGACAAAGGAAGATAGTTATACTAAGGTCTTATTCGACAACAGTATTTATATCGCATATCAGATTTCGAGATTTTTTTTGAAGTTATATTCGCTAGTTAAGTTAAGAGTAGTAGTGGTAGTAAACTTTATTTAAGTGTCAATCGTTCTAGCGTTTTACACACTAATTGGTGACATTAAAAAAACATTAGAATTTTGTGAAAATTGAAACCCTTATTCTAAATAAATACAACTTTAGTTTAAAACTTGTTTAAAACATACACCCATTCTAAAATAGAACGCTAGTTACAAACGTACTTAACAACATACACTAATTGTATGATTATGATCACTTTTAAATTAACTATTACATAAATAACAGTTCTTGCAGCCCCCGTCTTCTATTAAGTGCGTTAAGTCTCTTTTCCTTATCCGACGTTTCGCACTATCCATACCACGTTCCTCCTTTGTCAACTTTGACCACAAGAAAGCCTTTTGAACAAACTGAACATTGGTCGAAAAATTCAACTAATCCAGACCTGTATCCCCTCTCTTAAAGAGAGGACAGGAAGGCTTTTTAATAATTCTAACCCCCTTTTCTCACTCCTTCGTTAAATGTAGACCCTCCAAAATGTTCCCTTCCCGGTGTAGAGTTCAAACTGCGCTCTTTGCAAAGTTTGGCAGCTGAAAATTTTTTCCATGTCATCGTTTAGTTGCAAAACAATCAAGTCAATCTAGACACTTCTAGATCAAGCAGGGAAGAACAGTTCTCGATTAATGATTTATGATCAGTTGTTTAACTCTGCATAATTTTTTTCTTGCCCCTTGCTGTTGTTCTTCCAATATGACCTATTCAGTTCCAACTGTTTGAAAGCTAATTGTAGGTTTCCTTGGAAACCATCTCTTGACTTTAATTTTATTTTTTGAATTGTCAGTCTTGAAAAATTCGTTGCAGATCAGAGCAAATTCAACAGTTAAATGGAAAATAAGTCCGAGTCTTAACCTACAGTACTTGAAATGCAACTTCTGATCGAATGCAAACCGGCTTGATCTCAAGGTCTTGGAACCTGGAATAAGCACCTGCGGCGAGTGTAATGACAGAAAGAAGGCGAAATGTGATTGATTTTGACTCAGTTTCGTGAGAAACCTTTCTACGCAAAGCTGCAAACTATTCTATGAAGTAAAGAAAGAGGAAAGTGTTGCCAAACACGGCGGCTTTCACGAGACCAAGCAAAGATTTTCCAAACAATTTTTCAAACAATTGAAGCTTCTTCTTCAGCATCGTTACAATGTGAAGCAGTGTGATGAACTCAGAAAACTGCCTTAACTTAAAGGAAAAGAGCCTGGTATTATAAACAGACATTAAAAATGACGGCTGTGGTCAAAGCAATTGAACAAAATCAATTCAAGCAAGCGAAGCTTCTTCTCCAATTCGGTGCTGATGTGAATCAGCGTGATAAACTCACTGGTAGAACACCTTTGTTGGCGGTTTGTTTTGTGAAGGACGAGACCTTGGCTTGTCGTATAACCAAGGCGCTTTTGCATCGTGGAGCTAAGGTTGATATCCCGGACATCAATGGGATAAACCCATTAATGCAGGCGAGTCGATTAGGCAAGGAACGTCTGGCTGCAGTGCTTATTGGTAGCAAAGAATGCGATTTGGTTGCAACGGATAACAACGGGAACACGGCATTGATGCATTCAATTGAATCGGGAAATCCATGTGTTACAAAAGCTCTTATTGAAGCTATGAATGCGTACAATGTGCGTGCCGCAGACAAGGCGAATGATAAAGGTGAAACACCACTGATAAGAGCTACCAAACTTCAACAAGATGAATGCAAGGAACTCTTACTGAAGGACGGTAAAGCCTCCCCGTATGCACGAGATTTCGACGAGAGACGAAATGCTGCCGAATGGGAAACTTATTTGATTGAAAGGAAGAAAAGAGACTTAAAGAACGCAGAGAAATCTGTGAGCAAGATGAGAAGCATCAGCGCATTTACCAAAAGAGAAAGTGGGGCTTCTTCTATGAGCCCAAGTCCTGTCATGGACAAACTGGCCCGCGCACAATCGTCTGATGTTGATGCTGTGAGAGCACTCCCCTCTTGTACAAATAAATTTTTGCGGCGAAGAACTAAGTCAGCTAATTTTGAGGAAAGCAAGGATCTAATTAATGTCCCGAGGTCGGTGTCGTCGGCATTCTCCAAGCGAGAACGAAGAGCAGAAATTCGGGAAAACACATGTTGGGTGCCGAGGAAGGAGAGTGTAACTTTCCTGGACAACGAATGTCTTAGCAACGGACGAGTTTCATTACATTGGCCGAACAGAAAGACCGTTGGGTACGAGGAAATATTAACGAGGAGATCCAAGATTGCAGGACTGCCCAGTGAAACAGCCCTTTCACCCGAAAGCCATTCTATAAATGTTTCTGTCTTGGATTTAAAGGCCAAAAATGTAAGAATTAAGTCTGCTCCTTCAAGGAACAGCAGTAAGCAGTCGAACGAAATTCTAGTTAGGCCAGGAACGGTCCATTTTGAAGCCTGCCAAGGACGTGAAGTAGAAGTTGGGAAGGTAAAGGAACATGCGGCAAAGAAATCCCTGTCTCGAGCTCAAAGCGCTTTTACTACTCAACAACCGGGGACCTACTTGAGGGATCCTGTGTTAGTGTCTTTGGTACAAGAGAATGTAGTGGTTCAAACTCCAAGTAAGGTAGTGAGACCTTTCAGTAATTGCTTTAAGGAGCTTCCCCAAGTTTTAACAATGTTAGCGGAACAACAGACTCACTCATTTCGTTCTCCAGCCAAGAATAACCTCTCCAGTAAACTACGGTCACATGAAGGCAAGTCAAATGACTTCAGTTCGTCGGGAAAATCGAACTCCGGAAAAGGATCAAGACGGCGATCCAATGCCGAATTTGCGTTACTGGCGTATACCAAGTTCCGAAGGCGTTATTCCCGAAGCGACTCAAATACATTGAAGCCATCAAAAACTGTATCGTTTGAAAATCCTGACTCCAAGTCCAGGCGTGGCTCAGTGCAGTTGTATGGTAAAGAATCCACAGGTGACGGGCAAGGAAGTGCGACAGAGTCAGGGTGTTCACGTGTCTCTTCCAGTCTTGTAGATGTAAATACTGGGTTTTCCAGTTCTCTTCCTGGAAGAAGTGGCTGGAATCGGATTACTTCCGCCAAAGAGCGGTTCAAAAAGTGTAACAGCGATTCATTTCTTCCACAGCGTCTCGTTGGGATAAAACCGCAGGACTCCGCTATGCAAGTTATTGAAGTGAAAGACGAACCTGGGAACTATGTAGATTTGCAGTAGATTCCAAGAACATTAGCAAGGATTCATTATTATCGCATGCGTCAAACTGTAATTACAACTCAAAAAATTGAAACTGCTCATCAACCTGCAGAGAACCATCACAAGCGAAACATGAAGGACCTATATGTAGGATTGTTACCTTTCACCCCGCGTCCCTGGAATGGATGCCAGTCTATCACTGGTTTACCTTCAGCATCATTGTAGTTTTGTACCTAATATATACCTGGACGTTTAGCTAAAGTGAGAGACTGCCACTGTGGGGTTAGGGGTGGGGGCAAGGTTGGCGCAGTGGTGAGAGCACCCTCGCCTCCCACTTCTGTAACCTGGGATCCGTTCCCATGGTCCCGTATGGGTTTAGTTTGTTGGTCGTCCACTTTTTTTTCTCGGGTCTCCGGGTTCTTCGGTTTTCCTCCGTAAAAACCAATGTCTACAAATTCCATTTCGATCTAAAATTTAAAGAGACTGCCTTTCCTTATTTAAACAAATTGTAGATTTCTGCGCTTCCATAACTATTAAAGCGCAGGTGTTTAGCTCCACTTAGAGTTGGAATGTTAGTCCACTTTGTTTTACGAAAACTTTTGCCCATTAATCAACTCAATTTTGCACCCCAAGGGGCTTAACAATCTTATCCTGAAAAACGCGCCCTTGATGATACTATTCATATCGCCATGAGAACTTGCTAGATTTTTATTGCTAATAACAATAACTACGTGATACTACGTCTCTCATTATTTCAGTTTTGTTGAACGGTGACCGTTATTTTTTCCTACCGTTATAAACGCGTTCAACACGAGTATAACTGACATATTTTGTGTTTAACTGGTAATGTACTTTTATCCAACTTAAAACCTATGCCAATTTCACCGTGTAGCTTCAGCCATTTTATGTTCGGCTGCAAAAGCACCTTAGTGTGACTCATCGTTGGTCCAGAGAGCTTTTTGAAAGTACTACTGTTTGGGTTACGGTGTCTGTAGATGAAACCATACAGTGCGACAAGTGTCTGTAGAACTACTTAACACTTTGCTTAAGTGGTGCTTCTTGTTTGCAAAACAACAATATCACTTTTAGATCCAGGTTGGCTTTAAAATCCTACAATCATGGACAAAATTCCTTAGGGCGGTAATGCAAGACCGGTAATTATCGATGATTTGACCCTTACTCCCAAAAGCAGTGCTATATTTTAAGTAATGGTCCGGCTGAGAAGCAGGCAGAAAAACAATAGCGCTCGGCAATTGTGTCAGTTAATTTAGTGATGCATGTGCTTTATCGGTTGCAGTATTTAACGCTTTCACGCCCCAGTTTATTTGTAGCCGTTAACAAGGTTGGCGTTTTTAAAATTTGAGTTTTCTCAAGAGCTGGTCGACTTGTGGTTGTTTGTTTGATATCCATTCTGTCTTGTGGATCTAACCATGCAATGTGATTCTTTGGAAAGCTAACGAACAGTACAGTACTGTGGTACTGTTTGTTATATTTTTTTCATCTGTGGATCAAACCGTGCAGTATTACCATTTGACGGAAACCCTCTGAACAGTACTGTGTTCTGTTTATTTCGCCATACAGTGTCTCTCTCAGCAGTATTGATAACTCCTTCAGTATACTGATGTACCTTTTCAGTTCACTGCACAGTAACGTTTATTAGTACAATCCCTGCCTGTTTGATATATCTAATTTGCATTGGAAGGCTAATAAACTGCAGCGTACTTCTTTCGTATCTAATGTGTTGAAAAGAGTTCTCGGAGTTCTTCGTGTTGTCGAACTGAATTTCTCCTATTCGTATTTGGTGCCTGTGAAGATTTAAAGCTTGTAAGGACGTTTTGCTCTTTGCAGATTAACAAGTTGACCCCTCGAAAGCAGCAACTGTATACCGGCAACTTCTGAGAGTGAACGAGTTCGGCTGGGGCGTAGTTTTTGCATGCGATTTGTTGGTTCTGTGCAACCTCAGATTGGGCGGTTGGCAACGTCCTTTACTATTTGTTTTGTTGAAGCCTAAATTGTGAAACTTCAGTTGCAAACTACGAACTGTTTGAATTCTACATTCACTTTCTTATTATATCTCTCAATTAGCACGCGCGCTGTGACTGGTCAATTTAGCGGGCCATACTTCACTGTACTGCCCGCTAGATTCAAAAGTTTGTTTTGAGATATAATAAATATCTTACAAACCTCGATTTCTCGATCCGTACTGTAAGTTACGGATCCTCGTTTTTTTCTCTTGGAGAAATTCGCGAGGAAAAACTCGGCCGCAACTTACAATACGGACCTCGAACTCGGTTAGTAAGAGATATGTCTTTCTGAGTAGATTTTCTTGGTTCGGACAGCAAATTACGGAGCATCTGATTGGCTCGTATTATTATCTCAGACAACATCTGATCAAAGGCCACCTTCTCCCTACAGTATCAATGCGTTCTCAATAAAAAAGATAACGAGAATTTGGAAATAAATCAACTGAAGGATCGATCTTACTTCAACTTCTCCAGACTAGGATACATGGAAAAGTATGACATTCACTAGGGAGAATTAGTAGTATGATCATAAGTGAAAGAGTTGTACCAAGTAGTTCTTCCGGCCCGATAATATATTCTCATACGGTGCCATATCTATTACATTTGGAGCCAGAGGTCATTGTTTTTCCTTAGCTTGTGCTAAGCTCTGGCCATCAGCGATTTCGCATGGCGCTAATCGGTGACTTCGACGATTGCAAGAATATTTAAAACACTTGTGCCTCCTAGGGTACAGTTGTGTCTTAGTTTGTCCCAAATCTCATCTGTGGACATTTGTTTTATTGATAGTCTTGTGTATATTTAAAGGTTAAATTTCTCCTCTTAAATTTAGCGTATCTCTTGGAGGAGCTTTTGTTGCTTTTGTGCTGAATAACTTCCCATTTACTTGTTCAAAATCGATGTTAATCAACAATTACATTGTTGTGAAGCATGTATAATGACTACGTTCTAAATGAAAAAAAAATCATATTTTTTTCGTATTTCTGTCAGAGACAATACAAATAACAAGGCTTTGTTTAGCAAGAATAGCATTAGCACCGCCCTCTAGTGGCTAATCATTATGAGATTCTAGAAGTTAGTCTGGTGTAAAAAAATTAAGTTTAAAGGCGTCTTCTTTGTCGCAGGTTTAAGTAATTTAGGTTAAAAATATGAAGGACTCAAATTGGAGTAAAAATTTAATGGTGGGAAGTGATTACAACGTTAGTACCGCAGCGAACACTTTTCCGCGAATTCTTTTAAAACGAAATCACTTGTTTTTAATATAGTCAATTAAGAAAACGCATTTAATTGCACAATTCAGCTGGGTGTCTTGAATAGACTCTTACGGCCCTTTGTGTCTGTCAGCATTTTTCAAATGTAGGAACATAATTTGTTGTCTTCCTTGACACCTCGCTCTCTCTGAGTAAACATTTATCATGGTTACCGTGTTTCACTTTGCATTTTTCATTTTGAACACAAGAAATGTTTTGAGTAATCTCGTCGTTATAAACGAAGTCAAAGTTATAAACGTATTAAAGAGGCGTGGAATCGACTCGAAAGTTTTTTCTATGAGGTTGGTAAGGCCTACGAGCTAAAGATTGTTCTTTCGCTCTCAATATTTTCATTTTCGCCAAAGTAAACATTCATAACCTCGGGGAAAAGTTGACCCTTCATCACATATCGCTTGGCAACGGAGGAGTTTAACACTACAAAGCGGTTTATCTGATCAGTCCTGTAATTGTGACTTACTCTGATCCGCACTGAGCTCATATTCTAAGGATCAAAGTACTATTGATTGGTTAAGTGGAAGTTGGGAGGCCTTTGGTTGAACTAAGGAAAAGGAATACAATAGTTATTGAAAGAGCCATCTGCCCCTCTTTTAGTAAACAGTAAACCAAGACATTATACGGGCTTCAAAGTTGTGGTTGAGTTGTCTTTAGGAGTATCTTCAGTTGCGAAGTCATGTACACTACTGGCGACTATAGATCACCTTCGCTGTCGATTTCTTCTTCACAAGCGGAACTCGACAAGAGACGAAAATCGTCGACGAACTCTTCACAGTATGTACCGAACGCTATCTCACCTGAGCGAGCTGAAAGGAGGAAACCATCCAGTACGGCCAGCCCGTTTCTGTACGCGGCTTCAAGCCGAAAGGTTTCATCAAACGTATCACCGAGAGGAGACCGTGGAGACATCGTGGCATCTAAACAGAGGGGGACATCCGGTGATGTCCTTCCCACGTTTCGAATGGAACCGCATCCGGATCGAAGGTTCCGACCACATGTAGTGAAGAAAATAATGGATGATGCTTTCGAAGAGAGCTTGGACGGGATGGAAAACTACGATCCTATCAAGTGCCGTGCCCTTACTACACAGGTGTGTGAAGACATCAAACAGAAAGTCAAATGGTTGAATTTTGAGCGCTGTAAACTCATTTGTGTTGTGCATATTGGCTCTGTCAGTGGTCAGGGAATGCGAGTAGCCAGTCAGTGTTTGTGGGACCATAAATTGGACAACTTTGCTTCTACCACGTTTCGTAAAGGCGATATTTTTGCTGTGGCATTGCTGTTTGGGGTGTACAAAGAATAGATGGTTTGTTATCAACCTATCAAATTTCAAGGTTAATAAAGTTGAAGTAACTGATCTCACTACAAAGCCTTCCTTATGGATTAGTTTGGAGAATTCGATGTGACGTCAATTCAACAATTTGTTAAGTTGGTCATTTTTATAATTAATGTTATTAATATTATTGTTATTATTATTCAATTGTCATTGTCTGTTTGCTCAACAATGCGTTGATCCTGCTAGTGGATTTTACATTTTAATCAGTTTTCTTAGTAGAAAGGGTTGAATCAGAGGGAAATGAGAAAACTAAACTATATAGCCGTCTAATATTGAGATGGAGTCATCTAGTTCATTGAAGGTGAACAGAAACCTCCATTAAATGAACACAGGTCGAACCATGAAGACGATCTTAACCGACGTCGTATCCATGAAATACTAGTTATGGTTTACTGCTAGCAACTGGAGGAAGTAATAAATAACTAGGGAGAGAGGAAAATTTTTCTTGATTTTCTCCGACTGTGTAACCAGCGAGAGATCGGTCCTTCTTTGGCGAAATCAAGTTTTACATAGACAAAAAAGTATTAGTTTTAGAAAAGATGGTGTATATCTCGTTGTCAGTTCGAGAGTGAGCCTGCTGCCGGTTGAGCATAGCGCCCCTCTAAATACTGTTAGTATTATTCTAAGTTGATGTTTCTGTTGTTTGATAAAATCTCTCGCAACCTCGTACACTAGGCTACTTAAGACTCTAACGTTTCGCTGAGCTACCTTATTTATCACGCGCCTTAATGCTTTCGTCATAAGGAATCTTTAGATGTAGATCGCTACTTTGTAGACGACACGTGAAGGCCCTATTCCAAACAGGGAAACGTAATCCGGTTCAGTTTTAGTTATGGTCCGGCTAAAAGGAAGGCAGGTGTACGGCAAAACCCATTAAAAAGGTGCGAACAGTTAATTGTTAATTCCATTTAAATCGCCTCATCTCATTGGCTAATACAAAAAAAAAACTCGAAAAAAAAAACAATGAAAAAAAACCCCATCATTTTTAGACCTTGAATTTTCCATACCCTCTCTCGGCCAAATTTGGCTTTTTCTCTATGCGCCAATTAGCACCACTAAATTAACTGACACTACTGCCGAGCGCTATTGTTTTTCTGCCTGCTTCTTAGGCGGACCATTACTTAATATGGAGACTACTACAAAGAGAGCTGTTTATCAGAGAGCACATAAATCGAAAGAAAGAAAAATCAATTTCGGATCATAACATCATGACGTAAAAGTATTGCTAGAATATTTCACGTGATCCCCCTTTTCCGTAATTGTTTTGGGATATCCCCTCAGAAGCGGTTTTTTTCGCATGCACCCCTCCCCCAAATCCAGCCAGCCACCCCCCCCCCCCTCCCTCGTCAAAGTGAACGGTCCAAAAATCTGAGCTTGTCCCTAAATCTGAGCTTGTCCCTAAGGCGGGAAGGGCGAGTGGGTGGGGTAGTTTTGTTTTGATTCACGGTAGCAGCTGGTGCCCATTATGACTGAAACGGAACAGGAATGAGTCAATATCAGCCTAAAATTCTAAAACAAGTATCGTAGACTAAACCCCTATGGCAGCATCACATAATGAAGTCCGTTTTGCTTCCGTCGATCTTTTTCGTCACAGTGCCACTATGTAAAAGAACCGAATTAGAAAACGAAAACTAGAAGTGAGTGCAAAGCAAAAAAGTAAAGTTAGGAACCACATTGTATGGTGAACTAACATGCAGTTCAAAATACAGTACTGTTCAGTAGTTTTCCACGGATAGGTCACACTGCATGTTTTGATCCACAGATGAAAAAGTTGGAACCACACTGTACAGTACTTGAAAACAAACAGTACGACAGTACAGTACTGTTCAGTAGCTTTCCAAAGAATGGTTACACTGCATGGTTTGATCCAGAGATGAAAAAAGTAGAACCACACTGTATAGTAAAACAAACAGTACCACAGTACAGTACTGTTCAGTAGCTTTCCAAAGAATGGCCCGGTTACACTGCATGGTTTGATCCACAGATGAAAAAAGTAGAACCACACTGAATAGTAAAACAAACAGTACCACAGAACAGTACTGTTCAGTAGCTTTACAAAGAATGGTCACACTGCGCATCATAGCATGGGACGTATTTTATTGGTACAGTAATTTAATTGAATTTCAGTTTTTAGTAGGGAAGGTAATGATAAGAAGACAGAACTTTAGAAGCCTTGTACTCTATTATCATTATAAGGCTGCTTTCCATGGGGCTTGAGTTTGTCAGTCAGTTCATGTAACACCACAATTTCATCACCTTTTGGGGTTTTTATCAATTAAACCAAATATGCTCATGCATTTTTACATCTCTATACAATAAGAGATGCGGCGAGACAAAATTTCATTTTTTAATAAGAGCATCACACAAAGACAGTTTCCAATGCAGCTCGCTTGCGTCGCATGCTCAAAAAAAAATTGTAAATGTGTTGAGGATAGATGTGCGAAATGGTCTGAACCCAGGGGTCTCAGTTGTTTGTCGTGTTCGATCGTCCGGTTGTAAGTAGTTCTGAAAAGTTGTGGATGACGTTGACGGACGTTTAGACAACCTGTAAAACAACCAGTAAACTTTTATCGCCCCACTTTGTATTCGCACGTTTTGCTTAGCTCTGTTGAACAGTGAAGAAAGCGGCAAGCGGATCTGATGTGAGATTCTGTTATTTTACTTCCTCAAACGCCTCTTCCGCCAGGCGGTGTTTGATTGTTTACTTTGAATTGATCCATGGTTGTGTTAATACAGTATCTTCTGGCTGGAAGAATCATCAACACAAAATTGCATTTTGCCGCAAAATTTAATTACGAATTTTTAAGTAGCCTTTGTTTTTGTGTTGAGTGCCAAGAACAGAATAACAAGATTATACCCATATTTTTGCAACGTAAAGCTTTTTAATTCGTTTTTGCATTAAACATTCGTTTACTGAAATTCTACTGGTAAGGTTCCGTTTTGATTGCCATTACTGAGTCACTTCAGACGTAAAAATATACTTCTCTGAAATCGTGATTTATTACCGTGTGACAAATTACGTTTCGTACACAAATGGAACAAAAACAGTTAGTCACGAAACGGCTTATCTCACGGTTCTTCAAACTTACAAAAATAGCGATCGAATCTTTAATTGAAATAACTTTAAGTTAGAGGAGCCAGACAGTTTCCTGTCACTTTTACAGTGGTTATATGAAGAGAAAAGTCGAAACCTCATGCTTTAAAATGTGTACACACTGTTGTGTTTGCCAAGACGACCACTTCTTTACACTCCAATTCATTACTTTCCGGGTTGTTCTTTACCAATTGCGCTAAAGGAAACCATGGTGTTAAACAAGCTTTCCGTGGAAGTCGGAAATAATTTTAAACTTTTAAGCATGATTCATCGAGTTTATGGCGTGCTGTTCGGGCGCGCGGAAACGAAAAAAAAAAACTTTTTGTGAATTATTCATTTTATCCCAGCGGGTGACATGCTAGGTTTAACTTGTGTTGAATGGGTCGAAATTGCATTTTGTTTACTTCATTAGCGCGTTTCAAAATGTCATCTGAGGACTCATCAATGCCGCTTGGAGAGATAATAGCTCGCAAAGTTTGGCTTGCGCGCTGAGTATGGTCAAATGATCAACAAAACAGTAAATCTTTTACGCAAAGAAACGTCAGTTTGCAGGCTATGAAATTGTTAGTTCGATTTATGTTCATCATTTTATTTTTCTTACAAAGCGCTTTGATTTTGTAGAATTTTGTAAATCGATTTATTTTCTTGTTTGAGTGTTATATTACCTTTGGATTTTAAAGTTTGTTTCGAAATGCAACCATTGAAGCTAACTTATCGGTCATGAATGTCTCAATTGTGTGTCAAAAAATCTTCTTTATTATGGAGCACGAAGCAACACCTCATTGTAATCTTCAGAAGACAAAAAAAGTTTTTTTTTTTATGTGAGATCAGAAACTTACTTCCGACAATGTCACAACTGAAGCATTTCTTTCCTTTCCCTTTTGGTTTGTATTTTCGATTCTGACACCATTGGTTGTAACGGGACTTGGAAAAACGTTTATTGTACAAATATCAGTGGACAGTTATTCGTGTAGAAACCGGGTAAACCCAGCACGATGGTATCGGTCGATATCAGACTACGAAGACCGAAGCGTATTAACCGCTCATGGAATAAGGAAGCGATATGCTTGAATTTCACGATAAAGATGTTTATCTGCCTCGTTAATTTGTTTTTCTCGGCTAGGTAGCCCCAAGAGACCTTTCCGAAAAATTGAAAGACAAATTAAACGACCATTCTTAAGTTCTTGCAGATAGAAAAACACCTGTAACCTATGAAACAAAACTGTTTACTGTTAAGCCCAGCTTCAAAAATTATATATAAAAAACAACTGGGTCTTTGGATTTTAAGTACATTTTTGTCAGTCTTACATTTGCAGATTTGTCATTTACGCATGAAATCTTCGACCGGAATGTACTTTCCTTTATTTCCCCTGTCTTGTTACTTGCTGTTGTGAAAATTTGCCTTTACAAACAACACCGCTTCTAGCAAAGGATCGCTATCTGTATCTACGTGTTTGGGTCTCAAGAAAATTTAACACCGCGCGATGTTTTATGAAAGCTCGTAAGCAATATCACCGAATCCATTCTCTTCAGTTTGTTCTTGGGTAATTTTCTTGGTTGTAAACATAAAGCTAACTCGCTAGTGAATTTAACTGCGGCGAGGAGTTGTTGTGCGGCCGACATATGCAAATATATCTCAACAATCATTTTACAAAAGTTTTTGTCGATAAATTGAAAGCGTGCTCTCATTGAAATGAAGCTTAAGATTTAGAAAAACAAATCACAATTTTCCCAAAAAGTTTAAATGTATGTACCAAAACGATGCTTAGTATCCTTTTCTGTTGTAAGACGGAGACAAGAGTTGGAATCGTGACAATTTTTTTACTCTCTGCACCGAATAGAGCTTCGTGAATTTTATCTTTTCATATTTATTTCCGATTTTTGCCAGGTGGTATTCTAGAACGTTGGGTAACTTCCTGCCTCCATGTTCACGTCCGAAGATTATCCTTTGAACGTGAGTGTTCACTTGGCTTCGAGTCATATTTTGGTTCCTGGTTGAGAGTCTGTTTTACAGAATTTCCACATTGTTATATTTTGCTTCGGTTGTTTTTGATAGCGTTAACGAAGTTTCGTCTTTCCGTTACATGTTGCAGTAAAGTTCCACTGTGCGTCGGTTCCCTGAAAAGCAAATAGGAGCCGCATTTAAGAATTCTCTCCTTGTTTCTTAAATGGAGCTTAAGTAGGCTCTCTTGAATTCGGTGTTGGCTTAATTAACGTGCATGCGTGCTTTAAACAGCTTTCCTTTCCCAACTGGGTGTCTTTAGAACATCAAGCGGCGTTCATACAATTAAAATAAAGAAACTGTCGTCTTCTTTTTGTCAGCCAAGGCCATTCTATAAGTTCAACGCTGTTATTATTTATTATTTTAATGAACTCACTCGGTGCTAAAATTTCTCCTCGCAGACGCAGGAAGTAGATATTTTCCACCGCTCGAAACGGCATCACTTTTGTCCGTTTTAACTTTTCGATATGTTTGTACTGAAACATTGCAAAATTTACACATAGAAGGTCAATTTCATACTCTTTGCCACTCCCCAATGGCACATTATGAAGTTTTCTGTGTTCTTGTTTCGATTTCGGAATTAATGAAATATCTTTCGTCGATTCGAGCAGCACTCCGTCCTTACTTTCTCGCTGATCGAGCCCAGACAAAAAAAAGCTCTGGAAGTCGCCACTACCAATCGTTTTACGTGAATTTTCTTTAATCGAACACAACAGCTCCAGAGTTACATTTTGGTGCGAAATATTTTGCTTTGCGGAAATGTACATTGTCAGGTCACTGTGAAATTGATTTTTCTTTGGAAAGCAGCAATTTGAGAGACAGTCTGTTTTGCACAATGTTAGTACAGTTTCAATAAATGCTATTAATTCTTTTGTTTAAACTGCGGGTTCGAATCGTGTTGTATAGTTGAGTCTTTCGACAGAACTTACTGCCGTAAGAATCTCTCCTTGCAAATACTCTGTCCTGCCACCATTTCTTTCTATCATGTTGCCGGTTTTGTGGACTTCATTTTGTGATTATTTGCTATCATAACAATGCACGAATTGGGTTAAGGTTTTCGTTTGCGAGTAGCATCTGCCCTACCGATTGATAGCGCTTTAGCGATGTTGGGTTAGAGAGAGGACAAGACAGGCGTTTGAAAACAATTCAATTTTATTGCGTCAATTATAACTTTCGTTTCAACAACAGTATCAAGACACTGGTGAGTTTTTTATGATGATCACAGTTTTGGCAATCATTTAGAATTCATATTACATATATCTCAAGGAATAAGAAAGAAATTCTCACATTGCAGTTTTTCTACTTGACATTCTCACTTTGTCTTCTTTCCAACAATGTATCTTACATACATCGCGTTTAGATAATTTGCTCATTTAAGGATAGCAGCGAAAAAACTCGCGTTACGCGTTTAACGATACCTTATATTTTTCTGTAAGAGTAAATTTTTCAAATGAGCAGGGCATGATATGAAATCTGGTTTCTTTGGCCAGCCTCTTTTGCGACGCTTAATTTCTCCAATTTTTTGTTTCCCCGATGGAAAATGATAAATTGCATCAGTAAAATCCTTAGGATCAAATGGTTTCAAAACCAAAGTTGAAAGACTTCTTCTTATACAAGTATTAAATTTATATGAGTTCATAATATATCGTGACGAAAAACCAAGTCGATTTTGTTCCAATAAGCACTATTTCAAATGCTTCTATTATTTAGATATTGAACCCAAAGTTTGCCGACATTAACGCAGCAAATGTGTGTAAATGTTTCACTTGGCACTGGCTGTCAAATTCTGGTGAAATTATCCCATTTTCATAGTAAGGTATCAAAGATCTTAAAACATTTACAAAACGTTACTATAAAACCTACAATTGTTAAGAAATTCGCTGGTAAACAAAACGTAACGTTAAAATCCTCTTCCCGATGCTCAAATCTCCCTAAATATGACTTTAATATTATCTTGAAGTTTATACATATAGATTTGTAAGATTTGTACATTTGTTTTTGGTAGCTCGTTCAAGATTGAACCAGACAGTTTTCACGACTCTGCGATGCCATTGCGGTGGCTAACATTCAATTTTCCGTTGGTTAAGGTTCTAAACTCAAACCTTGATTTGCGGCTGTTTTGTTGCGTTTTTGTTCTTTGGGCAGTACTTGATAGTGTGGGACTGATCACCGACAGCTTTGCACAGTGGACAAGTGTAGGCGCGCAGTATTGGACAGGTCGTGTTTCCTTCCGCATCCTTGAGCACATGACTCGAATATACCTTTTTACTCTCGCCATTGTTTCTGCAGAACACGCACACATTTGCGTTTCGATTTTTCTTGCTTTCGCGGTTCTTCCGGTTGCGACTTGCTACTTCGTTACCGTTTGCGCCGCTTCGCTTGGACGAAGCGCGTGTCGGCGCTCCGGGCGCTAAGGATCTTCCCGGCACTTTGGAGGTTTCTAAACAAAGTTCAATGTCTGGATTTCCGCCCGAGCTAGAGCTCGTGAGTGAGTGATCTGAACCCACGCTGTCCACACGAGATCTTTTGGTGTAAGTAAAGTCATACAGACTGTCAAATCGTTCATGACCCGCACCATTAAATTCCGCGTTCTGGACCAGTCGTATTAGGCCAAAGTAGTCACGAAAAAGGCAAAATTCGCTCTTTTCGTCGAGACTAGTTTTTATGTTTGTTACATCGTCTGCAGTAATCTTTGCATGGCTGGCAAAAATATCTCCGCTGTAGAAATCGTTGAGCATTTCATCTCCCATTGTTTAGTTCTCTTGGATCACTTCTCAAATTATCGCGTGCAGGGCTGTGAGTGTATTAACGAATTTGATTTATCCCCGTCCCTGGCTACCGCAGATCTGAATCGAAAATCTTACGCTTGTTTCGATCGTTCTGATTAACTTTCTGAATGTAGAGTACCGGGTTTTGCGCGCAACAATGGCAGTGATCAACCGAAGATATAGTCATCCAAACTTAATGTGTCCACGAAGCGGCAATTATATGCCGCACCGCTCTGAACAGCAGCTGGGCCGGAGCTTTTGAAATGCTTTTTGTCACTTAATCACAACCACTATGAATGCGTTTGAAAGGCATATTGAAAAATCGCTCCAAGGAGAAGCCTGGAACATGTGGCCCTATTGTTGCTATAGAAAACGATTATTAGCCTCGACCAATCAGAGTTAAAGTTGTGTCGCGGTCATCGTGGTGCGCGGCGTGTTTTTCATAAGTCAGCAATTTTACACGAGAACGGGGTCATTTTACCGAGCTACCATTGGTTATTTTGATCAACTGTCAACTAGTTTCACGGTTTCATTGGTAATTGTTTTTAAGGATGATCTAAAGTGTCATTATGAATTCATTTCGAGAGACAAAACAACGAATCCATGTGGAGAGATGAGAAACAAGGTTGTTAAAAATAGTCGAAAAATTATAAAGCATGTTCGCATTAAGATTTTATTTTATCCTAGACATACCAACGCGTCTTGAAAATCTCTATGAGCTGTGTTCCCGTCTCATCGAGGCCCGTTGGTAATGTCTTAGTTAATTTGTCAAGCCTCAAAACGCGTTTCGTAAGGGGCGATTTTATGCGCACATTTAGGTAAGTATGGACACCCAAAAGACTCACACTTGCTAATGAAAATGGTGCTTTCTGTAAACAATAAATTGTCCATTTTAGTTTGCGTCTTAAATTACAAACTCCAGCTTTGTTTTCACACGCCGCTTAGATTCGCGATCAAGGTGATTTCTATCTGTGCTCTAAGATAACTAAACTTGTGTCAAAGAATGAGTGTTGGTAAGAAGGGTCCACTTTCTCTTGCTGCGATCTTTGTTGGCGATCACTTAATGACATACAAATATAGGGAGGTTATGAAGCCGTGTTTAGCGTTGCAAATGTGGGAAATAAACACTCGGTGGACAGGTGTTCCGTATGGTAATTAACTGGCTGACAAAGAGCTACTCAGTTTGGAATAAATTCGAACCGTTTCACTCGTGCGGTGAACAGAGCTTTGTCTGTCCGTCCGTTCTGCTGCATAAGTCTCGTGTCCTCGGCGAAGCAGCCACAAAAAAAGGTAGTTAACAGCAGGATGAATCGAAAACGGTCGCCGATTTTCCCCTCTCTCTTTTTGCGTGTTGGATTGTTTTGTTTTGGCAAAGCACGATTAGATATTTAATGGCGTTAATATGAGGTTTACACGGTTCTTTGCATTTCAACTCTATTTTTACATTGCTCACTGTTGTAATAAGCTTTGCGATTCATTATTTATAAAGGCAACACTCTTTCGGTTTGCAAAGAACTTCTAAAATAAAATCAATCTTTATTGTATTATGAAGAAACTAACAAGCATATCTTAGAAAGATATTAGCAAATCACGAAATTAAAAGAAAAAAACTTCTCTTTGTCTACCTCCTTTCTAGGCTTTGTCGCCGCTTTATGAAAGTTCTGTTCTCAAATCTAATTATGGGCTTAGCACTGAATACGAGAGCGGTTCAATTAAGTTTACTTTCTATTGGGAAGGAAGGTTTTCAGTGTTGGCAAGATGAGCGAACGGCGATGTTTTACCTAACAATAACAATTACTTCGAATTTGCATTCAAGTCTTTTCACTTTTTCAAAGCCTAAAGCGCTAATACAATTTTAGTTTCGACTATGTTTTGCATTAAATTTTCGGCGTGTGCAGTCATTTTATTCCACGAAGTTTGGCTACTTCGATGTATATCGTTTTTTTTTTGTAGTTGTTTTCGTAGTTTATAGAACGATGATGAAATAGAGAACGTACCCTGTATGCGAAGGTGAGCTGGGGAATGAATAAAGCGCACAATCTATCAACAATGTTTCGTCTGACAAAAAAATTTCGAAAGTATGGATCGAAACTCTTCACCAAATGTAAGATTAACTTCGGAAAGGTGAATGTCTGGGCTTAATTTCTTCTCCATCAGTTTATTGTTTATAGTGCAGGTGAGCTAATTGATTTGCTTTGCAAATTCAGCAAAGAGAAAATGAATAGGGCTTTTTTTTCAAAGCTTTTAAGCATTGGATCGGTTAGGAATTAGGAAAATTTTGGATGTATCCTTTGCTAATATTTCTAGCAACTTTCTCAAAGCTGAATACTTGTCCTTGTGAAACATTCTATAGCTCATATTTGTTTGACTATTATTGTATTATCTATTATATGTGGCTATAGTTTGGTATATCGTATAGGCGTCAGAGTCTTTGCTAACACCATTTTCTTCTTTTCCTCTTGTACTTTAATTCCCATCTGTAGACGCATATTTTTCCCGAAGCGATGTGACCAAGAACAATTCGACAAGTTTCTGATGATTAAGAAAATTTTGTTACCGTTCTCCTACACACGAAGAAGAACCACTTTATAAACTTTCCATGTGTTATGTTTTTAGGGTTCGCGCTAAATCGATTTTCCATTTGTTCTAACCGCGTTTTATCCGCGTTCACTCTGCGGCCTTCGCCAGTCTAAACGATCTAGTTCTCTGCTGCCATAGGCCACAGATGTTTTTCTTTATTGTCCCGTACTTTCTGGAAGCTGCGGAAGTTTCTGTAGATTTATTCATTTCATTTCGTAGAAGCAGACAATGAAACCAGGTAAAGGTTTGCACCGGTACCACGTGGTTTCGTGTTTGTTAACTCGCGTGGGAAGTGATTATTTAACTCGGACTTGGCAATGATTCCAGTTTTCCTTTCAGTTTGAGCCCGTCCTTGCCCACAATTAATCATGGGAAAATTTCTGAAAATTTCTTATCAGTTTTGTCTGTACTGTCGGATACATGGAGAAGTTATTAAAGCCTGCGGGCCTACCTCCTGCGTGCCTTCCGTTTCAGAAATACAGTTCTCCTTTGCATCCAACCCTCGATAATTTATTTGCGTACAGGTGTTTCGCAGAAATTCTGATTTAGATTTCCGTTGTGAAAAGTCGTGTCTTTCCGCTTTGTTCTAAGGCGATTCTTTGCGCACGAAATATTTTAACGAGGTTTCTTTTTCGAGGTATTCTTGAAATCTAAGTCTCTCTATCCGGTCTCATTTTTCCTTTTTTTCATATTTTAATTATATTCATCTCCATAACTGCTTTTGGTCGTTAAAAATTTATTTATAATAAGAGCTTTTCAATGTACGCGTTTGAACTATTTACAACTTGCTTTGTGAAGTTGTGAGTCCATTAGCACTGTTGTGGTGAGGTGTACAGAGTTAAACGACCCTGTTAAGCGACATCACGCAGAAATGAGACTCTATAGTACAGCATGTGAGGGAGCTTTTAGTGAATTTAATTGTTTATCTGATCAATTCCATTACCTTACTTAGCTGTAATGTGGCTCTAAGATTAGGCTCTGATCTTTCTTTTATCCTTTACCGACTTGTTAAAGTCTTAAGAGGTCCATTTTTGATCACTCTGTCTTGTTGAAGTCTCGATCAAAAGTGATCGAAAGTTCTAGATTTTTCATCCGTGGATCAAAAAGTGCAATTTAATCACTCTCTGGAAAGCTGCTGAACAATACTGTTGTCCTTTTTGTTTTTCCAACTTTTTAATCGGTGGATCCTGCCATGCAATGTGACCATTCTTTGGAAAGCTACTGAACAGTACTGTACTGTGGTACTGTTTGTTTTACTATACAGTGTGGTTCTAACATTTTCATCTGTGGATCAAACCATGCAGTGTGACCATTCTTTGTAAAGCTACTGAACAGTACTGTACTGTGGTACTGTTTGTTGTACTATACAGTGTGGTTCTAACATTTTCATCTGTGGATCAAACCATGCAGTGTGACCATTCTTTGTAAAGCTACTGAACAGTACTGCACTGTGGTACTGTTTGTTTTACTATACAGTGTGGTTCTAACATTTTCATCTGTGGATCAAACCATGCAGTGTGACCATTCTTTGGAAAGCTACTGCAATATGGTTCTGTTATCAATTCTCTGTACAGTATGGTTGGTCCATGATCATTTGTTGGAAAGCTTCCATAAATTCTTTTCTTTGCTCGTGCTTGTTTCTCAATATTCCTAACATGAATATATATTCGTTCATCCTTTAACTAGCTCACTGTTTTTTTCCTTTGCTGGCTATAATACAACGTTTAGAACCAGACGGTGAGCCTAGAATCTTAGGTGTCTTATTATTATTAACCCATTTTACTTACTGCCGTGTGCTCTATTGAACGCTAGTTAATGTAGGCTTTTTTTTTAAAATTTATACATGAAGCTTTACAAAGTACCTGCCTCAGCACAATTGCAATTACCCGCTGAGTTCAAACTTTGAAACTGTTGCTGGTCCACGTGATAGACTCGTGGTGTGCGTGAGGTGATACCCAAATAAGCATTTTTGTGCTTTAAAACGAAAGTCTTCCGGGAATCAATCAAAACAGCTGACGTAGTTTGTAGAATCGTGTAGAAAGGGAAATTGCTTCTTCCCTCCCCATCAAAAATAGAAAAAGAACAATTTTGTGGTTTCTCGGATTCAAGTTTTTGGGATCAGTTGAGATTTTTTTCAGCTATTGCCAAACAGCGTTTCTTCGGAGTGTCACCCACCCCCTGTTTCGTGCGAATTTCGACAATTTTACAACTGCTCTTTTAAGTTGGTAAAACTTTACGATCATCCTCAAAGATTGGAAAAAGTTGTGAAACTTGACTGAAACTTTAAACGATTGGTGTGAAATGTATTGTAACTGTGATATTATGGGTGACTGACTGGTGCGACTCGGGCTTGAACCGACAACTCGATCTACTACATCACTTTGTGAGTCAGTTTCCACCTCGGAAAGTGATGAGGCAACTTGTTATTTCTTTTTTTCGTATCGGGGGACTGTCGAAGTTGTTGACGCTCCATTGAATTGTACAGTAAGCTGCGAATGTGCGCTTTGATCATGTCGACATTTTCAACTTTCTTCTCTTTGAAGGTGATCTTGCGATGGGAAAAGTACAAGGATAGCTCGTCCACCCTCAAGGACAACACCTTATCGGCATGAAATCCTCGCATTCACCACAAGCACATTTCCATCTTTCTATTCCTCGTGCATCCTTGCCCATTTTCAAGTTTTTATCGTACAATCACACGCCATGTTATCAACCACTTTGTGCGCAGATGAGCACGGTTATATGCGTAACACTTCCATTTTGTTATTTTCACTTCCGGCTATGTTTTTCTTGGATAGGTAAGGGGGGGAAGGGGGTCAGATGTTTTATTTTTTTTTTTGGGGGGGGGGGTATTTCTGAAGGGTCATGCATTAATCCATTCCAGGAAGCGGAAGGACCCCGACCCCCCCCCCCCTTTTCAATAAAAAACGTACCTTCCCTAAACGAATTCTTCATCTATTTAAGATTGAACTTAGGCAAACTTAAATTAACCCACTACCTCTTGAATGATTTGACTCTTAAGAAGAAAAAAAAATCACGTATATACCTATGGCCATGGTAGTACAAAGACTTGTAAAGCAATACGATTGATACTAATTCTTTTGTGCTCCAAAGTTTTCATATCAACTGTGCTAAGCAACTCTTCATACGGTGTTGATCTGCCATATATTGAAATGGGCCTCCAAATAGTGGTCCTCGGACTTCATGTTCATGAATGTTTACTTCTCGTGTGTACGGCGCTCTTAAGCTGCAGTAAAGGTGTTGAAATTAAGGTCAATCACGATCTTGAAAGGTGGCATTTAAATTTGGAGGAACTCTCCCCGAACATGCGATTACGTTCGTTGCCAGGCAGCATGGACCAATCTGTCGTCGAAAGTAGCTGCGCATTGCGCTGAACTCTCCGACCCTTTTACGAAGATTTACGACTGGATGCCACTTTTCCTCACTTGCAGCTTATAGCTGAATTGCAGAGGAACCAGAGGGTGAGATCGGACATCAGCATATAGAAGACGCCTCCATAAATGATCTCACCCCACCCGCCCAGACCAATGACGGCACGAGTCAGCTAGACCATGACACCGGGAACACTCCCTACTCTTTTCGAACAGTGCCATGGGTTCTTTTACGTCCAACAGATTATTAGGAACAGGTGTTGTGACACGATTTAAGGAGGATGAGAAGATTTGCTTAGGTTACTCGTGTTTTTACTAAGATTTGCTTAAGTTTATTCGTGTTTTTTACGAAGATTTGCTTAAGTTTATTTGTGTTTTTTACGAAGATTTGCTTACGTTTATTCTTGTTTTTTTTTTCCCTGTGCGTTGAATGAAACAGGAAAGTATCTTGCCTCTGTCCCAGTACCCTTCTGTCTGGAATTCGTGAAAATTAGTGATAAACAGAGGCGTGACTGGGGGTATCACCGATGAATACTGTTACAAATCTATGATAATCTGAGAGTCAGGGCAGATTGAGATGGGTATAAGCGTACGTATGCTTCAAATGCTGTTTTTCTTGCACTATTTCAGGCAACTTTTCCTCAACCCTTGAAGTTCCAGTAGTGACAATATTCACTGTTCATCAACCTTTCATGTTATGAGAATAACGAAAATTATCACCAAAAGAGAGTTGTATTGTCATTTAAACAATTTCTCTTCTCTAGTAAAATAACAAATATATGAGAATAGTTAGGAGAAAATTAATATTGATAGTGGGACTTAGAGGGTTGAGCAAGATCTCTGTTGCGTGGTGAGCTCCGCTCTTTCACTTCCAGTGGTAATGTTAACAAATGGCAAGTAAACAGATGGAGTGAAAAAATTGTGAAAATTGTATTTTTTTGCACTGTCACAGGCAAACTAGGAAAAAGCAGATCCGAATTCTTGGCCCGATAGGAGCCGAACATACGACAGTCCTCCGATTACTACCTATAGTTCACACGCTCTGCCACTGAGCTATTGGAGACTCATAGGAGCGATGCCATTAAACTAGGTTCATGGGACAAACATCCGGTGTACTGCTAGGATTTGAATGTCAAGAAGAAAGGGTTGTGAACTTATTGAAGATAGGATCAGTATATTTTGAGCCCGGACAATTTGCGAAAGGTGATTTTCAGCAATGTCACAGACAAACTCGACAAATTACATGTACTGCATGGCAGATTTTCAACTCAGAGCTACAAGCAACAGCGAAGGAGATTTCATAAAGTTCTGACCTCAAGGTTATTTTAATTCTGTAAACTAAGAAATAAAGCTGTATATGCCACTCACTAAGGATTAAGCAAATGTCTGTCTAATTCCTCGCGAAGCGAGGCCGAAGGCCGAGCGTAGCGAGGTTACTAATCGTGTCGGTTCCGGTCAGACCACGTGGCTCGCAAGCCCGAGTAAATCGAGCCGAGAGTTTTTATATATGTATATATATATATATATTTATATATATGTTTATATATATATATCTATATTTTAAAGGTGTCCGTTCGCAGGCCAGGTTACCTGGCAATAGTAACGCGCTTGAGAACTGCTGAATTTCCGGGGCGACCCTAAAACGCGGAACGACGGAATGGCGGAACGGAGGAATGGCGGAAAATAACCCCGAATCCTAAAAGACGGAACGGCGGAAAATAACCCCGAATCCTAAAAGACGGAACGGCGGAAAATTACTGCAAACCCTAAAAGACGGAATGGCGGAAAATAACCCCGAATCCTAAAAGACGGAACGGCGGAAAATAACTGCAAACCCTAAAAGACGGAATGGCGGAAAATAACCCCGAATCCTAAAAGATGGAACGGCGGAAAATTACTGCAAACCCTTAAAGACGGAACGACGGCGCTCAGGCTTATACAACATGAATTTTTGACTTCTGTTTGTCTTTATCAGTTTGGCAGTTTTTTCATATTCCCACACTTCGTCCCCTTCCAAAGGATACCGAAGGACACTGCAAAAGACGTCTGCAGAGATTTACGTTTCTCCTTCAACTTATTTTGTTATTATTAATCTTTTTCAGTAACTAGTCCTTAGACGGTCAACATCATTTATGCCAGATAACAGCAAATTAAACTTAACTTGTTAACTTTGTTTATTTAAGCAAATGTGCAAGCCCTGCCGCCGTTTCTCGGGTGATCCTTTCTTGAAAGGCAAACTGTTCGACTGCCTTATTGGAATGGATGTACTGAAGAAATTTATCGAGGCTGCTCACCTTCTGTGACACTCCGAATGGAGCAAAGTCAAAGTACAAATATTCGAGCGTCATTGCGCACGGTTCGATGCTAGCGGCTTTGAACTTAATGACATGTTCACTTGAGATACCTTGAAGAATCTTCCCTTCTTTAAGGAACAGTCACTTCATTGACCTCGTCACTCAGTAATTTCTTGATCACGACCTTCTCCCCCTTCGCTCTTGCAACAAAAAACAATCCAGTGGAGCCACGGCCGATTGTTTCCTCCTTGTTTTGTAGAAGACTCCAGTCAAACAGTGTTAGGCGCGTATAATCTTCGATAAAGGGTTTTTCGGAATTTACCCTCCCATTTAGGGAGGGCAATTTAAAAGCCATAGAATTCAACAATTACGACAAGCTATACTCTGCTTCAATATAGACTACAAAATTTATCTGCAAGTGGCGCGAGTGTAATTGCGACGTGGGAATTGCTATGCCAGGCGTCGGGTCAATTATCTTTGGTAAAACGTGTTAATGTAAGTTAGTTAATGATAGTACTTCCGTTGTCACGCGAATAGGCGATTGCATGGAGGCTTGATTCGTTTGCGTTTCCTCCAGTTAATATCCCCCACTTTAGAAAGTGAAAATGTAAGCAGTAAAAACATTGTTTGAGTCCCACCGTCTTCATTTAGATTTCCCACCTTCATACGTCACAGCCACATTTACATTTTACATTTAATGCCGCAGTCCCAGGGGTTTAACTGAACGATTTCGCTCTGTGTTAAAAATGCGTATTTTGTTTTCTTATGAGAGGATGCATGATTTTTTTTGTCCCAAGCAGGTGAGATTTCGAGTGAAGAATCAGATCGTTGGGGTGAGCGAGTTTAAAATTCCAATTGACGATTAACATATACATGAAGTTGTTAAGTGTATTTTTATTCCTCTATTATTATTACTATTATTATCATTTTTTCGCTATTCCGCCTTTAAGATAATTTTCCGCCATTCCATCTTTTAGGGTTTGCAGTAATTTTCCGCCGGACCGTCTTTTAGGGTTTGCAGTAATTTTCCGCCGGACCGTCTTTTAGGGTTTGCAGTAATTTTCCGCCGTTCCGTCTTTTAGGGTTCGCGGCAATTTTCCGCCATTCCGTCTTTTAGGGTTTGCAGTAATTTTCCGCCGTTCCGTCTTTTAGGATTCGGGGTTATTTTCCGTCATTCCGCCGTTCCGCCATTCCGTCGTTCCGCGTTTTAGGGTTGCCCGAATTTCCGCCATTATTCGGTGATGCCTTTTTGAAAGTAATGTAAATTTTGTGGAAATCGATTTCACTCGTCCTGGAAGTACATCCCAGCAAGGTGATCTCCGAGATATTCAAGAAATATTAGCACGAGATCGTCGCCGAGTAAGTTCGAATACCGTGAAAATCAACACGGGGAAAGCACGACTCAAAGCCGGGATAGAGAAACGACAGCAGGGAGAATAACAACAGCCAAGACAACAACTGCTCGCTCCAGAAAAAGGCAAACGAAACAGCAGGGTAAAGGACTAGGAATTCAATCAAGTTAGTTTTGAATTTGAATGTGTTATTGATAGAAATACAGGACATGAGTGAACGATTACATAACGAAATATATTGACGTAGTACATTTAGCAAAACGACTTAGAAGGGACACCGAGTAAGAACGACTTCAACGATTGGAGATTTCTCTGGAAAATAATTCTATTAGTCTAAAAACGGAATCGGAAGATGACCAACAGATTACAAGAGAATGTAAATAGGTATTTTTCATAATAAAACGATAGCGTTTCCAGTTTGAAGTAATTCCCAACACAGAGAGTTGCAGTTGTTATAGCAATCATTTATAACGATGTGATCTGATATCATTGCAACAGTGAAAATATTGTAAATTTTCTTGATCTAGCAGTTCTGTTAAACATTTTCAACAGAATATATACCCTGTGTCACTATAAAGTACTGGTTCTGCAATATTATCAGTGATCAATGCGATCATTTCAAAATAAAGCAAATGTGATTACTGAATTCTGAGTAGTATTTCTCTTTGCTATATATATATGTATGTATTCTCTGATTGAAAGGTTTCAATAATATTGCGTAGAGACAACAAGTTTCATAGCCTTTTCACAATGGGTCAGTTTTACCTTAGAGTGCAATGACCCCCCCTCACCTGATAATATTGCTATCTAGAACCTCTGCCCTTTTTTCACAAATGAAATGTTAATTCAAGCCTTAATTTGAAAAATTAGACATAACATATTAACTTTGTTACTTTCTGCTGTTTACTTTATTTTTATGATGTCAAATATCAATATTTCATAACAACCACAACATGCAATTAACTTTTTACATTGGAAAAACTTTATAAAGAAGAAAATAAATTTTGTAATGCCAAAATGTTTATGATCTTTCTCATATATTCATTGCAAGTGTGCTGTATGTAGTAACAAGTGTTTCAAGTTTCCTAAATGCCCTATGCTTTCAATGATTTTCCACACAAACTTTATAGACAAATGACTGCACTAGATTCTAAGCCTTTAAGAAGAAATGGTATTGTTTGGTGCTGTTTTGATTACTACCACCTCTGATGGAAAGCCTATTAAGAAGATTTTTGTATTGCTTTTAGTAGTAGAGTAACAATACCTTTACCAAGATTAGGACATGATTCCCACCCCATAAAAGTATATTATATTTAACATAAAAAATATAACAATACCAATAATATCAATACCAGTAATAATAATAGTAATGATAATAATAATGATAATAATATAATGATAGTTCTTCTCGTCACTATATGTCATTGGTTACAGTTCAATACCTCTGGCTGCCATGACTTTTTCGATGAAATACCGTCCTTATATTAAATCTTTCTTCTGTAGTTTTTGTAATAGTAATTTTCGTATATTCAAAATAATATACTATTCTATATGAGTATGGATATTTTGCCTGTTTCTGTAACAGCACAATCAAACTTTCATGTGGTATATACTTTTGACTGATTGATGTTGATTTCACATTATTTTTTTACAGGATTACGTAGTGCAGCAATCTTTTTGAACATATTAAGATTTCAATAACTCTTTCTTACATGTATTGTTTTTATGATATGACCTAAAAATAGCACAACCACATACTATACAGTCGGCACTCACTATTACCAAACCTTTATTCACAGCTTTTGTAGAATCCAATTGTTTTACCCCCAATTTTTTTTTTATGTAATGACATTGTATCTCACACTTCTGTTGATATGGCATCTCTTTTGAGGGAAGAGGAATTTTTCTATCTACCACTGGGGGGTACCATTGCAACTGAAAAGAGTACACAAATTAAAACATGCACTATTCATAATGCTCTCAATTGTGGTTACCCGGGAATGAAATAATGACTGCAGTAGACAATAAAATATCTAATCAGAAGATTCTTCTTACAATGAATCTCATGCAATCATAACCAAGAAACATAAACAAAAATAATTGGAGCATTCAACTCATCCTCTGTGTAAGAACATATTGTGTTCAAACGTGATGTACAACAAAGAAGACAAAGCAGTAGAGACTAAGAAAATAAAACTAAAGAAAAAAAAAACAGGTTTTTACACCGTGGTAAACACAAGCATTCATATCAACTCTTCAAGATTTCACCTGCAAAAGATTTACAATCATTTTCAATTTGTGTTCAGTGAATATTATTGTGATACTTCATCGACTCTGTATTCCCTGTCAAGATAAATAATTTTACTTCTATTCCCTCTGGTGCAATCTCAGTGGCAGTGAAAGAGCAAAATGAAGGTCAATTTTTAAGCACTGTGTTGAGCGGTATACTGATCATGTAATTTGCACCAGGTGTCACTATTTGTGTACCAAACACAGCATAAGAAATAAAATAATGGGGATTACGCTGATATAAAAAATAGCATATAAAATATAAAAAAAATAAAGAATAAAATATGAAAGCATTGTGACTTCTTCAAAAACTAGCTTCGCGAGGTTTTTGCGGGAGTCGTATTTCTAGTTAAGTTATTTCAAGGTGCACAACAACTTAAGCAATGAGTTAACCCGGGGTCGCATGTTTCACCTTCACCTTTTTCTGGTTATTGATGAAAATCTGCATATCATGTAAAAGGACACTAAGCAGTTTTGTTCCTCGCGAAGCGAGGCCGAAGGCCGAGCGTAGCGAGGTTACTAATCGTGTCGCCTTCGGTCAGACCACGTGGCTCGCAAGCCCGAGTAAATCGAGCCGAGAGTTTTTATATATGTATATATATATATTTAGAAAACAGTCCCAAGAAAGTACGCGCGCTGATTGGTTAGAAATCGTGTTTCTATAACTCGATAGAAACACAGAACTAGCACGAGCTGTTGACGTAATGATGACGCGAGCAAAGAGAATTTACATTTTGATATTCAGAGTTAACAAGTTGCTTTTCTTTTTTTCGTCGCGGTGTTTTCTAAAAGAAATAGAAAACATGTTCTTCGTGTTTCTATCGAGTTATAGAAACACTCGTGAAAGTTTCGGAGAACTCGAAAAAGCTGTGGAAACACTCGCCTGCGGCTCGTGTTCCCACAGCATTTCTCGTTCTCCCAAACGTTCACTCGTGTTTCTATTAAACAATTAGATTATGAGCTCGAGATTTCTATCGCGTGATAGTTGACGAGGGCGCAGCCCAAGTCAACTATCACGCATAGAAATCGAGAGCGAATAATCTAATTGTTTTAGTATAAATCTACAAGTCGTTCAAAACTTTGTCTTTTCTGGAACAGCCTCGACCAGTAAACTGTCTAAATCTTCTTCACGGACACTTCGAATACGTGAAGAAGCGGCCGCCATTACGCTACTCACTATCTATCACAGAATAGATAGTGAGTAGCGTAGCCAATCAGAGCGCGGCATTTGTGATACAACACTAGTAGATTTATACTAAAACTCGATAGAAACACGGTACATGTTTTCTATTTCTTAAATATTTTAAAGGTGTCCGTTCGCAGGCGTGGTTACCAGGCCACAGTAGCGCATTTGACAAATTGCTGAATTTCCGCCATTGCGTATTCGGTGATGCCTTTTTGAAAATAATGTAAATTTTGTGGAACCGATTTCACTCCTCCTGGAAGTACATCCCAGCAAGAAGATCTCCGAGATATACAAGAAAAAGCAGCAAGACATCGTAGTCGAGTAAGTTCGAATACCGTGAAAATCAACACAAGGAAAGCACGACTCAAAGCACAGCCAGAGATACGACGGTAGGGAGAATAACAACAGACATCCCAGCAAAGACAACAACTGCTCGCCCTAAAAAAGGCAAACGAAACAGCAGGGAAAAGGACCAGGAATTCAACCAAGTTAATTTTGAATTTGAATGTGTTATTGATAGAAATACAGGACATGAGTGAACGATTACATAACGAAATATACTGGCGAACTAAATTTAGCAAAACGACTTCGAAGGGAAACCGAGGAGGAACGACTTCAACGATCAGAGATGTCTCTGGAAAATAATTCTATCATTCTAAAAACGGAATCGGAAGACGAGCAACATATTGCAGGAGAATGTATGAAGGTATTTTTCGTAATAAAACGATAGCCTTTCCATTTTAATTCCCAACACAGAGAGTTGCAGTTGTGATAGCAATCATTTATAACTATGTAATCTGATATCATTGCAACAGTGAAAATATTGTAAATCATCTTGATCTAGCAGTTATGTTAAGCATATTCAACAGAATAGATACCCAGTGTCACTAAGTACTGTATTCTCTGATTGAAAGGTTTCAGTAATAGTGCGTGGGGACAGACAAGTTTCATAGCCTTTTTACAATGGGTCAGTTTTACCTTACAGTTCTATGAGCCCTTGATAAAATTGCTATCTAGGACCCCTGCCCTTTTCCCACAAATGAAAAGTTAATTTAAGCCCTAATTTGCAAAATTATACATAACATATTAACTTTGTTACTTACTCCTGTTCATTTTTATGATATCAAATACCAATATTTAATAACAACCACAACATACAGTTCACCTTTTACACTGGAAAAACTATAAAGAAGAAACTAAAGTATGTAATGCCAAAACTTTTATGATCTTTCTCATATATTCATTGCAAGTGTGCTGTATATAGTAACAATTGTTTCAAGTTTCATAAATGCCCAATGCTTTCAATCATGATTTTCCACACTAACTTTATGGACAAATGACTGCACTAGATTTTAAGCCTTAAAGAAGAAATGACATTCTTTAGAGCTGTTTTGATTACCACCACCTCTGATGGAAAGCCTATCAAGAAGATTTTTGTATTGCTTGTAGTAGTAGAGGAACAATACTTTTACCCAGATAAGGACATACATTCCATCCCATAACAATATACATTAAGAAAAACATAAAAACATATAACAATAATAATAAAAGTATCAATACCAGTAATTAATAATAATAATAATAATAATAATAATACTGATAATAATATAATAATAGTGCTTCTCATTACTATATGTCATTGGTTACAGTTGATGTTATAAAACGGGGATCCTGGCACATTTTCCATTACGATTTCATTACGATTTTATTACGATTGAAAATACGCGCGGGGCTGGCACATTTTGATTATATTAGCAAAGATTTAACAAAGTACATGTCGGATGATCGGGCGGGCGGGTGGGTACCATCAATAATGAGTGTAGGTAGATTGCCGCCAAGTCGATACAAAGCTGTTATTGGCCAGAGCTGCCAAGCCGATACAAAGCCGATACAAAGTTGTTATTGACCAGAGCACCAAGCCGATACAAAGTTGGTACAAAAACTATATGAAATTTGTGAAGGCCGGGATCCGGCACATTTTATGAAACTGATACTGCGCCTATGTGAAGCCCATAAAATTTGATGATGAGGATCTGGCACATTTTTTAAAAAATGATTTTCAAAAGAAATAAAAATACCCATTTAAAAAGAAGAATCAACATACAAATGGAACAACAATTACGAAGATTAAATGTTGCACAATTAAAATCCTTAGTTAGATGGTATAATATTCCCGGTCGATCTGGGTTTAATAAAGCGGAATTTATTAATGCTTTGATTAATATACCCGAAATAACTAATAATATTCAAGAAATAACTAATAATATTGCGGGGATTGTTAATGAGCTGCGTAATATGCCAATGAGACCAAGAAATCAACCAAATTTACCTCTCCCAATTCCGAATATTGCGCCACCACCGCCGCCAAATTTACCACCTTTAACTATCCCCCAACCAATGCCAGGGACCCCACCTGGCTCACCAGATATAATTAGGCCGGGAACTCCTCCGGGCCCACCCCCACCAAACCAACCTAGAATAAATATTAATAAATCTAAGTCAAAAAGACCTTCACCTAAACTAAAAAAACAAACTCCTTTTATAGGAAATGTATTAAACAAGTTTTGGAATTTTGTGAAACCATATATTCCTAAAAAGGTAAAAAATAAAACAGAAGAATTAGCTAAAAAATTTATAGAAAGATATAAAAAAGTAAATAAGCCCAAAGAAATAAAACCACCAAAAAGAGATTATGAGAAGGAGGGAGCAAGACCAAAAACAAAAAGAAATGAGAATGTGGAAGATTTTACGCCAAGGGAATATGAATCAGCTATTAATGGTAATTATATAAGCTATAGGATTGAAGGAAATGAAAAGAATGATGAAAAGACATTCTTACATAAAATAAAACCAAAAGTTATGGATTTAATTAGAAAGAGAGTTAAATTAACAAAATCATTAAAGACTAAATTTATATTTTCATGTAAGTTCAAGAAAAAAAATCTTAGCACTGGGGAAATTGAATATTGTGTTGCATCATTTCCTTCTGAAAAATCAGAAATTGTTCTTGAGGCAACAGATTTATCAGAATTATTTGATAGATTAACAAATCAACAACTTATATTATTTGGAAATTTTATAAATAATGGATCTGGTTGGGTATTCGAACGTGTACTATTTTTTGACATTTTCATAGATCGTTTTGTTCCACTTTTAGGCGGATCTTATATTCCATTACCAAAAGAATTGTTAAACAGGAATGCTATTATTAACCTTAAGAATTATGATGAAGAATGTTTCAAGTGGTGTGTATCACGAGCAGTTTATCCAACCGATAAAAATCCACAAAGAATAACTAAAGAATTGATAGAACAATCTAAGAATTTTAATTGGAATGGAATTAATTTCCCGAGCACAATTCAAGATGTTGTTAATTTTGAAAACCAAAATGATTATGATATTGCTATATATGGATATGATGAGAAAATAGGGGTATACCCTATAAAAAGAAGTAGTAAACGAGGATTTAAATTGATCAGATTACTTTTATTAACAGAAGAAACTGAAGATGAAGAACCAAAGAAACACTTTGTTTTAATAAAGAATATTAGTGCACTTATACGCAAGCAAGTTACTAAACGTAAATGCAAGTTGTACTTTTGTGATAATTGTTTGCATCATTTTCATTTAAAAAGATCATTAGAAAAGCACGAAGGTTATTGTTTTTTGTATAATGAAGTAAGGATTGATATGCTAAAAAATAAAGATGGCAGCCCATGTTTTCTTTCTTTTAGAAATTTTGTTAAAAAAATGAGAATACCTTTTGTGGCCTATGCTGACTTTGAGTGTATTTTGAATGAAATAAAAAATAATGAGCCATTAGATAAAAGCAAAAGTTTTACAAATAAATATCAGTTTCACAAACCGGTTGCGTTTGGTTGCTGTATTAAGAGTTTTAATGAAAAAATATGCAAATCCAGATCTTATAGTTATATTGCCAAATCGCCAGAAGATGATGTAGCACAGAAATTTGTGGAATATATAGAAGAAGAATTTAAGAAAATTTATAAAGATTGCATAAGTTATAATAAAAAAAGATTCAAAAAATTTAATAAGAAAATGATGACAGAAGTTGATGAAATAAATTATGAAAATGCTACTAACTGCCATATCTGTGAGAAAGAATTGGGTGAAGATAAGGTAATAGATCACTGTCATCTTACAGGAAAGTATAGAGGCGCGGCCCATAAAGATTGTAATTTAAATTATAAGATCCCAAAATTCTTTCCTGTTATAATTCACAATTTATCAGGATATGATGCCCATCTATTTATTAATAATCTTGCTAAAACAGAAGGTAAAATAAAACTAATACCTAATAACGAGGAAAAGTATATTTCTTTCTCAAAAGAGATTGTGGTTGATACCTACAAAGATAAAAAAAGCGGTGAGATGAAAGATGTTATCAGAGATATCAGGTTCATAGATTCATTAAAATTTATGCCATCTAGTCTTGATAGTTTGTCTAGCAATCTTACTAAATGTGGAAAGTGTGATGTTTGTAAAGGTGTAATAAAAGGTAGGTGTCTTAAACCAACAGATAAAAACTTACATGAAATTACAAAGTATTTTGAAGGTGAAGAATTAAAGTTATTATTGAGAAAGGGAGTATTCCCATATGATTATCTTGATGATTTTGATAAATTAAACGAAACCCAACTTCCACCAAAGGAAGCTTTTTACTCAAAACTTGGCGGTAAAGATATTTCAGAAGAAGATTACAAACATGCTAAAAAGGTATGGAAAACATTTAATATGAAAACAATGCGAGATTACCTTAATTTATATCTACAGTCTGATGTGTTATTATTAGCCGATGTTTTTGAAAACTTTAGAGATGTTTGTCAAACATATTATAGATTAGATCCTGCTTGGTATTATACAGCGCCAGGTCTGTCTTGGGATGCTATGTTAAAATTAACTAAGGTTCAATTGGAGATGGTAAATGATATTGATATGCTAATTATGATTGAGAAAGGTGTTAGAGGGGGTATATCTCAGATATCAAACAGATATGCTAAAGCTAACAACAAATGCATGAAAGAATATGACCCTAAAATGGTAGCAAATTATATACAATATCTCGATGCAAACAACTTATATGGCGGGGCAATGAGTGAAGCATTACCAACTCATGATTTAAAATGGATGAGTGAAAATGAGAAAACAAATTGGAGAAATATTCCATGTATAGTAGAGGTTGATTTAAAATATTCACGACATCTTCATGATTTACATAGTGACTACCCGCTTGCTCCGGAAAGAATTAAGGTTAATAGGGTTGAGAAATTAATACCAAATCTAAACAATAAGAAAAATTATGTTGTTCATCATGAAACACTAAAACTTTATGAAAGTCTTGGATTAGAGGTAACAAAGATTCATAGAGGAATTAAATTTGAAGAGTCAAAATGGTTAAAATCTTACATAGATTTGAATACCCAACTCAGGGCTGAAGCAAAGAATGATTTTGAAAAAGATTTCTTCAAACTCATGAACAACTCTGTATTTGGTAAAACAATGGAAAATCTTAGAAAAAGGGTTGATATAAGATTGGTTACTAATGAGAAAGAAGCAAGAAAATTAATATCAAAAGCTAACTATAATCGAAGAACTATTTTTTCTGAAAATCTTATGGCCGTACATATGAATAAAACACATATAAAATACAACAAACCTATTTACTTAGGAATGTGTATTTTAGATATAAGCAAGTCAATGATGTATGACTTTCATTATAATTATATTAAACCAAAATATGGTGAAAAAGCTAAATTACTTATGACAGATACAGATAGTCTTGTATATGATATAGAGACGGATGATTTCTATAGGGATATAAGCCCTGATGTGATGGAAAGGTTTGACACTTCCAATTTTACTGAAAACCATCAATCAGGTATTAAGACTGATAAAAACAAAAAAGTAATTGGTAAGTTTAAAGATGAGGCTGGTGGTAAAATAATAACCGAATTTGTTGGTCTACGAGCTAAGCTATACTCTTTCAAAACAGATGATGGTAAAGAGACAAAAAAGGATAAGGGAATTAAGAAATCAGTTGTTGAAAATAATATAAGATTTGATGATTACAAGGAATGTTTAGAAAATAAAGTAAAGCAGATGAGGGAGATGCAAGTAATAAGAAGTTATAAACATTTTGTTTATACTGAAACTGTTAATAAAGTTGCACTATCGGCTGATGATGATAAGAGAATAATTTGTAAAGATGGAAAACATACTCTCCCTTATGGTCATTATCTTACTAAAACAGAATCTGGTGGAAGTTCTGTATCATAAGGTATAACTTGTAATTCTTCCCTAACAAAACCACGTCTAGGCCCATCAGTTAAATAATATAAAACAGGCTGATTAGGCGTAATCATACTTTTAGAAATATCATAAACTTTGAGACTCCAAATAGGATCTGTAGCCCTCCTTTTTTCGCCACCTTCAAGTTCGCCGGGAAATAATAGATATCTAACTTTAACCACTGGAGGCAATCTAACCTCATCAAGCCCAACAACTCGCTGATAATTTTTGGGTTTAATATCAACCTCTTTCATTTTTATAGCCTCATCAGGTTCTTTACCGGTTATTCTCGTTTTTGTATTATTCAAAGTTTTTAGAATAGCTGGTAATCTTTTCACCCATACTCTAGATCGATCATCACTGATCATTTCTTGCGCGTATTGATGGCTAAATAATTTTTCGCCTAATACTCTGTTTGCGTTTTCCACAAACGCTTGGGCTCTATGATTTCCGGCTTCACTTCTCTGTATTTTCACATTATGGTAATTCATGAGTTTACCAACTTCGCCCATAAATTCTTTTCCAGGATCAACCATTAATGTTTTAGGGTATTTCAATCTTCTAGAATATATTTTTGTAAAAGCTTCTGATATCTCTCGACTTTCTTTTGAAGTTAATGGTTCCGCATCTTTGTATCTAGAGGCAACATCAACCACAACTAACGCATATTTATATGTTTTTCTTCCAACTCTATCATGCGGTAAAAATAATAAATCTGCTTGGTGAATCTGGTTAGGTTTATCCACTTTCCAGTGTGGCCTAGGTATATACTTTGGGGCTGGAAGATAGATTTGCCATATTGCTTGTTTTTGCAGCCATTGTTTTGCTTCATTTTCACTTACTTTCGCCTTCTCAGCTAATTTAGGAATCGCGGAATATCCTTTCCAATACCCCTCAGCCGAATAATATATTTTTGACACCATTTAAAAATTAACAAGTATCTTATAAATTAAAATGGTGGGGGAAGAAAAAACAATTTTTACCGCGTATCAATTTAATCTTATGAAAAAAACTATCATAAAAGAAATTTTGGATATGGAAGATGGTAGCGAACTTTTTAATCTTTTACTTGTAATCGATGGAGTAAGAGAAAGTTTAACGAAGCATATTAAAGAATTAGAGAATAAGATCATCAACACAGGTTTAAAGGTTAACCAAAGTATCTTATAAATTACAATGACGTCTGAAAAAATTAATCCAAACAGAATTCCAAAAGAACCATTTGGTTTGAAAGCAGAATCAACATTAAATAGAATTACTCTAAATCCATCATCAGCCAGCCCTGGTGAAACATTATATATAAATATTCCAAAACTTTCTGAGAATTTGGTGATTGTACCTGGAAGTGTATCTCTATTATTTGATTTGGAAGTTGATGGGCATGCAAATAATACAGTTGTTAATAATTTAGGAAGTAATCTTGTATCCAGATTAAAAGTTCTTTTTGGCGGTGAAACGTTACAGGATACACAAAGATATGATCTATTTCAAACATATCATGATTTATTCTTAACCGAAGAAGGGCGCAAAGATAGATTAAAACATGGTATTTCTTCGTTAAATATTAGAAAACTTAGAACAAAAGCTGGTGACGCAAAAACACAAGATGTAAAGGAAGTAGCGCTTGCTAATGTGCATGGCACAAAGTATAGAATACCAATAAACCATCCAATATTAAACGATCATGGGGTTTTTTATCCAAAAGCATTGGAAAATCATCTTATATTTGAGATTACACTTGCCCCAATTTATAATATTGTTGTTTATTCCGATACAACCAAAACACCATCATATTCAATCAAAAACTTGGAGTTGGAATATTCCTCGATTTCAAGCGAATACTTGGCTCGCGAGGCGCAATCAACATATCAAGTTGGTAAAGGATTCTTTTATGAAAATATTACCTTACACAAAACTTTTACATTTTCCATAGGCGGTGATGGTGTTATTAATCAACATATTAATTTACCAAGAAGATCAATGAGTGGAATATTATGTTTGTTTTTATTGCCGCAAGCTGCTGGAGCAAGGGATTCTGAAAATTTTTATAATCCAGGTATATCTTCCGTTAATATTGATGTTGATGGTGTGCCAAATCGAATATACTCTAGGGGTATGATTCCGTCAGATCTTTGGGAATCTGTGAAAAAAAGGTTTGATGGAGATGATGGTTTACAAATTTCACTAAAAGAAAAGGATTTTTATGCTGATAAGTTTGCTCTTTGGGTTGATATGAGAACTCATCCCGATAATAGTATTCATGGTGGGGGGCTAGCTCTAAATAATACGCATGATGGTGTAAAAATAGAAATTAAAAGGAAACAAAGCGGTTCGGGTACAATAACTTGTTATATGTTTGTTGTAGCCGATGCAATGATGGAAATAATGAATTCAAGCTTAAGATCAATCATGTACTGACTTAAAAACCTTTGGTTGTAATACAAAAATGCAAGAATTGCGCGAAAAAATCCCATTTCATTGTATTATAACTGGGCCAACAAATTGTGGGAAAACAAAGTACCTAATTGAACAGCTGCGAGGTCATTTCCGGAAAGTTTTTGAATACATTGTTCTAATTTCCCAACTTATTCTAAAAATAAAACATATCATAATTTTGCCCGTGGGGACAAGAGATTCTTTGTATTATCACCCGATGCAAGCAATGTAGATGAGATTAATGAATTGTTAAATGATTGCCAAACTTTATTCTCTGGTACAAACACATTAATAATTTTAGATGATTGCGCCGTATCCACTGATCTGAAGAAAAGATCTAATAAATTTATAGATTTAGCATTCTCCGGAAGGCACCATGGATTATCAATGTGGGTTCTAACCCAGCAATTAACATCCATAGCAAAACCATTTCGGGAAAATGTGGCTTGCGTTGTTACTTTTCATAACCCGTCGCAGAAAGGTATGAAAATGTTTTTCGAAGATTATGGTGGCGATTTGGATTATGAATTAGGTAAAAAGTTTGTTCAACTCCTAAAAACTGAAAAATATTCCAGACTATGTTTGAGTTTGCGATACCCATTTAATTGCTATTTAGAGATTCCTGAGGTGGTTTAACAAAGATGACAAAAGTTGAAGATTACATTGAAGAAAAGGCAGAGGTAAAAAATGATACTAATCAAAGTGAGGATCTTGAAATCAAACAAGAATCACTAGCCATTCTCGCTGTGCTTGGGACAACAAAGGAATATATGGGGGTTGATATGAGCCTGGGTGATGTAAAAAAATTATCGGAACGCGATGTAGAAAAATATTTTAATCGTTATCAATCGGTAATGGGTAAGAAAATTAGTGGCGGAGTGGTGGATTCATCCCTTCAATTAATTTCTAAAATTATTTCATATTTAGTTCCGGTTGATGATATTGATGCTCTTTGTAAGGATTTGAAGAATGATGATTTGGTTAATCGTGAATTAACAAACATTGTTGGGCTCTTAGCATTGAAATCAGGAAGACTGGCTGCACTTGCTAGCGGGCTATTTCAGGTAGCTAAACACGTTAAATTCAACAAAAATCAACAATTTTCAGTAAATTCTAACACAACTGATCAGGAAACTACGCAATCTACTGAAGGTATTGATACTGTATATTAAACAGATCTAAAAACTTATTTTCAGCATCTAAATAACAATGTCTGAACAAAATGAACAAGTTGAGCAAATTACGGCGGATCCTGCGCCTGAAAATAAAGATACTAAAAAGAGGGAGAAAGATCCTAAAAAAGTAGCGGCTGGAAAGAAATTAGCGGAATATAATAAAAAAGCAAAAGAAGCATTAGCTAGGGAAATGAAACGTGAAGAGACCCTACTGTCCGCGGAGCAAAATGAAAATACATATAGTGAAGCGAAATCATGGCTGCCAGAGTTATCTTTTACTACTGTTTTATCTGTTGTTGGATTAGGGTTTACAGCATTTGATCTTTTTATGAGATATCGGGAAAAAGCTAGAGTTGAATATTCCAATAGGATACCTGATTTATCGCAAGTTCCAACACAATCTTTTCAAGCCCCTCCCATAAAGATTCATAATCCACAACCCAAAATTGGAATGATGTAATTATAAATTATTTTTTACTACATAAAGTTATTTAAAAGTTTCTTAATGATGTAGTAAAAAATCATGTCAAACGAAAACAAACTTGTGAAAACTGTAACTGATTCGGCGGTACTTATCGGATTAGGGGCTGGAGTTGGGTATGTAGCTAAAAAGGTAATGAAAGAATCATTTTTGAATGACCCATCCTCAAGTATTACTAATTATGCAAAATGGGTGGCTGTATTGTCAGGTAGTATGTACCTAAAAACTTATTTAGAGGAACAAAAGATTTTACCAAAATAAAATGGCAGCAATAGCGATGATGATTGGTGGGGCTATATTGAATGCAACGGCATTTGTTGGGGGAAATTATCTTGCAAAAAGTCTTTCGGGACATAATGTGGATGCGGAAAAAATACGACACGATAAAGCATTAGAAAAATATCAAAGAGATTACGCAGAATATCAGGAAAAAAGACAAAAAATGATTGATTGGAAAATGAAGAAAAAAGATGAAAAATATCAAGCATCAAAAAATATTTCGACTACAAATCAGGCTTTTGAATTGTACGACCAAATGCATGAGCCAAAATTCTCTGATTATTACAAACCAAGCGATGAACAAAAAACAGGAGAAATGGTATATGTTGGAGCTGGAATGTTAGGTTTAGGTTACGCGGCCAGTAAATTTTTATAAATTATTATTTGTTATGTAACCAGTAATTTGGTTATATAACATAAGTATATTTATTATTGGGTTTACATGAGACTCCCAACATCAGAATCTTCTTCTTCTTCATATTCAGATTTTTCCATTTCTTCAGCCGCAGATTTACTATCTGAAATAGTTAAGCATCTAAATTTGGTTAATCTTTTCATTTCTTTGTTTGGTTCTATAACTACTTCATAAAGTTTTACTTGAAGGGCAATACAAGAACCACCAATAAATATTGATTCAATTTTTATTACACCCTCTTCAACTCGACAACCTTTATTTAATAATTTTAATGGATCAATTAACTTATCATTTTCAGAGTTATAAAACTTGGTTAAAATTTTGTCTTGTCTTTTATCCCAAATTAATTTTGCATACAAGGTGGGGCCTCTATCTGGAACTCTAGTCATTGAAGATTTTTCCATCTTCCAATATAGAGGATTTAAACCTCCTTTTTGTTTTTCAAGCTCATTTCTTTCCAACTCAAACTTGCCAATTTTTTCTCTATTAATAATCAAATGATCAATGCAATTGTCAACTATTTCATTGAATAAATCAATCCATTTTTCTTCTTCGGGTGTTGGACTGCTTCCACTCCATAAACATAATGGAAACACATATCCTGAAATTGCACCCGTTTGTGGATTTGTGTTTGTAGAAACACCAAAAGAATATAAATTACCAGTTGGAATAACAAGCTCTCCTTCTGTTCCATCATCATTTTTTGTAAAAATTTTAATTCTTTTGAATTCAACCTTTGGTTTTGTTCCACGAATTTCGCCAACAATTGGTTTAGAAAAAATCATGCTTACTTTAGGAATATAACTATTAACATCTATTAATTGTGTAGTTTCGTTCATCATTTTATTTTTCTTATTTTACTTTTTTATCTTTTAAATCAAATTTTAATTTTTCATCGACTCAAAGGGGTCTAAAGACTTCTTACTGATGAGTAAAAAATCATGGAAGAAGATATACCATTAGAAGATTTGCCGAAAGGAACTGATGATAATGATGATGGGGATGATACATTTTACCAAAGCCCAAACACATCTACATCTGTTGATCAAGGATATCTTGGTTACTCCGAATATATGGAAGAAAGAAAACGACTTCAATGGGAAATAAAAGATGAAGAGAAAAAAACACCAAATATTGTAGAAAGAGATGAGAAATATGATAGAAGGCGAGAAGCAGGTCAGGAACTCAAACGTTATTTACCAACTTTCAATCCTGATGACGCGACATTTAATGTAACATATGGGAAAGATGGTAGTATATTAGCAGAATTTAGTAATAGGAAGGGTTCTTCACCACATGTCGTACTTACTAAAGATAAAGTTCTTAGGCTTGAAGATTTACCAAAAACAATGAGAAAAGCTCTAGGTGCAGATTATGAAACAATGTTAGATAAATACAATGATGCCATATCACAATTTAATGAAGAAAAAGAAAAACATAATGAATTACTTTCTGCAGTACAAGGAATAGATTCACTTTTAGCAACACGCACGGAGGAGATTAGCCGATATGACGAAAGAGAAAAAGAACTACGCCAATTCATTGAGAAACAACAGGCGAAAAAAGCAGAAAATAAAAGTCTTTTCGATCAAACCGTTAAACAGAATATTGAATTAAAAATACAAGCAGAGAGACTTTTGGATGAAACAAAATTATACAAAGAAGAAATAGACAAATATAAGAAGGGAAAATCTAATTTATCAAAGTTAGAACAAAGCAATGAGAGATTAAAATCTGAGGTTGATAAATTAAGAGAACAGATTAGAAATAAAACAATTTCAATCGAAGAACAATTATCAGATTTAGATGGGCGAAAAGATGAAATACTTAAAAATTTGCCATTACGCGAGCGAATAAAGTATATATTCAAAAAGTATGGTTTTACAGTTTTTGCTGTTGTCAGTGCAGTAGGTGTTATCATTGGGGTTATAGTTTCTAATCTTTCAAAGGGTTTATCTACATTGGGTAAGGGAGTTGGTAATGGATTAAAAACTATAGGTAAAAAACTTGGTGAAATATTACCGGGAATGGTTGGTGCAATAGTTAGCTTTCTATTCAAAACGGTGGGTGAGGTTATTGGATTTTTAGGGAAGAATGCTTGGCTTTTGATAATGGCTGTGGTTCTATATTTTGTGGAAAGTATAAAAAAGAAGAGAAAGTAGGTCTAAAGATATCATTTTGAGTAGTAAAATACAATATGGATGAATACAACAGAATTTACCCTGTATTACCTAATAATCCAGATCCAAATAATTTCAGACTACAAAAATCATGTGAAGTATTACAAAATCTTGAGAAGGAAATTAAACATTATGAGGAAGTTAGAAAAAAGTATAATCGAGCGAGAGGTATATTTACAAAAATAAGTGTTAGTAGTGGGGTGTTTTCAGTTATCTTATCTGCAAGTGGATTGGGGACCTCTCTTAATGGTTTGGGTGCTGTTGTTGGTATACCATTAGGAGCTGTGGGGGGTATTTGTGGAGGAATATCGGTTGGATTTGGGTACGCATCAAAAAGACTTTCATATAAAGTTAGTAAACATGAACAAACAGTTTCTCTGGCAAAAGCAAAAGTAAACACTATTAACGACTTAGTTTCAAAGGCTTTGAAAGATAATAAAATATCTGACCAAGAATTTTCTCGAATTTTATCAGAGGTGGACAAGTTTGAAAAACTAAAACAAGAAATACGGCAAAAAACCCGTAAAGATGCAGAAAAAACTTAAATATGAATCAGATAAGAACAGAGGTTCGTGCAGAAATTTTAAAGGAATTAACCGCTCACGAACGTTGAAAATTTCATATGAGAGAACTGATGTTAGATTTAATTGTTTTGTAGGTATTAGAAATACTAGTGAATATTAATACTTTACATCTTATTCTTAATCTAAAGACCAGATTATCTGAAACACAAAGAATAAGATGTTATTGGATGATTTCAAAAATCGTTACCCAAAGGCAAACCTCAATAAATTTACATTTGTGAATGATTCATATGGAGGATATATTAAATGGAAAGTTAATGGGTCAACAGTTATGTCAAATGATGATCCAACCGGAAAAACATGGACCAATGATCTTCCAGTTGATTTGAAAACATTATTATGGGGGGATTTAGGGTTAGAAAATAAACCTAAAGTTGGTTCATTTCCAAAGAGTTTAACCGCGACTAATCAAAACTATCCTATACCAGCTGTTAATTTTGATGACTTTACAACTAATGTAACAAAAATGTTAACTTTATTAGATATATACGTTTCAAATACGAAGAAATTTACAGCAAAGATGAGAAACATATTTACATCTCAAGTTGTAACATTCAAATTTGGAAAGCAAAGTAGAAAATGGTTGAATGCGCCAGATATGAATTATTGGCCTCAACAGCTTAACTTTGCAGTATGGTGTGCAACATCTGGTTGCGGGATAAGTCCTTTTGAAAGCTTAAATTATCCTAAAGTAGTGAGTAGTTTCATTAAGTTTCATGTGTATTTTACAATAAGACGAATATTGTATGAAATGAAACTACCTTTACCCGACGAACAACCTTTTGTGATAAATAATAATCCATATAGTAAAGTTGCATATCAACGATTGTGCGCTGAATTTGGGGTTAGTAATAATTCTGACTTTAGATGGAAAGGTGGAAGAAATTCGGGGTTAGGAGATATATTCCTTGATTACGGCGCAGGATATCATGGGAAAGGCGGGGGATATCAAAATGTACATATTGTAAGAAATTATGATATTGAAGCGGATCAATGGCCTGGTGAAGGTGGTAAATTCGCTGATGAAGGTGGTAAGAAGGAAAAGGGTAATCTAATTTCATTTATTCGCAATGATGACTTTGCTGATTTCAAATATGCTTGGTTTATCCCAACAAGCGGTTATGGTCTCACTAAAGCCGGGCTTGGTAGATTGAATCGGTCTGCAGAAGCTTTTGTATACTGTATATTGGGGGCGCAAGTTAACACTAGAAATTCGATTTATGGTAATGGCGGTGGAGCTATTGAGACACAACAAGAATTCTTGTCTTTATTTGAAAGTAGTGTGATCGATAATGACATTTCTAGTTCTATACAAAGGTATCAATTAGCTGTACAAGAATCGAAATTACGTCTTGATGTCGCTATTGCTCCTGGTGTTTGGTTGATGCCGAGTAATATGATAATCAACACTGAAAGCGTGGTTGGATATAATAACAAACTTATGAAAGCTAGTAATTATATGACTTTTGGAGTGAATAATTCCCTAAATACTGAAACAAAACCTGTTGGAATAAACCATAATTTAGGGGCTTCAAAAGTTTCATTACCACATAAAACCGAAAACAAACCACCATCAGAAACAACACAAACAGATCCAATTAAACCAGAAAATAATATTAAATCAACTCAACATGAAGATAATCTGATAGTATTTATGGTTGTGGGTGGTGCAATAGCTTGGTTTTTATTTCGTTAATGTTTTGATTATAGAAATCTAAAAAGGAATATGATGTAATCAAAACAAAATGTTAAGTATTACAATATACGAGTCAGAAAGTAGGATTTATTTAGATCCACCGCTGAAAAATATTCGGGAGATACAGCTTCTGGATTGCAATATAAAGACCAAAAGATTGATTAATTTCAAGGATAAACAGACCTTATTCAATGATGAGAATCAAGGCTTCATAATAATTCAACCCGGTACATATTCTCTTCGTAATATTCAATCAGTCTTTCTTAATGATCCTAATACAGAAAAGATAACAATAATTGAGACTGATACTGTTGACTATCTTTATTCAAATAAGAACTTCAAAATTAAACTTACTAGAGGATTGTCGATTGGTTTAGGAGTGCCCGAAATCATAAATCCAGGTAAATTATACCCCATAAATATCCAGATTAAGGAACCACTGAGACTTATGTGTAGTATAGTTGATAACAAGTCTTCGTATTTGAACAAAACCAAAAATGGTGAACTTGTAAAACTCTCACCATCACACCTACTCGCGAACATACCCTCAAAGGATTATCCAACAATTCCAGTTCGAAAATACGATAGCGTCATAACCCACTTTGATTTAACCATATTAAACAATGAATGGGAAAAACTTGATCTTAAAGGTTCCCCCATAACTTTTAGTTTAAGATTCAGATAATTTCGACGTGGTTGATCCTTAAGATCTTTTTGTTACATAACTATTACTTTAGTTATGTAACACAATTACATAAGATTATTCACCCGGTAAAGAATTATAAATTGCTTGTTCCTCAATATCATAACACCAATCCACAACTCTTTTTGGGCGCCATGCTACTTTCATTAATTCATCGTGTAAATCCTTGTAAATCGCCTCTTTACGCGCAATCTTGTATTCATTTTTAATTTTCATTCTACATTCCTTACACGAAGCCTTTTGTTTACCATGTTCACAAATTTGCGATCCTCCGCATTCTTTACAAAAACTTTTTTGTTTATTGTGTACACATATTTGCGAACCATCACATAATATACAGTAACACTTTCTTTTTCTATGAATACATATTTGTGTTCCCACGCATTCTTTACATTGATGCTTTATTTTTTCATGAATACATATTTGTGATCCTCCGCATTCTTTACAAAAATATTTTTTAATTCCATGTACACAAGGATAATTATACATTATAATAGCTTTTGTAATTAACTTATCAATACCCACATCTGTAAATTTTTCCAACTCATTAATTAAATTATCTTTAAACATTCTAGACCTTCCTTTAATTTTCAACTCTTTAGCAATAAATTTAATTTGCTGCGCATTTAATCTTCGTAATTGTTGTTCCATTTGTATGTTGATTCTTCTTTTTAAATGGGTATTTTTATTTCTTTTGAAAATCATTTTTTAAAAAATGTGCCAGATCCTCATCATCAAATTTTATGGGCTTCACATAGGCGCAGTATCAGTTTCATAAAATGTGCCGGATCCCGGCCTTCACAAATTTCATATAGTTTTTGTACCAACTTTGTATCGGCTTGGTGCTCTGGTCAATAACAACTTTGTATCGGCTTTGTATCGGCTTGGCAGCTCTGGCCAATAACAGCTTTGTATCGACTTGGCGGCAATCTACCTACACTCATTATTGATGGTACCCACCCGCCCGCCCGATCATCCGACATGTACTTTGTTAAATCTTTGCTAATATAATCAAAATGTGCCAGCCCCGCGCGTATTTTCAATCGTAATAAAATCGTAATGAAATCGTAATGGAAAATGTGCCAGGATCCCCGTTTTATAACATCAACAGTTCAATACCTCGAGCTGCTTTGACTTTTTTTATGAAATACCATACTATTAAATTTTTCTTCTGCAGTTGTTATAATTGAAATTTTCATATACTATTCTTTAGTTGGGTATGGATATTGTGGCTGTTTCTGTAACAGCACAATTAAACTTTCATGTGGTATATACTATTGATTGCTTGATGTTGATTTTGCATTAATTTTTTTATTGTTTTTATGATTACCTAAAAAAAGCACAGCCACATACTATACAGTAGGCACTCTCTATTACCAAACCTTTATTCAAAGTTTTTGTAGAATCCAATTATTTTACCCTCAATTTTTTTTATGTAATGACATTGTATCTCTAACTTCTGTTGATATGGCATATCTTTTGAGGGAAGAGGAATTTTTCTATCTACCACTGGGAGTACCATTCCAACTGAAGAGAGTAAACAAATTGAAACGTGCACTATTCATAACGCTCTCAATTGTGGTTACCTAGGAATGAAATAATGACTGCAGTAGACAATAAAATATCTAATCAGAAGACTCTTCTTACAATGAATCTCATGCAATGATGACAATAGAGCATAAACAAAAAATAATTGGAGCATTGAACTCATCCTCGGTGTAAGAATATATTGCTTTTAAAAGTGATGTACAACAAAGCGGACAAAGCAGCAAAGACTAAGAAAATAAAACTAAAATAAAAAACAGTTTTTTACGCTGTGGTAAACACAAGCACTAATATCAGTTCTTCAAGATTTCACTTGCAAAAGATTTACAATAATTTTCAATTTGTTTTAAGTTAATATTATTGTCATACTTCATAAACTCTGTATTCCGTGTAAGGATAACAGATAATGTTACTTCTATTCCTTCTGGTGCAATCTCAGTGGCAGCGAAAGAGCTAAATGAAGTTAACTTTTTAAGCACTGTGTTGAGCGGTATACTGATCATGTCATTTGCACAGGGTGTCAATAATTGTGTACCAAACAAAGCATAACGAATATAGTAATGGGGATTAGGATAATAGCTAAAGGCATTGTGACTTCTTCAAAAACTAGCTTCGCGAGGTTTTGCGGGAGTCGTATTTCTAGTATAATTAATAATAAACGGTCCTTTTTTTGCGTTTGGTGCCTATTTTAAAGAGAAATAGTGGAAATTACAACTCTTATTTATTGTTTTGCTTTTATGGTTGCCTTGCCTACGCCAAAATATCCCAAAATATTGTTTCTTTACACCATGACCTATGTATTTGGATGGTTCTCGTCTTTGATGACAATTAGTTCTTATTGCTTTTGGGAGTTCGAGCCAGCGTAATTTGCCTATTTCTATAGTAAGCGTAATTCATTTTGTTCTCAGGAGATAAGTAATTCAGACTCATTCAGACTGTTTTATATTGTTTGTTACTTAAATTATCATCTTGTTCTCATGCATCTTTGATAAATATCATACCATGATTTCTTAGAGAAGAAAGTAACTGTATGTAAAAGCAAGGGATTGAGAAGCTGCCTACAAGATAAACTGTCGTTTTATAGGAGAACACGGCAATGAATAGCGTCTCCTGTTGAAAGCTGTAAGCTTTTGTCCATTGACTTCGTTGTGCCTGTTGATAGGAGGAAACCCATCTCGGTCTTCTGATCTCCGAGTTACCGAGTTAATAATATACATGCAAAAATTTCAGCATGCTCATTGGCTGAGAGCACGTCAATTAATCCCAAACAGTGCAGAAAATTGAAATTGAGTGCAAAAAGTTGAAATTGAGTGCAGAAAGTTGAAATTAAATTTTTGCATGTATATTATTAACAAGTAATCACATGATTTGTCTCGTGCAATTTGGGATAAGTCAGCACTCGTAAATTTTTCAAAGACTACAAATTGAACTCGCCCTACGGGCTTGTGCAATTTGGTTAGCCTTTGAAAAATTTACTCGTGCTGATTTATCCCAAATTGCACTCGAAATCATGTGATTACCTATACTAAAGGAATTACGAGCAAAGTTGTTTGGTGTCATTCACTTGCTATCGCTTTGAGTCAGTCGACGCTTAATTAGCAGCCTTAATGCCAGTAGAGACACCTGCGGAAGTATCTTCGAACACGTCGATAAGTGCCATCGCTAACGCGAAAGTCTTCGCTTGTAGGCGAAGGCACTCCCTGTTTGATCCTCAGCGATGTTCGATCGACTTCGGTAACTCTTTCCTCTCTCACGCGGATTTTCGTAAACCCAAAGCAAGATCCATTTCGTCGCTAAATTGCAAAAAGAAGCGAGAATTCGATAAAGAAACGGCATATAGAATTATGGAACAGATTGTTACCTCCGAGCTCTCCTTCACGTCCTACAACGAAAAGAAATGTTCCTTCCTACTGCAAAAAATTTCTCAGCTTATCAAAGAACGCATGTCGATGAGTTTTGACTCAAGGTCAATTGTCTATGTTATATCGCCAAGCGAGCTAGACCGTCTCTTGCCATTGACAGTGGTTGTGCTTGGGATGACGTGAAAAGCAGCGTTGATAAGGATTTGTTTGTTGACTATGTCTACAAAACCCCCCCCCCCCCCAGTATTGTGGCCGTAGCTTCAGTGTTTGTAATGAACTGCCAAAGGCGCGAGAGAGAACTGTCGTCTCCGGTCAAACTCAGCCCGCTAAAGGCCAGAAATGAGACTGTATTAGGAAGTCCTGAAGCGCGGGAATTGTAGATACGCTATGTGAATGGCCATAATGATGACCTCAGGTTTAGACACTGCACAAGACAAGACATGTCAATGTGTAGTTTGGTTAGGAGAAGAATTCATCATGTACAAGACCTAGGCTACCCAAATCCTTTAGCGTGATTGGTTTCATGGGCGTGTAAGCTGGAGAGGACTTACAGAGTACTCCCTCAGTGTTTCTGCACGCTTACCCGCCACAATATTTCTTGCTTTTTGGCATCTCATAAATACTTTAGTTACTAAGCTCGTTCGGTTAAATTGGCGGGATTCCCTGTGGCTTTTCTGTTGCTTACAATTTTACGTATTATGCAGATCGGCTTAGTCTTGGTCCATAAGAGCACAAAAGAACTCAGTCAATTCCCCGATATCACCGTTTCATACTCGTTTCGGTATGTCTTAAGTACTAAACAATCGAGCTGCCACGTGGCCTTGACTTAGGTGTTGATAAGTGGGTGCAATATACACATCAACAGGAAACATCTCGATGTTGTTTATTTCGTTGAGCGACTACGTGAGTTGCCTACCATTATTCTGTTATAAGCTGCACCATGGAAAATCTGTTTTGTTTTTTGTTGTAAAATGACAAAAAGAAAACTAAATTCACAATCCCATTGGGACGGTTAACAACAACTCGTTTATAGATACCCACACCAATTAACTGGTTTTCTTGAAATGCAGCCACTTTAATTGCAGTGCGACAGTTTGTTTGCCACCCTTCATGTAAAACAATATCGCTTTTAGCAAAGCTTCCTAAAGAATTCTCACATTTTTTAGTTGTAAAAGCGAGCTAGAACCACGCTGCCTATTAATGCAAATAGTACTACAGCACAGTACTGTTCAGTGGCTTTCCAAAGAATGGTCACAACGCACGGTTTGATTCACACTGGTTGAAAAGTTAGAACCACGCTGCCTATTAATGCAAACAGTACCACAATACAGTACTTTGATCAACCGATGAAAAAGTTAAAACCACACTGCGTAGTAAAACAAACAGGACCACAGTACAGTACTGTTCAGTAGCTTTGTAAAGAATGGTCACACTGCATCGGTTTTCCAGACTAGAATCGAGGGACACACTAACAGCATACAGTTCCGTAGGTTCTAGCGCAGAGTAGGTTAAGAGGGATACAGATGTAGTTTTAGTATGTAAATTCAAATTTAAGTTTTTTTAATTGAGTGCTTTACTTTCGTTCTTGTTCATTCCTCACTGAGTTACGCAATTTTCGGATTCTACGTTTGTAGTTATTGGACTATTCGAGTTTGGCGCGTTAAGCGTTTCCCTCGTCGTAACGTAGCAAAAAATGTATCAGTAAATTGCAGCACAAATGGAATAAACAAATCACATTGAGGGAAGTACCTCATTTTTTTGGATGTGTTACTATACAGTGCAGCGAACTCAACCGAGACCACAAACAGTTTGAAACTTCTAAAAGCAACTGTTCTCGTTTTTGATTGGCTAATGAACTACTGAAGTCAGACTTCTTTGTTGTTACTGGGTTTTGATTGGCTAACGAACTATCGAAGTCAGACGCCTTTGTTGTAGACGTGACCTGTGATTGGCCAATTAATGTTGGAGGGCCTCGGTTGAGTTCGTTGCACTGTACTTGAAATCAAATTTGGCGTGATTTGTGTATTTGTGTCTTTAGAGGCGAAGCGTGGGATTTTGAGTGTGTACGCTAGAGAAGAGAAGTATTGGTGGTTTTCACATGGCACGTGATAAAAAATAAAATCGAAAACACTCAACAGACGACTGAAGAATCTGGCATATGATAGATTTCTACCATGTAAAAAACCTTGCAAAGAATTAGACCTGTGTAGTTTTTCATGCATGAAATATTCGGATAAATGTTTCAACCAAATTGATAGAGCTTTGTAAGGAGACGCCATGTTTGTGCCCCTTCAAGGGGCACAAATATGGCGGCAGTAAAGTGTAAAAAACAGCTGTTGTTGAGTTTTGCCATAAAATCGATACCTTATCACTCGAGTGACTGTATACACTCAAGGTAACACTTGCTTAAATGCAAGAGCTCTTCCAAAAGCAAAAAACTTTCAAGAAAAGTCATCTTTTCACCTACGAAACAGCCTTTCCGGACAGACATTTTATGTCACGCAAGGCGAAAGCTTGAAATTCATGCGCACGCTATTTCAAAACGAAGAAACCTATCGAGCTAAATATTTGTAAATCGACGAGTTTACAGAAGGTCTTTTATCTGATAAAGCTAAAAATTCAAAAGGATTGGCAATTTCCTATTTTGAAATGTTATTACGTTACATGAAAACCGAGAATAACGTTTCTTGCCGTCCGTTTACGGACTAACAAAAGGATAAAGAATCTCCGGTGAAATCCAACTATTGAACAGACTGCAATCTTAACTTATCCGAATCCCCACTCCCTACCCCCTCCCCATCCCAAAAAAATCCTGAAATTTGGCAGAAAAAAACTTGTACGCTTCCTCTCCTCCCCCCCTTCTCCACCTCCAAGCGACGCCGTGAGATAGGGAGGTACCGTGTGGGGGTTCGGATTTGAATCGGAAAGGCGTAGTTCATCGATGAAATTATCGGAACTTGTTTGTCACGACAATTAGTCATGCAATCATGGCCACTTTGTATAGAGAATAAAATGCGGCACAAGCCGGAACGCAAAATTTAAAACTTGTTACATTCATTGCGAAATGTTAACATCTTAGCAGTAAAGTGAACAACAGCTACAAAAAGATATAATCTAATCTGAAGTTTGCTCTTCCTTTGAACTGTACTTTAACGTAAGCCCCTGATTATGAAAGTGATTTTTTTTTAATAATTGCGGTTCTGGCTCTCGTGTTTGAGCTTCTATTGAACAGTGCGTGCCGTTTACGCTTTTAACATTTGCATCTTCAGAGAATGTGGCCTTCCTTTTGAAACTTGCAGTGTAGTGTAATATGGGACTAAGTGTTCTTCCAGCTGTGGGTCAAACCATGCAGTGTGACCATTCTTTCGAAGGTTACTGAACAATACTGTAGATTGGTACTGTTTTGTTTTGCTATAGAGTGTGGCTCCAACGGTTTCATCTCGGTGCATGGATCAAACAATGCAGTGTGATGATTCTCTAGAAAACTACTGAACAGTTCTGAACTGCTTGCGTGCTCTTTGCAGTTTATTCATGCGTGGTTTTAATTATGGACTGAACTTACACTTATTGTTAGTATTGATAATGTTATTTTCCTTATATCTGCGGATATCATGCTTGAGCGAAATTGCGTTGCCAAAAACGCAACCTGTGTTGGGATTTCTATCTTTTATTTTGTGAAATCTGCGGTCTCCAGCTGTTTTTTTTTTCTCAATGTTCCAAGGGTTATCGTGCCATAGTTAAACGTACTCACTTGAGTCGTTAATCTGTTTAGTTAATATTTGGTATCTCGATTTGGCGGTTACTATTGTTCTTTGGCTTTTAAAATGATTTCTTTGCCAGGCTTTTTTAGTACATAACACTGTTACTATCATGGGATGGGTAGCCTGTGAATACAGCCGCCTGTATTCGCAGGCTTCGGGATGAGCGGCTTGATTCGTGCGAAAATCGTTCTCCGCATCTTTTACCTCCTTCACTTTGTTACTGTCAGACTGAGAAACGGGTCAAACCAGTTGAATCATAACCTGGGGTCACCATTGTTGCATGTTTGATGGATGATGACACAATAGCAATTAATTTCGTTGCATCTGTGAAAATTTTGTTTGCATTTTTTGAGAAGGGTGTCAATATAAAGAGGTTCAAAATAGATTCCGTGTCAGAAAAAAGCTTGCGTGTTTTTACTTCACCAAAGGTGTTGTCTCGTGCGCAGATCTTTAAATAGTACAATTCGACGAGGGATTAGGTGACACGGACCGAAATAGAACTGTAAGGTATATAAATCGACAAGCTATCTTGTTCCAAAGCAAAATACGAGACTTGTTAACTGGCTGATCGGAGTGAAGGGTGCAACCTCTTGCTCAAATATGATGGAGCACAAGATCACAACAAAATTATCTCAAGAATTTGAGGGAATGTCTCTTGTAAAGAGCAGTGTTGCTAAAAAGCGAAAATCATCGCTGTTTGATCCCAGTGAGGCCACTGGAACTCGAGTTCGGGATCACGGATTTGCTGTTGTAACTCATGCAGATTATCCCACAAGGGCAAGATCTAAGTCGCTGCCTATGGAGCTCGAGAAGCTCAGTAAACACCCGACTCTGTTTGTAAGGGAAAACATTAGAAAGATCATAAAAGGAGTACTGGAAGATGGTCTCGATGGGAAAAGGTATGTAGCGAGCGAATGTTCTCCGCTTACTCGACATCTAGTTAACTCACTCAAGGATAAGGTCGCAGCTTTGGAGCTACCGAAGTACAAGTTTATCTGTACGTGTTACATCACTAAACGTCTTAAGCCGCCTCCCATCATGCAGAGTGGTTGTGCTTGGGACGAAAACAGCACTGCGATCGATGGAGACGGATTTGCAGAATACGTTTACAGGAATGATAATTTGGTCGCTGTTGGTAGTGTGTACGGCATTTACGGAGAGAAGAAGTCGCCGTCGGGGAGAGGGAAAGTTTTGAAGAATACCAAGGAAATCATTTATCCTCCGATACCCGAGTAAACTCGAACTATCGAAGTACTGTAGTCGGGACCCGACGTAAATTGTCGTCGCCGTTCGTGTCCAATTCATAGTCCACCCTGACTGTTTGATTCGTTACGCATTTGATATGTGCACAGTACAACTGTAAACAAATACATCGTTAGCCTGGTTGTGCGTGTCAACTGAACAGCGTTACAAAGACAGCTATTGTGAATCAGTAAATGATGAAATGCACTGACGGCCTTGCAGGGAAGACTTACTTTGCATGATTTTGTGTTACGGTGAACATTGCGCTTCATTGGGATGTAACTCAATTGGATACTGCGGAATGCTGTTATTATGTTGTTTTAACTGCCACACAACCAAGTCCACATTATGTGAGATAACTAAGATGTGCTGAGAGTATCTCTACTCCCAGTATCAATTATCGCAAGATAAAATATAACTGTAACGTTTAATCCGCAACTATAACCGATATTCATCCACGATGTTTATTGCAACGGTTGTCGCCTACTGGTCTCCTACATCAATTTAGAGAAACAATTTATCACGCACTTTGAGGGGCGGTCTCATCACGCAACGTAACGTGCAGAAACGAGTCACGTTTCGTTTTCCTCGGTTAAAATCTCGGCATCACCCCGGCAATCATACCAGAAACGCATTTCTCTTTATCCTTTTTTATTTATTATGTAGTTTTTGATGTTAAAGCCATTCATCACCTTGTTATTAACTATTGATTGTGTTGTAATGCTTCGTCAGTAAAATCATGTCCGCAATATGTGGCGTAATTAAACACGGTATATCAAATTTGACATTTTATCGTATTTCATCTCGTAGAATATTTCCCTGTTTTGATTCATTTCATTGTTCTATTTTTGTATAATGAAGGTTCAAAGCTAACAACAAACTTTATTTGTTTTCTCTTTGATGAGAGAAGAAGACCAACTGTAACTAAGACATATCTGCTTTTTTTTTACATATAGGCGGTAAATTTTTGCACAGCTATTCCATAACATAAAATTAAGTGCAAAAAGACGTTAGTATATCTCATCTGACAAAGTGCATTTTATGGTGCACTAGCAATTATATCCTCAAGAAATATGTGCACGCTTACGATTGCTATTTGCAAGAGACATTTAATTAGAGTTGACTAAAGATCAAAATGATTCAAACTTCTTTTAGAAGTTCCGCTCTGACACACTGAATTTTAACGCTGAACTTATTAGAATTGTATCGAAGTTTGACAAATAAACCAGCGTAAATATGGTACCATGTGACTCTCCTGTCAATAGTTGGACTTGTTCCTTGGCAAAGTAAATCAAAGTAGGTTCACTTTGGTAGCTATGGTGACAAATTGTTGTTTGCAAGCGGTTTACTTTGTCATCACTATTGTCCTAAAAAATTTGATCTGGGATAGACTAAGCAAACTAATAACCATTGACAAAGAAATCGGCACAGGTAATAATGTCCATATTAACGTTCCTCATTGAGGCGCTTGAAGCAAAGAAAAATAAAAAATATATAAAATTTCTTCAAGTGAAATAGAGATCCAGTGAAAAAAAAAAGAAACTTTAAGTTTGTAGTTTTAAATAGTCACGCTATAAGCACTTAACGGCATAGTTTAAAACACATATGGTATTTTGAAGTTGACGCCGGTTGGGAGTGGTAGGGTTACGTAAACAGCCGGCGTTTTATGGTTATTGTATGCCACAGGCATTATTGTGTCCGAGTTGAGAAAGAAAAACGCAAACAGCTAGAGTAATTTAAGAGGCAAAAGGTATTTTAAAGTGCTGTGGACACTTGATTGGAAGCCGCTCTGACTTGCATGTGAAAGACTAGACGTTTGATCAACTAAATACGACAAATTCAGTCTTCATTCACACGGATGATTTAGCGCGAGTTTCAATTAAGAGTCAAAAGCTGTTCTAAATTAGCCTACTGTTTTCGCTCTTGATTGAAGATGCACTAGACGTGAGTCTATTCTTGGTAAATTCCAAATACAGACGCTGAAGCGAAGAGATCTTCACTGCAAAATGAAGACGTTGCCATGCGATCTTGCGCCGTGTCCCACAAACACCGACTCGCCACCCTGATTCCTTGGTTGTTCATTTTGCCCATGGTCACGATACACACAAGCTTAAACCTTTCATATCCTAAAAGTTTTACCTTGTTCTTGATTTCATCTGCAATGCGGGGTATCAAAATCCTGCATTTTTCCGCGTCGTATCGTAATCCTCCCAGTCTGCTCTGCAGTACATCATCAATTGCGTCTTTAACATCTTTGCATCGAAATCTTTTACTTTCATCGGGCGCCAGTTGATATGTATTAGCGATTTTTAATTCCATTGGATGCAGTTGCTCGCTATGCCCTGGCAAAGATCGTTGGTATAAGCCAATTGATTTTCTCCTTGCTGATACTTTAGTTGCGGTAGGGATGTTCAGTGTAGATCTACTCTGAATATCAACAGTAGCCATAGAGCTCCTTCGACTTGAGACCTCACTGGAAAGCATTTTTTTTTTTTCAGTCTGATTTGACAGGCCCCTGCGGGCAATTTGCAAGTTCTAAAAACCTTGCTTCTTTACCGCAGCAGCTCCTGACCGCAGACAATCGGTGTTGATGACGTTTTCTTTCGTCTGTTGAGCTTGTAATTTTTATTCCTGACTTTTCGCACGTATTAATCCCAGCATTTCCGCTTTCTGTACAAAACGTCATCCTGGGCTTTTCTTTACAACAATAGAAAACGTGGTTGCTGTTAATTAAACCGCAATCACTTAACGCATACTCCAATGGTTTTATGTAGGTGTTAATAGAGTGCAAACAATAGCCTCCCCTTGAAGGGGGCAGTGAATACCCTAAAATGGAAAAAGAAATTTGTTTATTATGACTTGTGTGTTTGCTTTTGAAGCTTGCTTTTGACTGGTGGTGAAGCGGAATTTAGTTTACCTTTCAAAGTCATTTTAATATAATGTTGCACTGGTTTTGCATTGCGATATGTGATTGGTATATATGGCCTCCAATCAATTGGTTTCGAGTGCAGTTTGGAATAAATGAGCATAAGAGATTTGTTTTGAAAAATTTACGATTGTTTATTTAAAATTGCGCTCGAAACCTCTTGATTACTTGTTAATAATATACCTGCAAAGAGTTCATTTCAAATTTCTACACTCAGTTTCAACTTTCTGCACTATTCGGGATTAATTTACGTGCTCTCAGGCATTCAGTGGGTTAAAATTTGGCATGTATATTACTCACTTATTTGTCTGTAAACCGCGAGTAGCGCTGGCTACGTGTACGGGTGTTTCCTCTAATTCTGATTAGATTATTTGAATTCATTCCTGTTCGCCTTCGCGCTCGCCTCGTTTTCGCCTCTGTTCGCCTGAAATACGCAAAAAATCACGCCTGTTGTGCAGACTACAGTGTCACAGGATCCTTAGTATTGTTAGACGTATCGTAGTCTCTTAAGCAATAGCCTGTGCCAGGCTCTCGGACCGTGGGCACGATCGGAGCGCGAGAGCGAGAGCACCAGACTCCCACCGATTTGTTCTCTCGCTCTCCCGCTTTTCGATCGTGCCCACGATCCGAGAGCCTGGCACAGGCTACCTAAGCAATGACTGCTTTTTTTTTCAATTTATATGCAGGAGACCGGGGCTCCTGAAGCCACCAAGTATTTGCATTGGAAATGTGTATTAGCTAAACCTGTTCCTTAGTGCAGTACTGTTCAGTTTCTTGCCAAAGAATAGTTGCACTGTATGGTTTGATTTTCGGACTGCACGGATGAAAACATGTCTCAGTCATTCTGTATAGTAAAACAAATAGGACTCAATGTGGTACTTCCTGATGAACGCTTGCACTGAAGCATGGCTTTTGGCATTTCACAGAATTTTAGGACAATTGACTGGATAAAAATAGGACCCGAGGGGGGAGGAGTTGGGGGAGCAGGGTTGGCGCAGTGGTGAGAGCGCTCGCCTTCCACCAATGTGGCCCGGGTTCGATTCCCGGCCCCAGCGGCATATGTGGACTGAGTTTGTTGCTTCTCTATACTCTACTCCAAAAGGTTTTTCCCCGGGAACTCCGGTTTTCCGCAAAAACCAAGATTTCATTTGATTTTAATGTAATATGATTTGATTTACGGTGTCCCCAATAAGTACTTCAGTGCTAGACACAGTTCATTATCATCATCATCATCATCATCATTATTATTATTATTATTATTATTATTATTATTATCATTATTGTAAAGAGATTGTTGACCAGAATATACCGGTTTGACAGATCTTATGTGGGAGACAAGAATCCGTTTGAAATACGTGTGGATGTGTGATCTAGAATGGGATTAATCGCGATTTCAGTGGTCTTTGAGAAATTGCTTGCACGGTTTCCCGCTCTTGATCTTGTGTGGAAAACAAGCTGGCGTAGGAAGGAGGAGAGGTGAGAAGACAGAACTGGGTTTATTTTTAGAGTGGTTTTCAATCGAATAACTGTCGACAAACCAATGGAATTGCATTGAACCAATCACCAATCAGATGGAGAGAGCCCCATGAACCAATCAGAAACCAGATCATATACATGACGTAAGCTTCAAGCGTCGAAAAAAGCGCGCAGCCTCGTCGCCTTTCTTTTAGTTTTACTTCTGATTGAGTAAGTGGCACGAAATTCTTTAGCCACTCACGTATTGCAGCGAAAAAACCAAAGTAATCGCATGATCACTTTCGACCGTGCATTGAGATCCGCTCTGTTTCAATAGGACTGAGGTAGGTATGTTAATGTACTATAGAAACAACGGTAGAGTGTGATTTGTACGACAAGCCTTGTTGTGATGCCCAATCAATGTCCTGCACTGGGTTTCTAGAGAGCTTATTAATTAGCGCTTACCCGTGAATAAATATTAAGATTCAGCGGGAGCCTATTTCTGAGTAATGGCTCTTGGTTTCAGTCAGCCCACGGTTGAGTACTGGAGTAAGGCGAACTGGCTTTCTAATAATCGAGTCCCGTTTAATTTACCAATAGAAAGTATGTTTAATATGGAACTCTGGGCATCCTGTACTGCTCATGTATATGTGTCCACATTTCTTATCAGTAGCGTCTAATTAACTGTATTAATCATAACTAGAACAAAATTCTCATATCTGATTGGCCATCAACTGCCCTGATTTCAGTTAAATAGGACAGTACGCGTCATGCCTGAGTAATTGGACAGTAAGAGTCCGATTTTGTTAATCATTCGTATGATTACAGACCGCATTGGGCTCCACTCAGTCCTATTACCATTACGAAATAAGAGAATATTTATTTTAACTTGCTATTAATAGTGTGGTATATGACCTCACGCCCTAGTGACTTCAATTTTTACCCGCAATGGTTGCTTTTTACGCGTTTGATCAAGAATGCTGTTCATTATTTTCACAGCTGACGATTTTTCTCATGGTGAGAATTTGTCAAATCCTCCGAGACTTAAGTAAAAATCTGAGAATCGTTAGGCGTGGCTAAAACAAGATGGTACCAAAGATATTGTCGTGGTGTTGTTTTACTATTCAGTGTGGTTCTAACTTTTTCATCTGTGAATCAAACCATGCATTGTGACTATTCTTTGTTAAGCTACTTAACAGTACTGTAGTGAGGTACTGTTTGTTTTACTATACAGTGTGACTATCTTTTTCGTATGTGGATCAAACCATGCAGTGTGACCATTCTTTAGAAAGCTACTGAACAGTACTGTACTGTGGTACTGTTTGTCATACTATACAGTGTGGTTCTAACTTTTTCATCTGTGGATCAAATCATGCAGTGTGAGCATTTTTGAATAATGCTGTTATCCACGTGTTTGTAACGGGTTGTTTCCGGATGTTTCCCAAAGAGGATTTTAAAGATTCTTTGATATTACCTCTATTTACTCGTAAACATCTGCTGAACAGAGCTTCTTGAGCCAGTAGTGATAACAGTGATAGCGTTTATAATCTGTGTTTATGTTGGTTAGAATCTTAATTATTTTTTCCTGATTTCGACTTTCGTAAATGGGAACTTAGGATGCGGCTGAAAATGATTGCGCATTAAAGCGCATTGTCATGCATCCGAAACACTAATGCAAGTAACTCAGTTGTGCAGGCATTAAGCACAGCGTTTCCAAACAGCAGTTATCTCGTGGTATTTCGGTTTGTTTTGTTCTTCGATCTGCGTATGTCGGCCTCAAATTATGACCTTTAACACGATCTAACACTGAGATGAACGAAGGAGCATGATACATTCAGTTCATGCAGTTGTTGAAACCCAGCAGTCATCTTGGGAGTGGTAGTGACGACTCACATTCGCGTCGCAGCCATCGTGGATCTTTTCTCGGGGAGTAATCTTTCACAGTTGGAAGTAAGGTTCGGTGTCATAGCCACATTTTTAGTAGCATAAATAGGCCCCCTGTGTTAGTTGTGTATTTGAAACGGAAGCAAATTATTAAGTGTGTCATTTCAACAGGCATTTAAGAGATCTCTGGGATCTAAATTGCTCCCTCTCCGTGAGTGATTTCAAATGAATGATACCGCTACTTGCATGAATATTTTAGAGCTATCAAGAAGGATTATTGTAATCCACTCTTTGAATACTTCGGGAAGCCTTCATTTTAATACGGGAAAGCTGTAAAAATACCTACGTTGTTTACGTCGTTGTCCGAATCGAGTGTTTAATTAAGCGGCTTGTTTCTAACACGGAACACTATTTGCGTTCTTGAGATTATTATTATTATTGTGTAGGCTGGCGATTTGAATTTGGAATTCACAAGTAGGTTCGTTCATTGACTTTGTTCTTCTCTTACGCGCTATTAAAGGAGTAGAGGTGATACTCAGCCATGATGACTCATGCTGCGAGAAAGAGATCGGTGACTTTTACTTCTGTGGAACCATTTCTGAGGAAACATAAGAGAGACCGCCTTCGAACAACCAGCATAACTTCAATCGCTTCGGGGATTGAAAGTCTCGGAGAGCGACAGCGTTCTTCAACATGGCATGGGGAGAAACTCGACCCCAGCAATGACAGTCCAAACACGTCCTGTGATATCGCAAATTTTGATGATTTTCAAGACGAGCTTGGATCTCAAGGGCTTATTAAACAGATTATAACAGAGGAACTCGATCATTTGCTTTTGGATTGCGAATACGATAGCAACGGATGTGTCGCTCAGTGTGCTAAAATCAGTCATGCCGTAGAATCCCGAGTGAAAGAAATTACACCTCGGGAAACCAAAGTCGTGGCGGTCGTGTACATCGGAGAGATTCGGGATCAAGGACTCGAGATTACAAGTCAGTGCATATGGGACCCTGATACCGATAACTTTGTGACGGCGAGTTTTAGGAGCAAGACTCTGTTTGCTGTTTGTACTGTTTTTACAGTTCAGTAGTGAGCGAGTTAGAACCGAACGGCCGGCCTCTCTGCTATCGAATCTTTGTACTGAATAGTAGGGAAAGCTGGTCGGGAGCTGAGCTATGCAGTGTCAAAGGGTCAAGATTACTCCTAGTAGTTAACACTATTCTATGCAGTTAACAACAATATTCTAGACACTGGATATGACCCTCAATGAATTATGATCACATGGCTTTTTAAATTGCTTACTGTATAACCATTCAGAGTTCTTATTGATGATCTGGTTTTTTTAAGATGGTATTATATTTTGTTTACCGCACTTAGTTAATTTTAGAACAGCAGGAACAAGTTACAGTCCACAACAGCACGGTTTGCTCGCAGCTTCTGCTACTTTTGCGTTTTTTAGAAAAGTTGTGGCTTGTTCTTATGACTCTGTGCCCAGGCAATATTCTATTTAGTTTTATTATTACTAATTCATATGAATTTTCCAAGAAAATAGGTCTTTGTGCACTATCTCGAGCTCGTTTTAATGTTCTCATTGTTTGATATAACTTTCCAGTTTAAGACTTCTTTGGAAAGCTATCCGAAGATTGCTTTAGTTGGTGTTGTTTCTTTGTCCAAAATTGCGCAATATGAATTCCAGTGTTATATTTGTTTAGTATAATGTGCGTGGAAAAGCCGGTTGTACACAGGAATACTCTTTACCTTTTCACTCTCAAAAGGAATGCGTCTTCACGTTACGATATCAACAAGTTGTCAAATAAGTAAATTATGAGAATTGAGAAAGTTATCAACTCGCGAAATCCATGTAACATCTGCCTCACACCTAGGATTACATCTCAGGCTAAGAAGGAGTTGACACTATAACCTTGTTTTCTTTACACACTTGAGATCACTGAATTATGCTTCATTTCGCCGACGCAGAGTGGGCCATAAATATGGAAAGCAAACATCCTTGAGTCATTAGTTGAAGCACAATTAGGGCAATCCTTTATAACGAGCACTTGATTTCCTTTCATAGTTGTTCATTCTCGATATGAATCATTTGCCTAAAGTGTTAAGTTTAACAGATTGTCACTGTGATGAACTGTGTCAGTTAACACTGATACGTTCGACGTTCTGGGTAGAACTTATCATGAACGTAGTCATGAACCCGTATCAATAACCCGTATCATGAACCCGTATCAATAACCCGTTGCTCCCACGGATCTCCAAAAGCTCCATTATAACATAGCTTTGGGAAAGCGCGCACTATGATTGGCTAATACGCGCGATGCATTTGCCCATGGGTTACCTGCTGACATCATATTGTGAAGTCTTATGTTATAAAAGAAATGGTAAACACAGCAACTGTGCAACCATCGAGTTATGGACGCACGCGGGAGGTTTGCTAAGCACTCAAGAAGCTAGAGATGCTTTCGGCTGCACCTCGAGCATCTCTTACGCTTCTTTCGTGCTTAGCAACCTCCCGCGTGCGTCCATAACTCGATGGCTGCACGCTGCACGTTTACCATTTCTTCAGCGGTAGAGCATACGAACTAGTAATAAGAAGGTCGTAGGTTCGACTCCTGTTGGGAAAAATCGGATTTGCTTTTTCCGGGGTTACCTGTGACAGTGCCAAAAATACATCTTTCACAGTCTTTATCATAGCTTAGACTATACGAAGCGAGTAAAGAATGATATGCAAAAAAAGCTGTTCAAATTGACAATTAGTGAGGCTTTTAGTGACAGACATCTATTTGCCATCGCCATTTTTTTTTTTTGACACATGTGCCTTCTCTTTTCCCTTACCATAAACCAACAATTGTTTTTACTTTTATGGTTTGTACCCTATTCTAATATAGTGGAGGTGCGGTTGTTTAATGGTTAGCGTGTTGGACTTATGAGCAGGAAGTCCGGAGTTCTAGCCCTGGTGATGATTATTACTCGGGCTACTACCACAGGTAGCCCGAGTCTACGTTTACCTTTTCGGTCTATCAGTCTATCGACAACCTCGCAAATTGGACTACCCGCAGAGGCCCTTGGGTATTGCTATTGTGAAAACGAGGTTTCATCAAGTTTATATATCACCATCGATGTTGGATGCGAAAGATGTGTACTCTGAACTATCTTTGAAAGCCAATGTTATGCACATGAATACTGCTAACTCTTGTATTGTCAGCTACTGTTGTCATTGGGATCCAAAAGCTGAAGTTAATACACAAATTTTGTACAGCGACAAGACACGCGTCGTTGGATGCCTCGAGTCAACAATTTGTGCAAGACAACAATACGCGAATAAAGGAGGTTATAAGGGTTTTTTCATCTATTTTAAATTTTGGTGGCATTTTTGGATGAAGTTTTCTTAATTACGGTCTGTCTCATGCGTGGTCGCGTAGAAAGTAGTTGCAAGACAAAGACTTATAATAATAATAATAATAATAATAATAATAATAATAATAATTATTATTATTATAATAATAATAATAAAAACATATTTATGCAGGATGACCATTTCAGTTATAAAAACTGCTATCAACATGGGTCCTGCGTTAAAAAAAAAGTAAAAACTAGATCTATAAAAAGCTATATAAGAAATCGAGAAATTATCCATATGAAAGAGATAAAAAGACTAAAACTAGAATTCACATACAATTATTAAAAATATCGGCCCCTTTATAAAAAAACGCTCTTTTAGTCGATTCTAATTTAACCCTATCAATAACTAATTTGTTCTTACTCCTAATATCATAATCATGAATATCATGTCGTTTAAGTTGAAAATAATTGGAAAAATAACTTGGGGCTGACTTGACAACTAAAGCGTTAAAACGCTCAAAGTTTGATTGCGCTTGCAGGTGAAACGGTTGACGTTACAAAGGATTGCTAGAGACTGTTTCTAAAATCTATTGAACTTGTTGTTTGTTTATTATAAAGTTCTTGGTAATTATGACCGCAAAACGGCTAACAAAGCTATAACTCGGTGACTATAGCCCGATTTACACGACATGCGTTTTAGGCACGGCACTCCTAAATTTCGGTACCCGTGCCTTTAAGTGTGGCCCGTCAAATTTCCATTTACACGACAAAATTGTCTTGTTTTAAGGCACTTGTCATTTTCTTTTGGGCACCCCCAAAACGAGACACGGTACCCCCAAATTATTGCGCCTGTCCATACATGTGTCTGCGGTTTATCACTTTCAGGCGTGCGCTTTAAATAAGCCGACGTTTGGCAAGATGGCGGACATCACACGATGTGGGATTTTCTGGTTCTATTTGATGAAGAAAAGAAAAGAAATGAAATATCAGAAATATGATAAGGAAGGAAACAGTACGCTTTCATTTTCCTCTTTTATTGAAAACATGAAAAGACGCAGAATGTTCATCCAAGCCGTGCTTGCGGTTTTAAATCAGCCAAAACAAAAGGTTGTATGGATGCGTTTACGATCAGATGCCTGGTTCGACCAAAGAAGAAGACGCCATCTTGGATGTGCTCCTGTTTTTATCCTTTAGGCCTTGCAAAATTCGAAAAATTTGGGCACGGCACCCCTAAAAAGCAGGCTGGGACTACCTCCAGCGGTGGTCTCGGCCCGCCTAAATTTTTCGGCACGCGGGCCGAAAAATTTGCATTTACACGTAAAAAATCAAGCGGGCCGTGCCCAAAATTATCGGCCCGCGGGCCAAAATTTAGGAGTGCCGTGCCTAAAATGAATGTCGTGTAAATCGGGCTTATGTTTGTCAGCCTGAATTCCCTCGGGCCTCTTTTCAAAATCATCTCTGCATCTTTTCTTATTCAAACTCAAGTTTTTTTCTACGTGGTCGTGTGGAAAGACATTAGCGGGAACAGGGCCAATAAGGCTAAATCGGAAGAAAAGTATATCCGATCGAGGAGTAATATTGTTTATTCCACATATCGCTTCTTCGCCTTCGATAACTTGGAATCGGATGAATTGGCATCAAGTTTCACAACTGCTTATACCGTGGGAACCAAGAAAGCTGATTGGTCAACATTAATTCGATTAGTAAACAAACCCAGGTTGTTTACCATTTACCACAAATTCCCGGAAATTTCGGTTCGGAATTTTCGTTCGGAAAGAACCGTAGGTGTCGTTTACCATTTGCCCCAAATTTCCGGATTGTAGCGCCGAGCTAGACTGGATTCATATTTGTTGAAATTTGTTGTTGTTGTTGAAGCGATTACGCTCGGAGAGGCCTGAAACTAGTACTAAATTCGAGGAACTTGTAAATGGTAACCGAATTTCCATTCGGAACTCCTCTGGCGTCCCAACCGGGAAAACGGGATCACCTTTTCAGAATTTCCGTTTGTCCCGGGAATTTTCCAGTGGGACGAACCGAAAAAACGTTTACCATTTACATCCCAACCGGAATTTCCGGGAATTTGTGGTAAATGGTAAACAACCCCAATTATCACTGAAATTTCTGTAAAAACTTAGAAAACTTTCTGATAAAATCGCTCAGCTTAAACACGACGTCGACAAGAATTGCGGTGCGATATACAGTCTGGTGGGTTTTTTGCGGTCGTGGAACCAGCCATATAGTATACAATTGTAGCCCGAGTGAACGCTCCCGAGAGCGTCTAGTTTTCTTATAAAAAGAAACTTTTCATTCTCAAGAACAATGAACGTCAAAATCTTTATAACTGGCTAACAGCCCATAAACGAACTCTTAATATAAAAAAATCCAACATTGTAATATTTCGTCCTTACCAAAAGTAACTTCCTTACCAACCAAAACTTTGCATGTTTGATAATGAAAAGAATAACTTCCTGTAAGGAAGACACACACTGACGAACCCCTAAAAACGTTTGCGTGGGAGGCTAAGGGCTGGTTCACACTTTCACATAAGCATAAGCATAAACATAAGCATAAGCATTAACATAAGCATAAGAAAAATATGTGTGAACCGGGGTTACATAAGCATAAGCAGAAGCATAAGCACAAGGAATGGAACGTTTTCCATTTTCTTATGCTTCTGCTTATGCTTATGTAACCCCGGTTCACACATATTTTTCTTATGCTTATGGTTATGCTTATGCTTATGTCAAAGTGTGAACCAGCCCTAACTGACCAGCTGTCTGATTTTAACTTAATAACTAGACGCTCTCGGGAGCGTTCACTCGGGCTACACTTGATAATACGGCTTCGAACAAACATGAATGTCAGTTTGCGCCTAAGTTTTGTATATATTGTATACTATATGGCTGCTTCCACGACCGCAAAAAACCTACCAGACTGTATATCGCGCCGCAACTGTTGTCGACGTCGTTTTTAAGCTGAGCGATTTTATCAGAAAGTTTTCGAAGTTTTTACAGAAATTTCAGTGATAATTGGGTTTGTTTACTAATCGAATTAATGTTGACCAATCAGCTTTCTTGGTTCCCACTAGAAAACAGTGGTGAAACTCAATGCCATTCATCTGGTTCCAAGTTATCGAAGGCGAGGAAGCGATATGTGGGAAAAACAACAATATTACTCTTCAATCGGATATACTTTTCGTCCGATTTAGCCTTATTGGCCCTGTTCCCGCTAATGTCTTTCCACACGACCTTGTAGAAAAAAAACTTGAGTTTGAATAAGAAAAGATCCAGAGATGATTTTGAAAAGAGGCCCGAGGGAATTCGGGCTGACAAACATAGTCACCGAGTTAATAGACTTGTTAGCCGTTTTGCGGTCATAATTACCAAGAACTTTATTATAAACAAACAACAAGTTCAATTAATTTTAGAAAGAGTCTCTAGCAAAAAAAAACGTCAACCGTCTCACCTGCAAGTGCAATCAAACTTTGAGCGTTATCACGCTATTGTTGTCAAGTCTTTGTCTTGCAACTACTTTCAACGCGACCACGCATGAGATAGACCGCAATTAAGAAAACTTCACCCAAAAATACTACCAAAATTTAAATTAGATGAAAAATCCTTATAACCTCCTTTATTCGCGTATTGTTGTCTTGCACGAATTGTTGACTCAAGGCATCCAACGACGCGTGTCTTGTCGCTGTACAAAATTCGCGTATTAACTTAAGCTTTTGGATCCCAATGACAACAGTAGCTGACCATACAAGAGTTAGTAGTATTCACGTTCATAACATTGGCTTTCAAAGATAGTTCCGAGTACACATCTTTCGCATCCAACATCGATGGTGCAATAACTTGATGAAGTCTCGTTTTCACAATAGCAATACCCAAAGGCCTCTGCGGGTAGTCCGATTTGCGAGGTTGTCGATAGACTAATAGACTGATAGACTGATAGACTGATAGACCGAAAAGGTAAACCTAGACTCGGGCTACCTGTGGTAGTAGCCCGAGTAACAAGAAGTTTTCATTTTGCCGGGCAAGTAGCCAAAAAACGCTTTATTTAAAAAAAAGTCGGAAAATGCCTGTTTTATCAAACATTACCACATCATAGCGCTGTTTAGGATGAACACTTGAATGTGAGATGTTCTTAAATTGCAGATATGTGAAAAAGTACTGCTGTCAATAATGGTCAGTATTTAGATAAAAATAGGTATTTTACGTTGGTAAACAATGATTAACCTGTTAATTTCCAATTTATAAGCGCGCAAGTTATTCGATTTACCTGTCCTCTGTTTACTTTGCCACGAAACAAGACACAAACACTGCACCTTTAAATTAAGATGGCTTTGGAAGGCCGCCGTGCAATTTCCATTGACTCAGTTATTCATAGGCTTGACTCTCATATCCATATGGAACTAAGCGGTATTACAAACAAAACGAAAGGTGACTCGATCGATAAAGAAGAAGACGAAAAGCTACTTGCTGCAAATGCTTCTCGAGAGGCAAAAAAATCAGTTACTGATATCTTGCAGGTACGTATAATTTTGAGTTATCTTATTTTAACCTGAGCAAGTTCGCGCCTAATATTTTTCCAAGAAAACTATCCATAAGTGCAGAGTGGCTTTCATCTTTCCATCCTGATTAGCCAACATCAGCACCCTACGAAGGTTTTATGTGCTTATTCATGCAAGTACAAGTTGTTGTGCGTTCTAATTCTGTAAGGACTCCGAAAAAAGCTTTGACTCTAATTCACCTCAATTTGAATAGAAGGGTACCAATATTCTTTATACACAGTTAGACCACCAAGTGTTATTTTCCAGTTTCATCTCAGGGCGGTAAAGCATTGCACAAAGTTATGGCGCGATCGATAAAGAAAGGTCCAGCGATCTGCGCCGATATGGTCAGAACATCCTAGAACATTCACGTTCGTAGAAAGCCATAGTCACGGATCATTATGACGAACTTCTATTAATTATTGACTTCTTTGACTTAACGCTATTCGACTTTACTTGTGCTCAAAAGAGTACAGCAAGAAATATTATGGGAGAGGTGGTACGGTGGTGACGTCAGTCGTCTCACTTTGCTGAAAGCCAAACTGACGAGTTTCGTTGCTCGGCATTATACATGGCTGGGTTTGTTGCTAGTTTTCTTTCCTATGATAAACTTAGTTATCGTTCTTGGTAAGTACACAACGTACAGTTAATAATAAAGAGATGCCAAAGTCACAGGCTTATATGGCATGGGCCAGATAGCCACTATTCTGACGAGTTTTCTCCGATTGCTCCGATAATGTCCTTTCCAAAAAGACAACATTTCCAAATTCTACTCGGAATCCAAACGACCTATTAATCGGTACCTAGTCACGCTAGAGTCGGTCATAGTTCGATATGCCAGGTACAAGAGAGTTAGTTGCCAAAGAAACGAGTGCTGCGTCGGTGGGCAATATTGAAACCCACAAAATGTGGCTTAGCAAACTAGTTGACTAGGTAAATTGTACAGCTGTACGGTAAAAGGGATGTTGGCATTTCGAGCGTTATGCACTATGGTTTGGTTAATAACTTCCACTTCATTTTATTTCAATTTTTACGTTTCATAGTGAATGACCCGCAGGTAGCAATGGCTAATCTAGGTAGGCCAGTCTTCCATGGCAGTAAAATTTGCATGTATATATTTAAGTGAATAAGTAAACCAGACAGTAAGTCTGGAGAAGAGCGAAAAGAAGGCAACAAATGTAGAGAAAATTCAGAAAAGGACAGTTTTAAACAGCGGAAGAGAAGGTTGTATGTAGGTTCTTGTTCTAGCTGTTGTATATTTATAACTATTTGGATATTTCAACCCAGGGCGCCTGAAATACCTCTGCCATTACTTTGTAATATTTCGTCCTTACCAAACTGAGTAACTTGCCTACCAACCAAAACTTTGCATGTTTGATAATGAAAAGAATAAATATGTTCGTCTCGTGTGTTAAGTTAATATAAAATATCTGGGTGTTGATCAGAATCTCTCTTGGAAATATCACATTGATTTTATTGTCACCAAAATTAGTAAAAATGTTGGGCTGATTGCAACGCTACGCCACTCTTTACCGGCGACCAATACCACAGAATATCTATAAGTCACTAGTTCATTCTTATCTAGCCTACGGTCGTGCTGCCTAGGGCCAGGCATGCATAACTTATCTTAATAAAATTTTAATTCTTTTAAGAAAAGAGCTCTTCGCTTATTGTACTTTAAAGACTGGCATTCATACAATACACGATCGTCTACATCTGGAAAGTTCTTTGTTAAAAGTTCTAGACTGGAAATACAAAAGAATTCCTTTTCTCTACTCGGAGTGGAACTGTGGAATAAGATACCACGCTATATAACGGATCTTCCTAAAAAAAAACTTTCAAACGAGTTTTTCGCAAATTGCTATTTGATATTTTAGAAAAGGAAGATGACTATATTCAAATCCTTATGATTATCAAAAAAGTAAATACATAGATACACTTGTTAATCTATTTGAATAATGTCTACCATCATCCTTAAAGAGTCGGTGACTGTCTATGTTAATGCATTGTACGTCAGTAAGCCCTGTGTTAACTTGATCTTCGTTTTATTTAATTTTGCAATATGCAGGGCTTGTTTTAATTTAAGGTTTCTGTTTCTTTAAGGGACTTATTTGAGTTCCTCATGTAAGCTCCGCCCGCGCGGACCGTGCGGGGTTTAAGGCTCGTGTGCGCCTTTAAAGATTTGCCTGTTTACGTAATCTTAATCTAGCAGAGTAAGGAATGATTTCAAGTCATGTTTTAAACTTTCACATGATTTTCTTGACGGATGGTGAAGAGAAGAGGGACCACATGCGTGCCAACTGTACTCGCCTTATTTTTCCCTTTTGGCCGTAATTCGCAAAGAGCAATTTCAAAATCGTTAGACTTGATGACTTCCTGTAAGGGACAAACCATTAGAAAAGTGATGGGGGGGGGGGGAGGGGGTGGGGAATTTTCAGCTTGCACGAATTTTTTTTTTCGCTCACTGCTTTTGCAGGAATTTTTTTTTTCAGGTGAACCTCTCCGCACGAATTTTTTTTACTACGTGTGAAAAGGTCACATTTGGACCTTCCTTCTGCATGAATTTTTTTTTTACCTTCTTCTTTGCATGAATTTTTTTTTGGCATTTTGCCTTGCATGAATTTTTTTTTTTGTTTTTTTTTTCCCACCCCCCCCCCCCCCCCCTCATCACTTTTCTAATGGTCCGTCCCTAAGGAAGACACACACTGACCAGCTGTCTGATTTTCACTTAGTAACAGGACGTTTTCCCTTTTGCCGGGCAAGTAGCCAAAAAACGCTTTATTTAAAAAATGTCGGAAAATGCCTGTTTTATCAAACATTACCACATCATAGCGCTGTTTAGGATGAACACTTGAATGTGAGATGTTCTTAAATTGCAGATATGTGAAAAAATACTGCTATCAATATTGGTCAGTATTTAGATAAAAATAGGTATTTTACGTTGGTAAACAATGAGTAACCTGTTAATTTCCAATTTATAAGCGCGCAAGTTATTCGATTTACCTGTGCTCTGTTTACTTTGCCACGAAACAAGACACAAACACTGCACCTTATTATCCATATGGAACTAAGCGGTATTACAAACAAAACGAAAGGTGACTCGATCGATAAAGAAGAAGACGAAAAGCTACTTGCTGCAAATGCTTCTCGAGAGGCAAAAAAATCAGTTACGGATATCTTGCAGGTACATATAATTTTGAGTTATCTTATTTTAACCAGAGCAAGTTCGCGCCTAATATTTTTCCAAGAAAACTATCCATAAGTGCAGAGTGGTCTTCATCTTTCCATCCTGATTAGCCAACATCAGCACCCTACGAAGGTTTTATGTGCTTATTCATGCAAGTACAAGTTGTTGTGCGTTCTAATTCTGTAAGGACTCCGAAAAAAGCTTTGACTCTAATTCACCTCAATTTGAATAGAAGGGTACCAATATTCTTTATACACAGTTAGACCACCAAGTGTTATTTTCCAGTTTCATCTCAGGGCGGTAAAGCATTGCACAAAGTTATGGCGCGATCGATAAAGAAAGGTCCAGCGATCTGCGCCGATATGGTCAGAACGTCCTAGAACATTCACATTCGTAGAAAGCCATAGTCACGGATTATGACGAACTTCTATTAATTATTGACTTCTTTGACTTAACGCTATTCGACTTTACTTGTGCTCAAAAGAGTACAGCAAGAAATATTATGGGAGAGGTGGTACGGTGGTGACGTCAGTCGTCTCACTTTGCTGAAAGCCAAACTGACGAGTTTCGTTGCTCGGCATTATACATGGCTGGGTTTGTTGCTAGTTTTCTTTCCTATGATAATCTTAGTTATCGTTCTTGATAAGTACACAACGTACAGTTTATAATAAAGAGATGCCAAAGTCATAGGCTTATATGGAATGGGCCAGAAAGCCACTATTCTGACGAGTTTTCTCCGACTGCTCCGATAATGTCCTTTCCGAAAAGACAACATTTCCAAATTCTACTCGGAATCCAAAGGACTTATTAATCGGTACCAAGTCACGCTAGAGTCGGTCATAGTTCGATGCCAGGTACAAGAGAGTTAGTTGCCAAAGAAACGAGTGCTGCGTCGGTGGGCAATATTGAAACCCACAAAATGTGGCTTAGCAAACTAGTTGACTAGGTAAATTGTACAGCTGGAAGGTAAAAGAGATGTTGGCATTTCGAGCGTTATGCACTATGGTTTGGTTAATAACTTACACTTCATTTTATTTCAATTTTTACGTTTCATAGTGAATGACCCGCAGGTAGCAATGGCTAATCTATGTGGGCCAGTCTTCCATGGCAGTAAAATTTGCATGTATATATTTAAGTGAATAAGTAAATCAGACAGTAAGTCTGGAGAAGAGCGAAAAGAAGGCAACAAATGTAGAGAAAATTCAGAAAAGGACAGTTTTAAACAGCGGAAGAGAAGGTTGTATATAGGTTCTTGTACTAGCGGTTGTATATTTATAACTATTTGGATATTTCAACCCAGGGCGCCTGAAATACCTCTGCCATTACTTTGTAATATTTCGTCCTTACCAAACTGAGTAACTTGCCTACCAACCAAAACTTTGCATGTTTGATAATGAAAAGAATAAATATGTTCGTCTCGTGTGTAAAGTTTATATAAAATATCTGGGTGTTTTCATTGATCAGAATCTCTCTTGGAAATATCACATTGATTCTATTGTCACCAAAATTAGTAAAAATGTTGGGCTGATTGCAACGCTACGCCACTCTTTACCTTAACCAATACCACGGAATATCTATAAGTCACTAGTTCATTCTTATATCTAGCCCACGGTCGTGCTGCCTAGGGCCAGGCATGCATAACTTATCTTAATAAAATTTTAATTCTTTTAAGAAAAGAGCTCCTCGCTTATTGTACTTTAAAGACTGGCATTCATACAATACACGATCGTCTACATCTGGAAAGTTCTTTGTTAAAAGTTCTAGACTGGAAATACAAAAGAATTCCTTTTCTCGACTCGGAGTGGAACTGTGGAATAAGATACCACGCTATATAACGGATCTTCCTAAAAAAAAACTTTCAAACGAGTTTTTCGCAAATTGCTATTTAATATTTTAGAAAAGGAGGATGACTATATTCAAATCCCCATGATTATCAAAAAAGTAGATACATAGATACACTTGTTAATCTATTTGAATAATGTCTACCATCATCCTTAAAGAGTCGGTGACTCTCTATGTTAATGCATTGTACGTCAGTAAGCCCTGTGTTAACTTGATCTTCGTTTTACTTAATTTTGCAATATGCAGGGCTTGTTTTAATTTAAGGTTTCTGTTTCTTTAAGGTACTTATTTGAGTTCCTCATGTAAGCTCCGCCCGCGCGGACCGTGCGGGGTTTAAGGCTCGTGTGCGCCTTTAAAGATTTGCCTTTTTACGTAATCTAGCAGAGTAAGGAATAATTACAAGTCATGCTTTAAACTTTCACATGATTTTCTTGACGGATGGTGAAGAGAAGAGGGACCACATGCGTGCCAACTGTACTCGCCTTATTTTTCCCTTTTGGCCGTAATTCGCAAAGAGCAATTTCAAAATCATTAGACTTGATGACTTCCTGTAAGGGACAAACCATTAGAAAAGTGATGGGGGGGGGAGGGGGTGGGGAATTTTCAGCTTGCACGAATTTTTTTTTTTCGCTCACTGCTTTTGCAGGAATTTTTTTTTTCAGGTGAACCTCTCCGCACGAATTTTTTTTACTACGTGTGAAAAGGTCACATTTGGACCTTCCTTCTGCATGAATTTTTTTTTTACCTTCTTCTTTGCATGAATTTTTTTTTGGCATTTTGCCTTGCATGAATTTTTTTTTTCCCCACCCCCCCCCCCCCCATCACTTTTCTAATGGTCCGTCCCTAAGGAAGACACACACTGACCAGCTGTCTGATTTTCACTTAGTAACAGGACGTTTTCCCTTTTGCCGGGCAAGTAGCCAAGAAACGCTTTATTTAAAAAATGTCGGAAAATGCCTGTTTTATCAAACATTACCACATCATAGCGCTGTTTAGGATGAACACTTGAATGTGAGATGTTCTTAAATTGCAGATATGTGAAAAAATACTGCTATCAATATTGGTCAGTATTTAGATAAAAATAGGTATTTTACGTTGGTAAACAATGAGTAACCTGTTAATTTCCAATTTATAAGCGCGCAAGTTATTCGATTTACCTGTGCTCTGTTTACTTTGCCACGAAACAAGACACAAACACTGCACCTTATTATCCATATGGAACTAAGCGGTATTACAAACAAAACGAAAGGTGACTCGATCGATAAAGAAGAAGACGAAAAGCTACTTGCTGCAAATGCTTCTCGAGAGGCAAAAAAATCAGTTACGGATATCTTGCAGGTACATATAATTTTGAGTTATCTTATTTTAACCAGAGCAAGTTCGCGCCTAATATTTTTCCAAGAAAACTATCCATAAGTGCAGAGTGGTCTTCATCTTTCCATCCTGATTAGCCAACATCAGCACCCTACGAAGGTTTTATGTGCTTATTCATGCAAGTACAAGTTGTTGTGCGTTCTAATTCTGTAAGGACTCCGAAAAAAGCTTTGACTCTAATTCACCTCAATTTGAATAGAAGGGTACCAATATTCTTTATACACAGTTAGACCACCAAGTGTTATTTTCCAGTTTCATCTCAGGGCGGTAAAGCATTGCACAAAGTTATGGCGCGATCGATAAAGAAAGGTCCAGCGATCTGCGCCGATATGGTCAGAACGTCCTAGAACATTCACATTCGTAGAAAGCCATAGTCACGGATTATGACGAACTTCTATTAATTATTGACTTCTTTGACTTAACGCTATTCGACTTTACTTGTGCTCAAAAGAGTACAGCAAGAAATATTATGGGAGAGGTGGTACGGTGGTGACGTCAGTCGTCTCACTTTGCTGAAAGCCAAACTGACGAGTTTCGTTGCTCGGCATTATACATGGCTGGGTTTGTTGCTAGTTTTCTTTCCTATGATAATCTTAGTTATCGTTCTTGATAAGTACACAACGTACAGTTTATAATAAAGAGATGCCAAAGTCATAGGCTTATATGGAATGGGCCAGAAAGCCACTATTCTGACGAGTTTTCTCCGACTGCTCCGATAATGTCCTTTCCGAAAAGACAACATTTCCAAATTCTACTCGGAATCCAAAGGACTTATTAATCGGTACCAAGTCACGCTAGAGTCGGTCATAGTTCGATGCCAGGTACAAGAGAGTTAGTTGCCAAAGAAACGAGTGCTGCGTCGGTGGGCAATATTGAAACCCACAAAATGTGGCTTAGCAAACTAGTTGACTAGGTAAATTGTACAGCTGGAAGGTAAAAGAGATGTTGGCATTTCGAGCGTTATGCACTATGGTTTGGTTAATAACTTACACTTCATTTTATTTCAATTTTTACGTTTCATAGTGAATGACCCGCAGGTAGCAATGGCTAATCTGTGTGGGCCAGTCTTCCATGGCAGTAAAATTTGCATGTATATATTTAAGTGAATAAGTAAATCAGACAGTAAGTCTGGAGAAGAGCGAAAAGAAGGCAACAAATGTAGAGAAAATTCAGAAAAGGACAGTTTTAAACAGCGGAAGAGAAGGTTGTATATAGGTTCTTGTACTAGCGGTTGTATATTTATAACTATTTGGATATTTCAACCCAGGGCGCCTGAAATACCTCTGCCATTACTTTGTAATATTTCGTCCTTACCAAACTGAGTAACTTGCCTACCAACCAAAACTTTGCATGTTTGATAATGAAAAGAATAAATATGTTCGTCTCGTGTGTAAAGTTTATATAAAATATCTGGGTGTTTTCATTGATCAGAATCTCTCTTGGAAATATCACATTGATTTTATTAATTGTCACCAAAATTAGTAAAAATGTTGGGCTGATTGCAACGCTACGCCACTCTTTACCTTGACCAATACCACGGAATATCTATAAGTCACTAGTTCATTCTTATATCTAGCCCACGGTCGTGCTGCCTAGGGCCAGGCATGCAAGACTTATCTTAATAAAATTTTAATTCTTTTAAGAAAAGAGCTCCTCGCTTATTGTACTTTAAAGACTGGCATTCATACAATACACGATCGTCTACATCTGGAAAGTTCTTTGTTAAAAGTTCTAGACTGGAAATACAAAAGAATTCCTTTTCTCGACTCGGAGTGGAACTGTGGAATAAGATACCACGCTATATAACGGATCTTCCTAAAAAAAAACTTTCAAACGAGTTTTTCGCAAATTGCTATTTAATATTTTAGAAAAGGAGGATGACTATATTCAAATCCCCATGATTATCAAAAAAGTAGATACATAGATACACTTGTTAATCTATTTGAATAATGTCTACCATCATCCTTAAAGAGTCGGTGACTCTCTATGTTAATGCATTGTACGTCAGTAAGCCCTGTGTTAACTTGATCTTCGTTTTACTTAATTTTGCAATATGCAGGGCTTGTTTTAATTTAAGGTTTCTGTTTCTTTAAGGTACTTATTTGAGTTCCTCATGTAAGCTCCGCCCGCGCGGACCGTGCGGGCTTTAAGGCTCGTGTGCGCCTTTAAAGATTTGCCTTTTTACGTAATCTAGCAGAGTAAGGAATAATTACAAGTCATGCTTTAAACTTTCACATGATTTTCTTGACGGATGGTGAAGAGAAGAGGGACCACATGCGTGCCAACTGTACTCGCCTTATTTTTCCCTTTTGGCCGTAATTCGCAAAGAGCAATTTCAAAATCATTAGACTTGATGACTTCCTGTAAGGGACAAACCATTAGAAAAGTGATGGGGGGGGGGGGAGGGGGTGGGGAATTTTCAGCTTGCACGAATTTTTTTTTTTCGCTCACTGCTTTTCCAGGAATTTTTTTTTTCAGGTGAACCTCTCCGCACGAATTTTTTTTACTACGTGTGAAAAAGTCATATTTGGACCTTCCTTCTGCATGAATTTTTTTTTTTACCTTCTTCTTTGCATGAATATTTTTTTGGCATTTTGCCTTGCATGAATTTTTTTTTTCCCCACCCCCCCCCCCCATCACTTTTCTAATGGTCCGTCCCTAAGGAAGACACACACTGACCAGCTGTCTGATTTTCACTTAGTAACAGGAAGTTTTCCCTTTTGCCGGGCAAGTAGCCAAGAAACGCTTCATTTAAAAAATGTCGGAAAATGCCTGTTTTATCAAACATTACCACATCATAGCGCTGTTTAGGATGAACACTTGAATGTGAGATGTTCTTAAATTGCAGATATGTGAAAAAATACTGCTGTCAATAATGGTCAGTATTTAGATAAAAATAGGTATTTTACGTTGGTAAACAATGAGTAACCTGTTAATTTCCATTTTATAAGCGCGCAAGTTATTCGATTTACCTGTCCTCTGTTTACTTTGCCACGAGACAAGACACAATCACTGCACCTTTAAATTAAGATGGCTTTGGAAGGCCGCCGTGCAATTTCCGTTGACTCAGTTATTCATAGGCTTGACTCTCATATCCATATAGAACTAAGTGGTATTACAAACAAAACGAAAGGTGACTCGATCGATAAAGAAGAAGACGAAAAGCTACTTGCTGCAAATGCTTTTCGAGAGGCAAAAAAATCAGTTACTGATATCTTGCAGGTACGAATAATTTTGGGTTATCTTATTTTAACCAGAGCAAGTTCGCGCCTAATATTTTTCCAAGAAAACTATCCATAAGTGCAGAGTGGTTTTCATCTTTCCATCCTGATTAGCCAACATCAGCACCCTACGAAGGTTTTATGTGCTTATTCATGCAAGTACAAGTTGTTGTGCGTTCTAATTCTGTAAGGACTCCGAAAAAAGCTTTGACTCTAATTCACCTCAATTTGAATAGAAGGGCGCCAATATTCTTTACACACAGTTAGACCACCAAGTGTTATTTTCCAGTTTCATCTCAGGGCGGTAAAGCATTGCACAAAGTTATGGCGCGATCGATAAAGAAAGGTCCAGCGATCTGCGCCGATATGGCCAGAACGTCCTACAGGATTCACGTTCGTAGAAAGCCATAGTCACGGGTTATGACGAACTTCTATTAATTATTGACTTCTTTGACTTAACGCTATTCGACTTTACTTGTGCTTAAAAGAGTACAGCAAGAAAGCTGATTATGGGAGAGGTGGTACAGTGGCGACGTCAGTCGTACGTCTCACTTTGCTGAAAGCCAAACTGACGAGTTTCGTTGCTCGGCATTATACATGGCTGGGTTTGTTGCTAGTTTTCTTTCCTATGATAAACTTAGTTATCGTTCTTGATAAGTACACAACGTACAGTTAATAATAAAGAGATGCCAAAGTCACAGGCTTAGATGGCATGGGCCAGATAGCCACTATTCTGACGAGTTTTCTCCGATTGCTCCGATGATGTCCTTTCCGAAAAGACAACATTTCCAAATTCTACTCGGAATCCAAAGGACTTATTAATCGGTACCAAGTCACGCTAGAGTCGGTCATAGTTCGATATGCCAGGTACAAGAGAGTTAGTTGCCAAAGAAACGAGTGCTGCGTCGGTGGGCAATATTGAAACCCACAAAATGTGGCTTAGCAAACTAGTTGACTAGGTAAATTGTACAGCTGGAAGGTAAAAGGAATGTTGGCATTTCGAGCGTTATGCACTATGGTTTGGTTAATAACTTCCACTTCATTTTATTTCAATTTTTACGTTTCATAGTGAATGACCCGCAGGTAGCAATGGCTAATCTATGTGGGCCAGTCTTCCATGGCAGTAAAATTTGCATGTATATATTTAAGTGAATAAGTAATCCAGACAGTAAGTCTGGAGAAGAGCGAAAAGAAGGCAACAAATGTAGAGAAAAATCAGAAAAGGACAGTTTTAAACAGCGGAAGAGAAGGTTGCATATAGGTTCTTGTACTAGCGGTTGTATATTTATAACTATTTGGATATTTCAACCCAGAGCGCCTGAAATACCCTCTGCCATTAGAGGTTTTTTCTAGAACGGTATAGTTTAACAATTCGGCAACTAAGGACGGACCATTAGAAAAGTGATAAGGGGGGGGGGGGGGTGGGGAAAAATAAAAAAAATTCATGCAAGGGAAAATGGCAAGAAAAAAAATTCATGCAAAGAAGAAGGTAAAAAAAAATTCGTGCAGAGGGGTTCACCTGAAAAAAACAATTCCTGCACAAGCAGTGAGCGAAAAAAAAAATTCGTGGAAGCTGAAAATTCCCCACCCCATAACTTTTCTAATGGTCCGTCCCTAAAAGGCCAACACCAACCGAAGGCTGGCGAGTCGCTATGTACTCAAAAACATATCCTGGAATGTTCTGTGCTCATTTTAATTAGTAATTTTAATTTCTGTGACCCCGATTATGTTGAACTGAAGTCAAGTTTATCCAATAATGTTAGCATATTTTCCAATTTATGACTCAAGCTTACAACGTTATTGCGGACAATTGAGAAGCTGCAATTGACTCTACTTTTAAGTACACTACCATCAAAAACTTTGCAACTGTGCGGGGAAAAATACTGGCCTTGGATATTTTGATTGGGAAGGTTATTACTAGAATTTAAGAATTGACATTAAGAGAAGTTAAATAAGCTAGACAATTGTTTTAAAGTCTCTATGTTCGAGAAGCAGTTGAAGGGGAATTGTTCAACTGTCCATGATGTAATGCAAGGTCACCTTTACAATCAAATTTTCAAATCAAAATTTTCAGCCTCTGTGTGTTATTTGTATGTATTACAGTGACAGTTTAGAGATAAATGGATGTCAACATAACTTAAGCACAAAAAAACGTAGCTTTTCGTGGTTTCATCAGCACAGCCAAATCTTCCAAATTGGTAGAAATAGGTAGAAAAACCCATTCTTGGTCGTCTTTTTCTTTGGCGAGCTAACTGTGCTTTCAGTCCGCTATTTGTGGTATAGTTCTTGTGTGGTCAACATGCATGGTTTTATCAATCTCAATAAGTCAGTGACATCAATAATACACTTTTTTAGAGTTTGCACCGATCTACCTTTTACCAAAAAAGGAATTTTTAACTTTGTTATCTTGTAAAGACCATGCGGGAACGTTAATTTGCGATGTTAAAAATGGTTGGTCACACTGCATGGTTTGATCCACAGATGAAATGGTTAGAACCCCCGCTGTTCATTGAAAGCAATAGTGCCGCGGCTTAGCATTGTTTAGTAGCTTTCCAAAGAATGGTCACACTGCATGGTTTGATCCACAGATGAAAAATTTAGAACCACACTGTATAGTAAAACAAACAGTACCACAGTGCAGCACTGTTCAGTAGCTTTTCAAAGAATGGTTGCACTGCATGGTTTGATCTACAGATGAAAAAGTAAGAATTTTGATGCTCCTTCTTCCATATCTCCATTAGAGTTGATTAGATCAAGCGTCACATAGTTTTAGTCTTCTAAATATGTAAATAAGGACCGTGAAAAACATTGTTTAATGCAAACTTCACAGGCAGTGAGTTTAGTTTTACAAGGCACAATGTCTACCACTCGTGGGAGATATGAATCTTTAAGGATGGAAAAAATGGGGAAGTTTCGCCATAGTTACCGCCCAAAAGCCATGGCAGTGGGAAAATTTTTGGTAGGTTTCCGTAATTGAATATGTTATTCGATAAGTGCCTTCTCTATTTAAAAGCGTTAAGTCGATAGATAAAACCTTAGAAATAAAATCAAACGTAACTTTGACACTGTTGGATGGGTCCTTCATGCCGTGTTATTTTAGACTAAATTTCGTATGAAGAAACCTAGACTAACGCTTAATTCTCCAATAAATAGCATTTGGCGTCAGTAATGGGTGGTAATTGTCATTATTACGCAGTCGCTGGTTTTTCCGTGTAGGGTTCATAGTAGTGAAGACTCCAAAGAAACAAAAATGTTTCCCGTAAACACGCGGCATTTTGTGAAACAGTTTAAAGTGATTTTGTAGACACTGAATCAGAGAGGATCGAAAACAAGAACTGGACTCGATTGAATGAACCACTGAAAGCCGACACTTTTATTGGTTACGCCTGTTGATTTGAGACTCTTACATAGTGTAACAATTTGTGAAAGAATTTGTATACTCTTGGGAAAGAACACTTCAGTAGCTTTTGTTCTACAGTGGAACTCCGATATAACGATCCTCGGTAGAGAGGGAGAAAACTGCGGTTTTAGACCACAGGAATTTTGACAGGGATTTTTTAGCTTATAAGCTAAATTCAATAAATTTTGAGCACAGGAATTTTGACAGAGATTTTTTAGCTTATAAGCTAAATTTGTCCAAGAGGCTGAAGCCAACACCAAGTCTCTGCAAAGTCTCGGCCAAGCCTTAGTAGTCAAGAGGGGGCCGACAGGCGGAGCGAGCTGCGCGAGCGGAGGGCGATTCTATCTTTGAGGCAAAGTCTCTGCAAGCGAATGCCAAGACGATACCAAGTCGATAAAAAGCTGTTATTGAATAGAGCGCAAAGCTGGTAAAAAAATATGCGAAATTTGTGGTGGCACAGATCCGTACAGGTATTTTGACAAGATATTATAAGCTAACCAGAGATTTAATGGGTAATATTTCTCGGACAGGTAGATTAAAAATTTGAAAAACGGTTTAAAGGTTTGATATTTTTTACAAAAGAAATTATGGATCAGTTAAGAGAATTATATATTTACGAACTAAAAATAATAGCGAAAGATCTTGAAATTAAAGGAAGAGCAAAAATGAGTAAGCAAGAACTAATTGATGAAATTTCAAATTTTGAAGATGAGGAAATTACTGATTTAATTGAAAAAGTTTCCCTCATTAGCAGAATTATTTGCGATCATGAGAAAATAAAAAAATTTTGTAGCAAATGTAATGGATATAATTGTGAGCATAATAAATATAAATATCGATGTAAGGAATGTGTGGGTTCACAAATATGTGAACACAATAAACAAAAACAATATTGTAAAGAATGTGGAGGATTACAAATATGCGAACATAATAAACAAAAACAACAATGTAAAGAATGCGGGGGATCACAAATTTGTGAACATGGCAAGCAAAAAGCTTCTTGCAAGGCTTGCAGAATGAAATTATTACATGATTTAAAATAAAAGCGAAGAATGGGCAATTGTGTTATGAAACCTTTATTTTGGTTTCATAACAAAATTGATATTTAAAAAAGAAAAAATATAAAAGAAAAAAGTTGTGAAAGTATGGCAGTGGCAGGATTATGCTATAAAGATTTTATATATACTAATTTGCGTTTTGAATATTCTATTGGAAAAGGAATGAATTTTTACGATTTTATTAAATCATGTAATAAAAATTTTTTACCATATATTTCAAAAAATAGAGGATTTATTAAAGAAAAAGAAGAAATAAAAGAAGAAATAAGAGAAAAAGACGGAATTTTTAAAAGAAAAGGATATAATTATCAGTACACTTATGTTTATTATGAAATTAGCTTTTCTACTACCAAGGATAATAATATACAATATTCTAATGAATTTTTACAAATAGATTTTGATAAAGGGTTTTCATTATATGAAGAATATCTTAATGCTATAATTTGCAATATAAATGATGAATATATTCCTTATTTTTATCGTGACCATGGAGCCCCAGGAGATGAAAGAGATATAAATGATATTAATGATGTAATTTTTCATTCAATAATTATTTATTTACCTGAAAATAGATTTAAAATATTACATAAAGAGAAATTTTTTAGAAGCTTAGATGATGAATTAATGGTTGTAACATGGCATCCATCTAGATATTTAGATTGGTGTATTGATTTTGAGGAGTTAAGGTTTTTGGAAGAAGAGGTATTTTGTTAAGAAGATTGATGTTATATAACCTAATAAATGGTTACATAACAAAAAATTTATCTAAATCTTAAACTAAAAGTTGCGGGGGTATCCTTAAGATCAATTTTTTCCCATTCTGCGTCTAATATTGTTAAATCAAAGTGGTTTATTAGTGTATCATATTTTTGAACTGGAATTGTTGGATAATCTTTTGAGGGTATGTTTGCAAGTAGGTTTGATGGTGTGAGCTTCACAAGTTCGCCATATTTAGTTTTATTCATATATGACGATTTATTATCTACTATACTACACATAAGTCTCAGCGGCCCCTTAATTTGAATATTTATGGGGTATAATTTGCCGGGGTTTATAACTTCAGGCAGACCTAAAGCAACTTGCAGGCCCATAGAAATATTAACGCTGAAGCTTTTGTTTGAAAAAAGATAGTCAAAATTATCAGTCTCAATGATTGTTATCTTTTCATTATTTGGATCACTAAGAAAGGTTGATTGAATTCTATTAAGAGTATATGTTCCAGGGCGAAATACTATGAAGTCCCTTGGCCTAACTTTGGAAATCGACTCTATATTATTTAAATTAAACACCTTTTTTGGTCGTATATTACAATCCAGGAGCTGTATCTCTCGAAGATTTTTCAGCGGAGGGTCTAAATAAATCCTGGTTTCTGAATCATACATTGTAATACTCAACATTTTTTGTTTTGATTATATTAAACCCATCTTTAAATTGATCATGACCTGAATAATCAAAACATTAGCGAAATAAAAACCAGGATAATAATCCTCCGGCAAGCATTAAAACAATAAGATTATTTTGATGAGAAGATGTTTCTATTTTACTAACTTTTTCCTCATCGTCTGATTCATCTCTATTGTTTATTTTAGGTTTCATTGGTTGCGGATTGGTATTTAATAAAACCTTTGATGCGCCTAAACTATTAGGTATTCCAACGGTTTTTGTTTCGACATTTATTGAATTATTTACCCCAAATTTCATATCTTCTGTTGCTATTTTCAGATTATTATTGTACCCAACCACACTTTCTGTATTTATAATTAAATTACTTGGAATCAGCCAAACTCCTGGAGCTACAGCTAAATCAAGCCTTAATTTGGTTTCCTGTACAGATTTTTGGTAATTTTGAACGGATTTAGAAATATCATTTACTTTAACAGAACTTTCAAATAATGCTTTGAATTCATCTTGCGTTTCGATTGCTCCACCGCCATTACCCACAATAGAATTTCTAGTATTAACTTGTGCTCCCAATATGCAATAAACAAAAGCCTCAACTGATCTATTTATTCTGCCCAATCCTGCTTTAGTTAATCCATAACCAGATTCTGGTATGAACCACGCATATTGGAAATCAACAAAATGATCATTTCGAAGCATAGATATTAAATTTCCATCTATTGCCTTTCCGCCATAATCTGAAAATTTAGCTGAATTGCTTGGCCAAATATTTGCATCAGGATCGTAGTTCCGCACAATTCTAACATTTTGTTTTCCGCCGCCTATTGCTTGAGAACTAACGCCTCCAGGAGGGATATATCCTTTTCCATAATCTATGAATACATCTCCAACTCCATGGTTTGCTCCGCCCTTGAATCTAAAATCAGCTAAAGGTTTATTCCATCCTTTAAAATCTTGATTATTACTTAACCCAAATTCTGCGCACAATCTATTATAAACATTTTTATCGTATGAATTATTTTTTGAAGAAAAAGTTTCTTCATCGGGTAATGGTACTTTTAATTCTTGTATTATTCTTCTTATTGTAAAGTATATGTGAAAAACAAAAAAACTTCTAATAACTTTCGGGTAACTAAAAATATCACTTAAACTTACACCGCATCCAGATGTTGCGCACCAAACCGCCATGTTTAATTGCTGAGGCCAGTGTTTGATATTTGGTTTACTCAACCAAGCTCTAGCTTCTTTTCCGCTATTAAGTTCTACAGTCTGATTTTTAAAAACATTTTTCATTGCCGCAGTGAAATGATCTTTTTCTGAAACATATATATTCAAATTAGTTAACATCATTGTCACATTATTAGCAAACTCATTAAATTTAACTCCAGGTATTGGATATGTTTGGTTTGTAAATTTTAAACTTTTTGGAAATGAACTTACTTTTACTTTATTTTCAATCCCCAAATCTTCCCATAATAATGTTTTCAAATTATTAGAAAGATTTTCAGTCCAGGTTTTTCCAGAAGGATCGTCATTTGACATAATTGTTGTCCCATTGACTTTCCATTCAATATATCCCCCGAATGAATCATTAACAAATGTAAATTTTTCCAAGTTAGCTTTTGGATACCTAGTTTTGAAATCGCCCAATAACATCTTATTCTTTGTTTCCCAATTTATCTGATCTTTAGATCTTTTAAGAATAAGATGTAAATTTAATTAACCTCTCTTCTAATTCCCGCAAAACAATTACACCCCACATCAGTTCTTTCAAAAGAAATTTTTAACCAGCCGGATTGGTTAATTCTTTTAATAGATCTTCTCGAACTTTCTTCCTTATCATACTCATGTCGAAGTTTTTTTCTGAATCTTTTCTGAATTTTTGCCGTATTTCTTGTTTCAGTTTTTGAAACTTTTCCAACTCCGCCAAAATTATGGAAAATTCTTGATCGGATATAACATTATCTTTCAAAGCTTTTGAGACTAAATCGTTAATGGTGTTTAATTTTGATTTTGCAATTGCAACGGTTTGTTCGTGTTTACTAACTTTTCTAGAAAGACTTTTAGAGGCAAAACCAAATCCAATCGACAAACCTCCAAAAACACCTCCAACCACACCCAAAGGCACTCCAACTACAGCACCAAACCCCGTGAGAGAAGTTCCTAATCCGCTTGCTGATAGAAGAACTGAAATAAATCCGCCAGAAACACTAATTTTTGTACATATTCCTCTCGCTCTATTATATTTTTTCCTTACTTCTTCGTAATGTTTAATTTCCTTTTCGAGATTTTGTAATACCTCGCTTGATTTTTGCAGTCTGAAATTAATCAAATTATCTCCGCTTTGTGTTTGGAAATTATTAGGTATTTGTGGATAAATTCCATTGTATTCACCCATATTGTATTTTACTGAACGGTATGTTATCTTTAAATTTGTTACTTTCTCTTTCTTTTTATACTTTCCACAAAATATAGAACTACCGCCATTATCAAAAGCCAAGCATTCTCACCTAAAAATCCAATAACCTGGCCTGCGGTTTTGAAAAGAAAGCTAACTATTGCGCCAACCATTCCTGGCAATATTTCGCCCAGCTTTTTACCAAGAGTTTTCAAACCATTTCCCACTCCTTTCCCCAAAGCAGATAAACCTTTTGAAAGATTAGAAACTATAACCCCAATGATGGCGCCTACCGCACTTAGAACAGCAAAAACTGTAAAACCATACTTTTTGAAGATATACTTTAGTTTCTCCCGTAAAGGTAAATTTTTAAGTATTTCATCTTTTCGACCTTCAATATCTGATAATTGTTCTTCACTCGAAATTGTTTTATTACTAAGTCGTTCTTTTAATTTATCTACCTCAGATTTTAATCGCTCATTGCTTTGTTTTAATTTTGATTCATTTGATTTACCCTTCTTATATTTATCTATTTCTTCTTTGTATAATTTTACCTCTTCCAAAAGTTTTTCCGCTTGTATTTTTAATTCTACATTCTGTTTAACGGTTTGATCGAAAAGACTTTTATTTTCTGCTTTTTGTACCTGTTGTCTCTCAATGAATTCCCTTAGTTCTTTTTCTCTTTCCGCATATCGTTCAATCTCCAGCGGATATACTTCTGCTGTTGCTTTCAATCCTTGCAGTGCATTATCTAATTCATTATTTGCTTCAATAGATTTCCTCAATTCTAACTGGGAATTATTATATTTTTCCAACATTGTTTCATAATCAGTACCTAGAGCTTTTCTAAATGTTTTTGGCAAATTTTCTGTGTTACGAACGCCATTTTCATCAACTAATGTATGCCACACATTATTACTTGCAGTACTTAATTGACCTTCTATGCTATTATTTTCTCCGAAACGCACATTAAATGGGCTTTCATTTGGCTCGTAATCTGGGTAATATCGTTTGAGTTCTTGCCTAGCTTCTCTCATTCTATCATATCCCTCATCTCTTTCTCCTAGGTTCATTCTTTCTGGCGGGTTTTCCCATTGAGCCCCGTCTCTTGATTGGTTATAATCATCATAACCAGGGTAATCTCGTTCAAGGGATGTAGATGTGTTTGTGGTTTGATAATTATCCCAATCCCAATCATTATTATCTTCTGCGTCATCATTTCCTTTCGGTAAATCTTCCATTGGTATTTCTTCTGCCATGATTTTTTACTCATCAGTATGAAATCTTTAGATCTACTAGAGTCGGAAATAAAAGTAAAATTGATTTAAAAAAAAATACAAAGAAAAAAAAGAAATAAAATGAGCAAAGAAGAACAAAAATATCATACTAATACAATTAGTAATATGGATTTAGTAAAATACGCTAAAAAATTTGGAATAAATGTGCGCCCTCAAGATGCTTGTAAAATATTAAGTCAAATGAAGAGAGAAATTGAACCAGATAGAGACTTTGAAGAATATAAAAGAGAAATAAGATCAAAAGTAACTGAAAAATACGGAATAGAAAATGATAATAGTATTAGTGATGAAGAAATGACGAAAAAAGTGGCTTCGAAAATAACTAAAAAATAAATCATTTATGTTATATAACTTATTTTGATCGATGTATTACAAGTTATATAATAATTTATAATATTTTACTTGCCGCGTAACCTAAACCTAACATTCCAGCTCCGACATATACCATTTCCCCAGTTTTTTGTCCATCGCTTGGTTTGTAATAATCAGAAAATTTTGGTTCATTCATTTGAGCGTACAATTCAAAAGCCTGATTTGTAGTTGAAATATTTTTTGATGCTTGATATTTTTCATCTTTTTTCTTCATTTTCCAATCAAGCATTTTTTGTCTTTTTTCCTGATATGCTTCGTAATCTCTTTGATATTTTTCCATTGCTTTGTCGTGTCGTATTTTTTCTGTATCCACGTTGCGTCCAGATAAATATTTTGCAAGAATATTTCCTCCGGTAAATGCTGTCGCATTCAATATTGCCCCTATCCCCATCATTCCTAATGATAATAATGCCATTTTATTTTGGTAAAATCTTCTGATCCTCTAAATAGGTTTTTAGATACATGCTTCCGGATAATACCGCAACCCATTTTGCGTAATTTGTAATACTCGAGGATGGGTCACTCAAAAATGATTCTTTCATTACCTTTTTGGCCACATAACCAACCCCAGCTCCTAATCCGATAAGTACCGCTGAATCAGTTACAGTTTTCACAAGTTTGTTTTCAGTTGACATAATTTTTACTGTATCATTGAGAAACTTTTAAATGACTTTTGGGATTATTCCATTCCTAAAGATTTTGAGGATAATGGAATTTTTGAAGGTTGAGGTATTTGTGGAACTTGTGATAAATCAGCTATCCTATTGGAATATCGGGCGAAGCCCTCCCCGGCGGAGCCGGATTCAACCCTAGCTTTTTCCTTATATCTCATAAAAAGATCAAATGCTGTAAACCCCAATCCAATAACGGATAAAACAGTAGTAAAAGATAACTCTGGAATCCACGATTTCGCTTCACTAAATGTATTTTCATTTACCCCGTCCTCTTCCTTTTTTATTTTTTGCTCTCGTTTCATCTCCCTAGATAATGCTTCTTTTGCTTTTTTATTATATTCAGCTAATTTCTTACCAGCTGCGACTTTTTTAGGATCTTTCTCCTTCTTTTTAATATCTTTATTTTCAGGTTCTGGATCAGCAGTAATTTGCTCAATTTGTTCATTTTGTTCGGACATTGTTATTTGGATGCAGAAAATAAGTTTTTAGATCTATTTAATATACTGTATCAACTCCTTCAGCAGATTGCTTAGTTTCTTGATCCAGCTCTGCTGGGGAGGCGCTTAAGCGCCGATCAGTTGTGCTGCCATTTACTGGTTCTTCTCTTGAAAATTGTTGGTTTTTGTTGAATTTAACGTGTTTAGCTACTTGAAATAGTCCGCTAGCAAGTGCTGCCAATCTTCCTGCTTTCAATGCTAATAACCCAACAACGTTTGATAATTCACGATTTACCAAATCATCATTCTTCAAATCATTGCAAAGAGATTCTATATCATCAACCGGAACTAAATAAGAAATAAGTTTTGAAACTAATTGAAGGGATGAATCTACTAATCCCCCATTAATTTTCTTTCCCATTACTGCTTGATAACGATTAAAATACTTTTCAACATCTTTTGCAGATAATTTCTTTATATCACCCAGATTCATTTCAATCCCCAAATATTCTTTTGTTGTTCCCAAGGCTGCAAGAATGGCAAGTGATTCTTGTTTTATTTCAAGTTCATCATTATCTTTTACCGTTTCTCCATTAAATTGGTCGGTATTTTCTTTAATATAATCTTCTACGTTTGACATATTTGTTAAATCACTTCTGGTATCTCTAAATAGCAATTAAATGGGTATCGCAAAGATAAACATAATCTAGAATATTTTTCAGTTTTCAGGAGTTTTACAAACTTTTTACCCATTTCATAATCCAAATCTCCGCCATAATCCTCAAAAAACATTTTCATACCTTTTTGCGACGGATTATAAAAAGTAACAACGCAAGCTATATTTTCCCGGAATGGTTTTGCTATGGAAGTTAATTGCTGAGTTAGAACCCAAACCGATAAACCATGGTGCCTTCCGGAGAATGCTAAATCAATAAATTTATTAGATCTTTTCTTCAGATCATTCGAAACGGCGCAATCATCTAAAATTATTAATGTATTTGTTCCAGAGAATAAAGTTTGACAATCAGTTAATAACTCATTAATCTCATCAATGTTACTAGCATCTGGAGATAATACATAAAAACGCTCATCCTTATTAGCAAAATTATGATAAGTTTTATTTTTAGAATAAGTCGGACAAATTAAAACAATATATTCAAAAACTTTCCGGAAAGGACCTCGGAGCTGTTCAATTAAGTACTTTGTTTTTCCACAATTTGTTGGTCCTGTTATAATACAATGGAATGGTATTTTATCTCGTAAATCTTCCATAATTTTTTTGTATCATAACATTATGTTTTTAAATTTAGTACTTAATTGATCTCAAACTTGAATTCATAATCTCCATCATTGCATCCGCTACGACGAACATATGACAAGTTACGGTTCCGGATCCTCCTTGTTTCCTTTTAATTTCTACTTTTACACCGTCATGAGTATTATTTAGAGCAAGTCCACCGCCATGAATACCATTATCTGGATGAGTTCTAGTATCAACCCAAAGAGCAAACTTATCCGCGTAAAATTCTTTTTCTTTTAATGAAATTTGTAAACCATCATCCCGGTGAAATCTTTTTTTCACGGATTCCCAAAGATCGGACGGAATCATTCCTCTAGAGTATATTCTATTTGGAACGCCATCAACATCAATTTCTACGGAAGATATCCCCGGATTATAAAAATTTTCTGAATCCCTTGCTCCCGCAGCTTGAGGTATTAAAAACAAAAACAATATTCCAGTCATTGATCTTCTCGGTAAATTAATATGCTGATTAATAACACCATCACCGCCAATTGAAAATGTAAAAGTTTTGTGCAGGGTAATATTTTCATAAAAGAATCCTTTACCCACTTGATAAGTTGCTTGTGCCTCGCGGGCTAAGTATTCGCTAGAAATTGAAGAATATTCTAACTCTAAGTTTTTGATTGAATATGAGGGTGCTTTAGTTGTATCAGAATAAATAAGAATATTAGCGACCGGTGCAAGAGTAAGCTCAAATATAAGATGATTTTCCAATGCTTTTGGGTAAAAAACCCCATGATCATTTAGAATAGGATGATTTATTGGTATTCTGTACTTTGGGCCATGAACATTAGCGAGGGCAACTTCTTTTACATCTTGTGTTTTCGCATCCCCGGCTTTTGTTCTAAGTTTTCTGATATTTAACGAAGAAATGCCCTTTTTTAATCTGTCTTCTCGCTCTTCTTCGGTTAAGAATAAATCATGATAGGTTTGAAATAAATCATATCTTTGAGTATCTTGCAATGTTTCTCCTCCAAAAAGAACTTTTAGTCTGGTTACAAGATTGCAGCCCAAATTATTCACAACTGTGTTATTAGCATGACCCTCGACATCCAAATCAAACAGAAGAGATACACTCCCGGGCACAATCACCAAATTCTCGGCGAGTTTTGGAATATTTATGTATAATGTTTCTCCTGGGCTGGCTGTGGATGGGTTTAGAGTAATTCGATTCAATGTTGATTCTGCTTTTAAACCAAAGGGTTCCTTGGGAATTCTGTTTGGATTAATTTTTTCAGACGTCATTGTAATTTATAAGATACTTTAATTTACCTTTAAACCTGTGTTGTTCTATTTTCTAACCTGTCGATATGTTTTAATAAACCCTCTCTCGCCTCGGGAATTAAAATCATAATATTAAAAATTTGATCGCCATCTTCCATATATAGAATTTTTTTCCTAATAATTTTTTTCATAATGTTGATTTGGTATTCGGTAAATTTCATTTCTTCTTCCTCCTCAACCATTTGATTTATAAGATACTTTGTTTATTTTTAAATGAACAACGAAAATATACTCTCAAAAATATCGGCTTCGCCGGCCCCGCTCTTCGAGCGGATATATTATTCAACTGAAGGATATTGGAAAGGATATTCTGCAATTCCTAAATTAGCTGAGAAAGCTAGAGTAAGTGAAAATGAGGCAAAACAATGGTTGCAGAAACAGGCAATATGGCAAATCTATCTCCCAGCCCCAAAGTATATTCCTAGACCCCATTGGACTGTAGATAAACCAAATCAGATTCACCAAGCAGATTTATTATTTTTACCGCATGATAGAGTTAGAAGAAAAACATATAAATATGCGTTAGTAGTGGTTGATATCGCCTCGAGATATAAAGATGCTGAGCCATTAACCTCAAAAGAAAGTCGAGAGATATCAGAAGCTTTTAAGAAAATATATTCTAGAAGATTGAAATACCCTAAAACATTAATGGTTGATCCTGGGAAAGAATTTATGGGAGAAGTTAGTAAACTCATGAATTACCATAATGTGAAAATACAGAGAAGTGAAGCGGGTAATCATAGAGCACAAGCATTTGTGGAAAATGCAAATAGAATATTAGGAGAAAGATTATTTAGTCATCAATATGCGCAAGAAATGATTAGTGATGATCGATCGCGTGTATGGGTGAAAAGATTGCCGGCTATTCTAAAAACCTTGAATAATAAACTTATGAGAATAACCGGTAAAGAGCCTGATAAGGCCATAAAAATGAAAGAGGTTGATATTGAACCTAAAAATTACCAACGTGCGGTGGGGCCAGATGAGGTTAGATTACCCCCTATTGTTAAAGTTAGATATTTATTATCTCCGGGTGAACTTGAGGGTGGTGAAAAAAGACGGGCTACTGATCCTATTTGGAGTATCAAAGTTTATGATATTTCAAAAAGTATTATTGCAGCCAATCAACCGGTTTTATATTATTTAATTGATGGTCCGCGGCGAGGATTTGTTAGGGAAGAATTGCAAGTTATTCCTTATGATACTGAATTGCCTCCAGATTCTGTTTTGGCGAGCTCCGCCCGATAATGGCCATATGGAAGAGTATGTATTCCATCTTTTTGAATGATTCTCTTATCGTCATAAGCAGATAGCGCTTTTTTATTAACTGTTTTTGTGTAAATGTCGTGTAGTTTTGAGCCTATTAAATTTTGTGATCTCATTTGTGGTTCTTTAGTATTCAAACAATTTTTAAAATCATTAAAACTTATTGTTTTCTTAACAACTAATTTCTTTGTTCCTTTATTCTTCTTTATCTCTTTGCCATTATCCATTAATAGAGCATATTGTTTTGCCCCCAAACCCACAAATTCTGTAGGTATACTGCCGCCAAACTCATCTTTGAACTTGCCAATTACTTTTTTGTTTTCCTCGTCCCAAATACCAGATTTGTGGTCTTTTGGATAGTTGCTAGTGTCAAACTTTTCCCTAACATCTAGCTTTATATCTTCATAGAAATCCTCCGTTTCTATGTTATATACAAGACTATCAGTATCAGTCATAAGTAATTCAGCTTTTTCTCCATATTTCTCTTTAATATAATTATAATGAAAGTCATACATTATTTGTTTGCTTAGATCCAAAATGGAAAACCCCACATAAACCGGTTTATTAAATCTTATTTCTGTTTTCTTCATATTTATGGCAGCTAGATCCTCAGAAAAGATGGTAAAATGATTAAAGTTCGGTTTTCTTATTAATTTTTTGGCTGATTCTATATTATTAACTAATCTAACATCTATCCTTTTTCTCATATTTTCCATTGTTTTGCCAAATACGGAGTTATTCATAAGTTTGAAAAAATCTTTTTCAAAGTCGTTTTTCGCGTGTTTTCTCAATTCAGTATTCCGATCAATGTAAGTTTGTAACCACTTTGACTCTTGAAATTTAATTCCCTTATGAATCTTTGTTATTTTTAATCCTTGTTTTTCATAAAATTTTAGAGTTTCATGATGAACCACATATCTTTTCTTATCAAATAGGTTTGGTATTAATTTCTTAACTTTATTAACAGTAAGTTTTTCTGGCGCTAAAGGTAGATCTTTATGGCTATCATGAAGATTTTTTGGGTATTCCAAATCAACCTCAAGTATGCAAGGTATATTCCTCCAATTTTCGAGCTCTTCATTTGGAATCCATTTAAATCCCCGTTTTGGTAATTTCTTGCTCATTGCGGCTCCATATAAGTTATTCGCGTCAAGATAAATAATATAACTTATAAGTTTATTTATTTCAAAATCCGTCATATAGGGGTTATTAGCTTTAGCATATCTTTTTGATACTTGGGATGTTCCCCCTCTAATCCCTTTCTCAATAAAAAGCAGCATATTAACGTCTGTAAACAATTCCAAACTAACTTTAGTTAATTTTAGCATTGCATCCCAAGATAATCCGGGCGATGTAAAATAATGAGCGGGATCTAAACTATAATTATTAATACACACATCCCTAAAGTTCTCAAATACGTCGGCTAGCTGTAATACGTCTGTTTTTAGGTATAAATCATGATAATCTCTCATTGTTTTCACGTCAAATGTTTTCCACACATTTTTTGCGTGTTCATAATCCTCATCTGAAATATCTTGGTTATTAAGAATTGATTTAAATGCTTCCTTTGGTGGAATTTCTGTTTCATTAAGTTTATCAATTCGATCAAAATAATCATAAGGGAACACCCCCTTTCTCAACAATAGTTTTAACTTTTCTCCTGCGAAATGTTTTTTAATTTCTGTCATATTTTTATCTATTGGAGAAAAACACATACTTCCTAATAACTTGCAATTCTTACATTGGTCGCAATTACCGACGCCATTAAAAGTAATAATCTTTCCATCTTTTATGTATCTTTTCAAACATTTTCCTGGTTTGCATGACTCGCATTTTCCACATTTTGTAAGATTGTCGACCAATCCGCTAAGAGAGCATTGCATAAATTTATAAGAATCAATGAATCTTATTGTTCTAGTAATGGGCTTTTCTTTGTCATCTTCGACCTCGCCGCAATTATGCTCGTGGTCATGATCGCAATCATAGTTAATTAAAATTTTCTTTGAGAAACTAATATACTTTTCATCGGTGTTGGCTAAACAGCTCATTTCACCCTTTGTTTTACCAAGATTCTTAATGAATAGATGAGAATCGTACCCCGACAGATTATGAATTACTACTGGAACGAATTTGGGAATCACATATTTTAAGTTACAAATATTATGCGCCGCTCCCCTATATTTTCCAGTAAGATGACAATGATCTATTACTTTTTTAAAATCTTCTTCTTCACTTTCAGAAAATTTGCGCTCGCATATATGGCAGTGAGTTGCATTTTCATAATCTTTTTTATCCATTTCTGACATATTCTTTTTATCATAAACTTTAAAAGTTTCCTTTTTTTCTTCTATTAGCTCAAAAATTTTCCTAACATCTCTTTCTAAATATTCTGTAAATATCTGCGCGACATCCTCGTCATCGGATTTTGCGGTATAATTCACACAGATTTTAAAATCCTTTGGCAATATACTTTCATCGAAACATTTAATATAATAGCAGAACCCCGATGCTTTGTGCATTTGGTAATTTTTTGTAAAGCTTTTAATTTCGTTTGGTGAACAAGTATGTATTGGTATTAGCCGCCCTTCAAAATCCGCATAAACAACAAAGGGGGATCGCATTTTATTTTTAAAATTTTTAAAGTAAATAAATTTTGGGCTGCCATCTTCATTTTTGGGCATTTTAATTTTAACTTCACCGTGCGAATCGCAGTATTCTTTGTGTTCTTGTAAAATCCTTTCATCATAAAATGAGTTGAAACATCTAAGGCAGAAATGTTTTTTATGTTTATTATTATCAATTTCAGATGATAAAAGTCTGCTAACATTATTTACTAAAATGTAGTGGGATTTTTCGCCATTATTTATTAAAAGTAATGTTATAAATTTGCAATCACATAACTTACATTCATAATTATTGCAATCGCATTTCTTGCACCCGCATTCTTCGCATTCGTGTTTTGTGCAGTCTTTTTTCTCACATTTCTGTTTTTTCTTACACTCTTTTTTCACACAGCCGCAATTCTTACATTTTTCTTCTTTCTTGCAATAACATTTATCGCTTAATCTCGCAGTATATATTTTATCAGCTTCTTCATCATATTTCAATACATTAACTGGATATGGGTTTTGTTTTTCAAACTTGTCAAAATCTTTTAATTTCATTGCGCCTTCTATGCCAGAAAAGTTTAATTTTTTACAATTTTCCAACAATTCATTATTTACCCTCTCTCTATGATGTTTTCTTGGAAACACCGCCTCTGTTAATGAAAGTTGTCCGCAATCTTCGCACTTATTCTGTATGTTAATAGTGGCTTTTTTTGCTGCTAATCTTTCTGGCGTTGGTATATATGAACTTCCAGAAGTAGCTATGTAAGGCGCTATTCCGAGATCAAATCGTACTACTGAATCAAATTCAAAAACACCAGAATCTGTATTTTCGTGAAATCTTTCAACCTCACCAAGTATATTTTTAATTATATCATCATATTCTTTTGACAAATCGCTTGCCTCTGTAATTATTTTTGGTTTGGCGTGAAAGTATTTTTCAACCTGTTCTACAATTTGGTTATTTGTGGATTTTACAAACTTGGATGATAGTATAACCTTAACCTTTTTTGGTTTCTTATCCTTATTAATAATACCTATAACCTTTGGTTTTATTTTTTTCATAAATTCCACAATAGTATATCCTTTTTTCCCATCTATAGTATGCTGCCTCAAATAGCCATTTTTGAATTTTCTCACATTTTCTTTGATAATTAATTCTTCTTCTTTCAACCTTTTTGTTTTTGGTCTTGCTCCCTCCTTCTTGTAATCTCTTTTTGATTTTGTTCGGTTTGGCTGATTTTTAGGTTGGTTTATTTCATTCGCTTTTTTATATCTATCTATAAAATTTTTAGCTAGTTCCTCTGCTTTATTTTTTACTTTTTCTGGAATATATGGTTTTACAAAATCCCAAAACTTGTTTAATACATTTCCCAAAAAGGGGGTTTGTTTGGTATTTTTAACCAATTCATTTTTTATTACTTGTTTTTTAGGTTTTGTTGGAATTGGAGGCGGCGGGCGTGTTGGTTTGGGTGGAGAGGGCCTTTTTGGTTTTATTTTTGGTTTATTTGCTGGGGGTGTGCCCGGCGGCGTTCCTGGTCTATATCTATCTGGTGAACCTGGCGGTGTTCCTGGAATTTGAGTTGGTTGTTGAATATTTAATGGTGGTAAATTTGGTCTATTTCTTGTTCTTATTTGTGGTATTGGAAGAGGCAATTGTGGTTGGTTTGCCCTTCTCCTCGGCATATTATCTATCTCTCTAAAAATTTCTCTTCTATTATCTGCTATTTGTTGTGCATTATTAATTACCTCGGGTATATTATTCAATGCTTGTATTTTTGCTTCTCTAGTAGTCATTCTTGATCTGCCTCGAATTCTATACCACGTAAGCAATGAAGTTAATTGTTTTACATTCAATTCTCTTAACTGATCCATAGTTACTTTTGTAAAAAATATCAAATCTTTAAACCACTTTTCAAATTTTTAATCTACCTGTCCGAGAAATATTACCCATTAAATCTCTTGTTAGCTTATAAGCCCTTTGCCAAAATTCCTGTGCGGATCCGAGCCATCACAAATTTCATATATTTTTTGTACCAGCTTGGTAGCGGCTTGGCTGAGACTTTGCAGAGACTTTGCCCCAAGGATGAAATCGCCCTCCGCTCGCGCAGCTCGCTCCGCCTGTCGGCCCCTCTTGACTGCGGCGTGCTTGGCCGAGACTTTGCAGAGACTTGGTGGTGGCTTCAGCCTCTTAGACAAATTTAGCTTATAGGCTAAAAAATCCCTGTCAAAATTCCTGTGCTCAAAATTCAACGAATTTAGCTTATAAGCTAAAAAATCCCTGTCAAAATTCCTGTGGTTCAAAACCGCAGTTTTCTCCCTCTCTTCGGTTTAACGATATCCCCGGTATAACGGTAGATATGCTATGTCCCGGCAAAATTTACAGTAAAATGTATGGGACAGAGCCCCGATATAACGAACTTCGAAACTCGAACGATATTCCCGATATAACAATGAATTTTAGGCGCACCGAGCGTAAAATCTTCCCCGATATAACGATATTACAGTATCAGAACACAGTTACATTGAATTTAATACAAACAGCAAAAAGTAAAGACGATTATAGTCGCAAATTCAAATGTTTAAGTTTTGCTTTGTTTCCCTTTTACGATTCATACCACAGACTTTGTTGTGTAATCTTGATAACGTCTAATGCTTTGCAAATTGTTGCTTGAAACGCTATGTTTGTGGGGTCGGTACATTTCGCTGACCCCCAGTCCATGGACTACCCCAATGGACTACCAAAATGGACTACCCAAATTCATTGTTCTTGTTTAATTATTCAAAATGGCGGCTGAAGGCCAGGCTGCAACGACGCACGCCATTTTGAATAATTATACTGAAACAATGAATTTGGGTAGTCCATTTTGGTAGTCCATTGGGGTAGTCCATGGACTGGGTGTCAGCGAAATGTACCGACCAATGTTTGTGAGTCATTTGCCCGGGGGGTACTGCCACAAAAGTTGGGTAGGGATGTGGGGCCCGCTTCCCAAAACCCTTACCCTATTTATGACAAAAACCTGCGATTTTCCCTACCCTATTTATGACCTGACCCTTAAATAAATAACCTGTTTCAGACCTGCCTCATAATTATTTCCCTAGGTCAGACCAATGGTAAAGTCAATGTTTATCTGCTTCATAGGTTACAAGACTGCATGTGCAAAGTTTCGAGCTCAGAATTCCACACTATAACACGAGTGCAAAAATCGACACCCTATTTATTACCAAAATGGCGGCAAAATGGCTAAAATCGATACCCTAGTTATGACCAAAACGGCTGAAAAACCATACACTTTGGGGCCGCACATACCTATATCGCCCATATAAGGGAGTACCCCCCCGGGGGTCATTTGATACTCATTTACAAGTTTAATTAAACAATGTGTAGTACTGCTCCCTTGGTATATCGTCATATCGGGATTCCACTGTAAATATAACTTCTAAAGGTTTCCGTCATTCATGCTGTCAACGTAAAGAGTTGCCGACATGAGCGAAGCTAGAACTTTAAAAGGCGGGGGAAGGGAGGGAAGGGGGATTTGGCGGGTTCACAATCTGCCACGTCTAGGGTACTTACCAGACTGCCATATTGACATCCACGATTTGTTTTGCTAAAGTGACATTATTTTTTCTGATGATCGTTGATAGTTGGGAGGCGAGAATCCTACGAAAGAGCTGCATAGATGAGTTAAGTGAAGATGAATTACAAGGATTGTATGCTGTTGCGTTAAAAAGAATTTACCTCACGAGCACCACAGGACACCCACCCTCTTCAGTTACACCCCTGGCCTGAGGCAGCTTTCTCACGAAAGTTCAGGAAATTGTCGAAAATCCACAACTGTTATTTGGGTCAAAGATAATCACAAATTATGATCGACTGTTTTGGCAAACATTTAGTAAATGGTACACCCAACCATTTCACTGCTTGTTTCGTCTGTTCAAAGCACGGGTGAACATGCGGGCCAAACGGGAAGCGCGCGGGCTGAAAATGCCAGTTGCCGTCCTGTTATGATTTTTAAAATTTATACTGTCTTTTTCCTAATCATTGTTACCTGCTGCAATCTTTTAAAAACTGTTTGACTTTTATTGTAAACAAAAATGAATTTTGTTATTTGGCTCTTGTCTAGCTGATCGTATTGTAGCAACAACTTTCCATACCATAGTTTCATGCTACATCTCTCCGCTGACAAACCAGTTTTTTGAGAACAAGAGAAAAGTAATCCGTTTTCGATACTTGAACTGTCATAGAATGCAAATTAACATATTGGAGAAGCAGGGTTGGCGCAGTGGTGAGAGCGCTCGCCTTCCACCAGTGTGGCCCTGGCGTCATATGTGGGCTGAGTTTGTTGGTTCGCTACACTGTTCCAATATCTTTCTCCGGGTACTCTGGTTTTTCCCTCTACACAAAAACCAACATTTGATTTGATTTGATTTAATAAATATGATTTGATTTCGTTTGTGTTTTACAGTGTCCCCAGTTAGTACGGCAGTGCTAGATACAGTTGACATTCAAATAAAGCTCATTATTATAATTATTGCCCCCGCAGGGTTCCGGCCCAGAGGCCGGAACCCTGCGGGGGCACCCTAATGTTCTCCGCGTAAATAAGAAGTATCGTATGGTCGTAGTGTTAGTATGCGAAAATTTTCTCGATTTGACGAAAATAGGCGCGCACGGTGGTCCCGGTTAATTTTCAGCATGTGCGCCTGGCTCAGCAACCGCGCAAACTGGGTTTGGCAAGTTTGGCAACGAGTCGTCACGATTTCATTCCAAGCTTTCTTATTTCATTCCAAGCTATAATGTGAACCCATCCTAAACACGATATGTATGAGGATTTCCATTAACCCATGAAACAAAGTGTGATAATTGACAAAACACAAACACAACAAGGAATTTGCACTCTCAAACGAAAACTACATTTCAAAGGTTCATAACAAATACATGGACAACCACATGCAGTCTTCATTCAGTTTTTACAAAGTCGGGGGCAGATTTAGTGACAACTATGACTAGTTATATTTGTAACCCGAGCAACAATCTGAAAACATACAGTTGGTGAAAATCCTGCAAATGCTTGTGGTTTCCTTAAAGAATGTACCTTGCTATTCATGTCACAAATGCTTTTAGTTTTTAATAGCAAGTGTCTTAAATTCATTAATACTGTTAGAGTTTGAAGAGGTAGCGGTGTGGTTTTAAAAACTGATTGATTTTGGTGGGTTTTTTTAAATGTTGTCCAAAGAGGCCACTGAGACCATACGGTACATGACTGGAACTGAATTCATATTTTGTAAAACCGTATTGCCAATGGATAATTCCGAATAACACAAGAAAGCAATACGGTGACGTATTGATCATGGATTTTGCTTACATTGTCTTAGTGATGTTATAATCTGTCGGATTTGTCGCAGTTGGCCGATTGAGATGTTGGACATCTAGTCATGCAAACCAACCTTTCCGCTTTCAGTCTTTTTGTCAGGGAAACGCGCAACTTTGATGAAAATCCCTAAACAAAAATTCAGAGCAGAGCCGGATTGCGACCTTCAAACATGTGATTGCACCCGATCAACGTTTTTGTTTTTGAGTCTGTACGTTAGTTAATTTTCATAAGAAAGGCATTAGCCAGCTTTTGTAAACAGCCTTTACTAAATACAAAGCTTGGTTAATGGAGTATAAAAATTGAATGCGATCCTTGATGGTTTGATGTGCGAGCACTTTCCATCATTCTGAGTGGCCTGCAAACAAACTTGCGTAATACCAACAAAATGAAGAAAATTGTTCGGTTTCCTAGAAACAGAGTGACGAAAGCAATGTTCTCTTGGTGGCCGTCAAACTCTGACAGTTCATCGGACGAAGACACTGACAGACACTGTAGTGTAATGATGGCTGCCTCACCGGGAAATTTGTACCAAAAACAGGCGGCGCTTAAAAAACGTCCAACTTCGCTGTTACAACCCTCCTCAGGGTCTATGTCCAAGATGGACCGATGTAAGGACAAAGACATTCCGTTGACTAGTCATGCTTCAAGCCCGACTTTGGGACGTGCAAACATAAGAAAGTTCAGTCAAATTACGTTGCATTCCAACGCCTCTGACGAGGCGCATAATTTAGATAACAACTGTAATATGGGTCCAGGAACTCCTAAAGGCGCCACCAAACACCACCAGGTTTGTGATTAAGTTAAGAGTTAAACCAAAAAGCGAGAAATGTGACGACTAGGATGTGATCCCGCGAGAAGAATTATTAATTGGCATATGTTGTCGTGTGATTAAGAGACTTGAACGTTTGTCCGATCTCGTAATATGGTTATAACAATGGAAAAGATTGGGAAAGTAATTTTGGTTAACTTCAGAAAAAGTTGTGCAGTTTTCCAAATTGCAACACTAACTTGGTTCACTTCATAGTTTTGGATTTTCATTTTTATTATTTGCTTTTCCCACATTGTTGACGAGCTTTTAGATAATTGACATAGAATATCAATGGGACTTTCTTGCTCATTGCGAAACGTTTTCGACAAGAACCTTAGATTGCTAGGAATGAAGGTTTGACGGCGCAGTATCTTCATCTATGGCATTTTTTAACTTCTCTGTGTCACTCTTTTGAAACATTTGTCAACATCGGTTTGTCGGTGAGCCTATTTAATTAGAATTTGCAAGGCCTTGCCATTGCTGTTATTTTCCATGCACTCCAAACTCATGCTCCTCTTCACCTATACCAGACATGTCTCGCAAACTGATCCAATATCAGGCTTATGAAGTCAAGACGCAAAGCAAATGGACAATGAATTTGCATCGTAAATCGATTTTCTGACAAAGTGTAGTCAGCGTATCGTTATGCAAAACGTAACTAGAAAAACCTTCCTTAATGCGTTTCTCATTTACAATTTTAACCCAAAGGTTGGGAATATGAGTTCAGTTTTAATCACAGGAGTCAAGGCGTGAAATGTTGTGACCGTGAAAATTAGGGGGCTTAAAATATTAATGAAGACTGCGGCATGCTGAACGGTAAATGACACACGAATTTCCACTTGGAGAGTCCCAACGGTAAAACAGAACTACTTTTCCTGAGTTTCCGTTTATTTCGGTAATTTTTCAATGTAACGAATCAAAGAGAAATATTCTGTTTACGTTCTTACTGGCATTTTGTTTTTTTTTTCTTTGAGCTAAACAAAGGTTTGTGTCCACCCATAGATTGGTGGCAGAAAATAAATCTTCCCATCTCATTTATTAACTGGATAACTTTAAATTCAGCAGAATGAACTGAGCTTGAGACGAAAGCTTGTAATAACTTAAGCATTTTCAGGTAGAGCAGTGTATGCTCATCTTGTTAACATACAATTATTTCTGTTTTACTCTATGTTGATAGAAAGCGGCCAAAGGAACTAAGCCACAAAAACTCCACCTCGCTGCCTTGTCAGGGAACGAAGCAGATGTGAAAAAGCTGCTTAGTAAAGGAGTAGGTAGGGAACAAACTGTCTGATAAAAACTTGGCAAGTGAAATAGTGGAAAATAGGAGTTTTTTAAACCAATCACAATCGAGGAAGTTGTAATTTTTTTTGATTAAGTTAGTTATGCCACCGTAAGATAAAACAAAGGGGGGAGTGCTCTATTACTTTACGGTGGTATAACTTACTTTATTAACTTGTTTAATACTCCCAATTAATTACCCACCGACGCAACACCAATTTCTTTAGAAACTACCGCCACAAAAGGAGTAGTTGCTAAGTTCTCATTTGTTTCCGGTATGGCAGTGTTAACGTTTTCTTGACACGCGATGCCTGTTACTTCTTTCTTGGTGGTTGCTTAAAATATTAACAATACCCTTTGACCCTCTGCTTTACAGATGTTAACACGCGAGACTCGTTTGGTAAGACTCCTCTGCACAATGCCATTCTCGGTAAACAAGTCGCTGTTGTGGATCTTCTTCTCAAATCTGGAGCTGATGTCAAATGCCTTGATGACCGTGGAGACACGCCCCTTCATGCTGCCGTACGAGTTGGAAGCGAGGCGATTGTTGTGGTGAGTTCTGAGCTCAGTTACGATTTGGAGACGAGTATTGCTTTTAAATTGGTTTAGTTGGCGAGCAGAGCACAACCGAAACAGCAAGGAACCCTGTAAATGTTCTAGCCGCTGAGTTACATGGGGATTTTTTTACAATAATGATAATCTTTATCATGGCTACCCTTATTGGTCCTTATATTGCTACTTTATTGAAGTTACTGTTGCCGTATCGTTGCTTAATTTTTTTTCATTGCTGTCATTACGTTTAGTGTTGCCGTTATAGCTGTCCTTACAATTATGTTTTCGCTTCCGTTATTGTAACTGTTTTAATGTTACAACTACCATACTATGATCATTATTTTTCGGTTCAACTGTTGTTGTCGCCATCATTGCCAGTAATTAACCCATCTACCCACAGAAAAATGTATTAAACAATTGTGAAACTTCTTTCTGAAATCGCTCTTACCGACTCTTTGGTTTATTGTTTGCAGCTGCTCTTGCAAGACAGTAAAAGCGATGCTAACGCCAAAGGGCTTGGTACCTACACACCGCTACACATTGCAGCAGAGATGGACAATGTCGACATCTGCAAGAGATTGGTAAGTGACCCAAACTTTATACTTGTGATATCGATCTGCGATTGGTTTATTTTAATTTGGTCACAGGGAACTGTCCCAAGAAGAGTTCACACGAAGCGTTTTGAGGAGCTAGTCGCCAGGATCAGATTTTTATCCCTGCGACTAGTTTTGGGGCACAAATGGCTAGTTCACACGATGAGACTTGTCACCGCGACTGGTTGCAGGGAAAAGTCGCAGGGACAAGTTCCCCCGTGTGTACCGACCTTTACTCCTTCTAACAAACCTAGTTTGTAACTATTTTTTTACATAAATGTTTTTTTTTACAGTTCATTTTTACTTGTGTCAAAAACAAAGTGGTTCTTGTTTCAGGTTGAACGCGGTGGTGACATTTGTTTGACAGCGGAGGATAAGATGACGCCATTTGCTGTGGCGGTATCAAAAGGAGCACAACCATTGGTTGAGTATTTTGCGCAAGTTGGTAAGAGAAGCGTCATTCACCATAACAAAAACGTCTGTAAAATCAAGGTCATGTTTTTTTTTTCCATGCTGCACTCAATAAAAAAAGCAAAAGAACTGAAAAATATCCTATGATCTTTGAAAGATAATTGGTATCTTTTTTTCCTGGAACTCACCATTTACATTCTGTGATCCGAATACCCGAACTTTACCGAAGATGATTCAAAGTTCGTCGAGGTTAACCGAAGGTTTTCTGTTTTACGTTTTACTGATTTATTTAGAATAAATTACACTAAGTGTTGTTATATGTGCGCACTTATTTTGTCTAGACTGTTTTGTAACTCTATAGAATGGTTCTGCTATCTCGACAGTAAAAGACAAGGAGCTGAATCTTGAGGGACTCTTATACAACGTCGACAATGAGGGCAGTACGCTACTTCATCTCGCAGTGGACAGCGGTATCTTGGCGGTAATTTTGCCCAATGATTTTTTATACATTATTGTACATAAACGCTGACTTTGAAAGCGTAAGGAGTAACTTTTGTAGGTGAGTGGCATTTGGTGTTTTTCAGTTAATTTTGTTCAATTTTATTCAGTAACTAAGTGTTTCTCTGTATTTAGACGGTGAGTTTGTGTCTCAAGCTCGGCTCCAATGTCCGTCAAACAAAGGTACGTAGGTCTAAAAAAATTCACGTAAAGCTAAAAACGTTTGTCCCCTTTTTATTTATGTTGTTTTCTTTGCCCTTTAACTTGGTTTGCGTTGCATTTAATTATATTTTACAAATCCTCTTTGTTACTCTCTGTGGATTTCTATAACATCAAAGACTGATCAGTTCTTAAGGCAGCGAGTGAGCTAGTCGTGGGCAACTTTTCTGTCCTGACCATAGAGAATATTCTCATTATTTTTACTTCAGAGGCTTCAAATAAAACTTTTTTATCGAGAGTTTAGTTCAAATTTAATTTATGCTTTTGTGGTGTTGGGTAGTTTATTAGGGGTATCGAATGGTCTTTGCGAGCATTTGCGAGCATGCGAGCACTGTGTTTTATTTAATTCGCGAGCACGAGCAATGACCGAATTTGTCCTGCGAGCAGCGAGCACTTTAAAAAAATTCAACTGGCGAGCAGCGAGCACTTGGAGTTCTACTTGCAGCTACTTGGTAAATTTTACGCTCAGCTGCTTTTTATTGAAGTACGCCTACAAGTCTGACTGGCACCACATGCGAGCATGCAAGTAATTGCAAAATTTTGCGAGCACGAGCAAGCGATCACTCGTCTCAACTTTGCGAGCAAATCGAGCAACACCCAAATTTGGCGAGCGCATGAAAATGTGAAGGTACCATTCAGTACCCCTTTTATTGCTACGTATCTCCCTCTCTGTTTGGAGTCCAAGACTATCTCTTCTCTTTCTTTTTCACAGGAGTCCGACAGCAGTACAGCTTTCCATCTGGCATGCGCACAAGGGTCTTTAGAGATAGTGCAGCTCTTATCCAGTGAGGATCGTGAACTCTGTAAGGCGGGGCTTCTGGATGATCAGGGAATGGTGCCACTCCACAGAGCTGCTGTTCAGAATCACGTGGCTGTGGTTAGTTTCCTATTGGACCAGGTGAGAAACAGTTCGCCTCTGCTTTCATAAACTTATTTTCAATGCCCAAATCAAAGAAAGAAAGACACTAAATAGGAAAGCAAGGCCAGAAAAAGCAATGAAAGGTGGGGAGGAAGTGCCACAAACGAAACAAAGGCTTCAAAACTTTGAACTTTCCAGTAATAAAAAAGTAAAATGCCCAGTATCGAACGAATTAAGAAACAGAAATATAGAGATAATAATAATATAATAATAATAATAATAATAATAACTTTATTTGAGTGTCAACTGTATCTAGCACTGACGTACTAATTGGGGACACTGTAAAGCACAAATTAAATCAAATCAAATCAAATGTTGGTTTTTGTGGAGAGGGGAAAACCGGAGTACCCGGAGAAAAACCTCTCGGAGCAGAGTAGAGAACCAACAAACTCAGCCGACATATGACGCCAGGGCCGGGAATCGAACCCGGACCACATTGGTGGAAGGCGAGCGCTCTCACCACTGCGCCAACCCTGCTCCCTATAGGTAGGAAGTAAAATAAATTCCATTAACAAATGGGTTTCCGAGTCTGCCGCGTTACCCCAAGAAATCAGCTTAACCTCTTACCTTTATTATTTACTTATTATTTATTCATTTACACGCCGGGCACGCGCAACCTTAAAAACGGCCAAACATCTGTCCTATGCCGCCATATTGGCCGTTTGTACTTTTCGGAGGACTGGGCTCGAATTTGCGATTTTAAAAAGGACGTCACTTCCGAGCCTTGTAGGTGCAATCGCCCTTTACCGGAGAAGAATCGGGTTGCCGAGTTTGGTTGAGCCGAGGACGACGGTCATTTTGATACCAATCACTTGAGGAAACATGGCGGAATAGATGAGTTTCCCGCCGATCGTGCGCATCTATTTCAACAGTTTCTAGAATTTCCGATGAAGAACAAATTTTGAGCCTTGGGACTTTTTCTTCACAATAAGCGCAATTCTACTATTTTTTTCAAAATCGGTTTCTCTGATGGTCATATAAAATTTTGTTGGTTTTTGTTTTTTTATCAACACCTTCGCTTTCGCACAAGTCGTCTCTAGTTTATCACCAAATCGCCGCAATGCCCAGATTCGATCTAGGTGCCCTAAGCAAAAGAAGGAAGGAGGCTAGAGAGGAAATGGTCAGGAAAGCTAGAGGAATTGTGGCAGTGAACGAGGAGATAACGAAAATGGACAGGGTCCTGGAGGAGAAAAGGAAAGTGAGAGATGCAAAGGTGCATCTGTGCAGGAGGCTCGATGAAAAGGTAAGATAAAACCAGTGTCTTATGTAAGCGAATGGTTTTTCCCGCGAAATTCGCAAACAAGCTGTAGCCAAGAACTCTGACCGTTTAAATGATCGTTGAAAGAGCCCCCTCTCCTAATTCTGACATAAAAACTATAACGTACCCTAGAAAAACACCCGGAAATATTGAAAATCATGATTTTAATTTGTTTTAAATGTTATCTAGATAAAATCCAGTTTAACCAACAAGATATTTTTTAGATCGCCAAAGTACTTGAGGATGTAGAAGAGCTAGACAGTGTAGGTAGAGAAGTAAAGTCAGTGAAGTCACGTAATGCTAGGAAGAAACCAACCACCCCACAGCTAAGTATCAGAGAAGCTAGACGAAGAAGAAACAATACGTTTCAAGCAGCTTTAAAGCTTCATGGTGGGAGCCCAGAGGAGACAGAACGAGCTGAATTTGGATTGCTTGACACAGTTGTGAGCAAGTGTGATGCTGGCCTTGTAGCAGAGAAAGTAATGAATTCCAAGAAGATCATGAAAGCAGTTACATCAAAGACCAAGAAGAAGCTAAAAAAATATGAAGAGTCAGAGGAAAATAAGATCAGAAGTGTAGCTGTTTATTATAGTGGGGGTGTCATGGGAAAAAGGAAATACCGCAAAGTCTATAGGGAAATGTGTTTTAAACATAATGCTATAAGTGGTAGGCAGAACATACCCTTATCTGTTGCAGGTTGTCCCATTCCTAGACTGCTCCCTTATAATAAGCTAATGTCATACATTAAACAGATCCCTATAGGTAATGTGTATAGTGTTGCTGATACTCTGTGTGAGGGTATGGATGAAAAGGTTCATGGATGCTATCGGGGTTTAGAAGAGACACTTCTTACACTTGCTAAGTATTATCTGTCTAACAGTAGTAGCTATACATTAACCTGGTTTAATAACGAACCTTACACATTTTTTGTCTCACTAGGTGGAGATGGTGCACCATGCGGAAAGGATGACACAGCATGTGCTTGGCTAGTGGGCATTCTAAATATCACCAGAGGTGTTTTGAGTAGTAATGAAAACTACCTCCTCTTTGGAGCCAATTGTAGTGAAAATAGTAAACCAGTGGAGAGATTTCTTAACCATCTTGCTAGAGAAATTGACACCGTTGAAAATAAGACATATGTCTTAACACACAATGGTCAATCTGTTAATGTCAAGTTCTATATAGCTGAACTCCCCAATGACATGAAAATGCTTTCATTTATTACTGGAGAACTTAGCAATAGTGCAAAATATTTTTCTTCTTTTGCAGATGTGACCAAAGAAAATGGTGTTCTCATAAATGGAACATTTGGAAATGAAAAAAAAAAACACATGGCATCCTTGGGATTATAACACCAGACTAAAAGTAGCCAAGGAAGTGGAAACCCTAAAAAAGAAAATTTCAAAACAAAAACTTGCAGAGACTACAAAAAGAAACAAGATCACAACCTTCATTTCAAGTCAAAATAGCAGACAAGAAGTCATTCCTCCTCTGGGCCCTGTCATTGAAAGAATCCATGTAGATCCAGGGAAGGACTCACGCATGTTTGTACATAATTTTATGTTTTTAATTTCCTCCGTAGATTCCTTTGTAGAAGATCCCAAAGCAAAGCAACACCTTCATGCTCTTGCTTTTTTGTGTTTGGTGTTGCGGGACTGTATATCACTGTTTAGTCGGGTTTCGATAAACAGTGAACAAGTGATCAAACTTGAACGTCTGTGTAGAACCTTTTATAGAGTATTTGTACTTATTTTTAATTTCCATCCTTCTGTATGGACTCTAGGGGTTTATTGTGCCAGCTCATACGAAGGACATTTCATTGTATATTTCATTGCTATGGTTACGTGAACGTGGTCATAATCAAACAGGCAAAGTGGCCACATCTGGCCTAACATATGAGCCAAAACGGACCACTAAACCAGAGTTCTGTAACTGTGGCTTCCATAAAGATCCAAGTGAAGAGAAATGCAAATACTGCAGTCATCCACTTAGATTACTTATCATTGAATGTGACAAGCAAGGTAAGCTCCTCCAGCTGTCTTGAATTTTCATAAGGGGAAATAGTTGTGCTGGTCCACAAGTGCAAAATGTCCTAACATTTTGGTTCTGCACTGATTTTTGTGGGCTGGGTTTTGTGTACTGAGTTTTGTTGATGCCCCAAGGTTTGTTTTTGTACTGAGATTTATGTTTTGCATCTGGGCCACCATACATAACCTCACTGTTTAATCCTTTAAGCCCTAACAGTGATTGACATCAAATTTCTCCTTGTAGTAACACTGCTTATCCAGCCACAGGAATTATGAGAATTAAGGACATAATCACTTCAGGTGGATTCTCCTGATACTGTATTAAATTCTCTCCAGCATTGCTATAATTATCAAATAGGGAAATTAAAGGAGAACTTTTATTTCAATATTATGGCTTAAAGGGTCAATACAACTGGTATACTTAGACATCCAAGGAGAAAAAGTCTGGTTTGTGAATTAATAGTGGAGCACAGGCAAAGTAGATCTTTGTTTAGTCTTGTTGTTATTCTAATAATAATTTTTGCTGAAAGTTGCAAGATTAGTTTACATATTACTGAATATGGTAAAAGAGAATACAATGTTTGTACCTGTTTTGGAGCTATTTAGCCATACGTTTGTCTTTTATGATCTCTACTCTTGACTTTTTATCATTTGATAGCAACTCTTGTGAATTTCATCTTTGTTTATTCTTTCTTTTGGGCAACCATGCAACAAGATAATTTTGTCATCACAAACAGATTGTATCATTTACAGTAATAAAAAAAAATTCACTTTAGTTCAAGTCTTGTGTGATCTTGAAATTGTTTTCAGGAATGTTTTATTGGTACAGTCCAAACAAATATCTCTAATAAGGGCATAACTCTCCTACCACTTTAGTACTAATAGGTGCTACTGCACATGTTAGAAGAAAAACTACTGTAATCTAATGCTGGTAGGTGCTACTGCACATGTTAGAAGAACAACTACTGTAATATAATGCTAATAGGTGCTACTGCACATGTTGGAAGAACAACTACTGTAATCTAATGCTAATAGGTGCTACTGCACATGTTGGAAGAGCAACTACTCTAATCTAATGCTAATAGGTGCTACTGCACATGTTGGAAGAACAACTACTGTAATCTAATGCTAATAGGTGCTACTGCACATGTTAGAAGAACAACTACTGTAATCTAATGCTGGTAGGTGCTACTGCACATGTTGGAAGAACAACTACTGTAATCTAATGCTAATAGGTGCTACTGCACATGTTAGAAGAACAACTACTGTAATCTAATGCTAATAGGTGCTATTGCACATGTTGGAAGAAAAACTACTCTAATCTAATGCTAGTAGGTGCTACTGCACATGTTGGAAGAGCAACTACTCTAATCTAATGCTAGTAGGTGCTACTGCACATGTTGAAAGAGCAACTACTCTAATCTAATGCTAGTAGGTGCTACTGCACATGTTGGAAGAAAAACTACTGTAATCTAATGCTAGTAGGTGCTACTGCACATGTTGGAAGAGCAACTACTGTAATCTAATGCTAGTAGGTGCTACTGCACATGTTGGAAGAGCAACTACTCTAATCTAATGCTAGTAGGTGCTACTGCACATGTTGGAAGAGCAACTACTCTAATCTAATGCTAGTAGGTGCTACTGCACATGTTGGAAGAGCAACTACTGTAATCTACTACTAATAGGTGCTACAGCACATGTTGGAAGAACAACTACTGTAATCTAGTACTAATAGGTGCTACTGCACATGTTGGAAGAGCAACTACTCTAATCTAATACTAATAGAAAGGAAAAAGGAAGGAAAATTACTTTAGTCGAAGTGTTGAGGGTTACCATGATAGTTCCACTCACCATAATAGAACTGAAGAACTAACTGGCCATTCCTTTTTTTATACACAAAAGCAAAGTCCTTGGTCGTCGAAATTATCAGTCTGACTTTATGTTGATGTCTAGTGAGTCCAGTTAGTGTTCGTTTAAAGTAACTCTTAATCTTCTTGGGTGTCTGTCCAGATAAACATGCAAAGAGGCGATGAACAAGATGTGATGATGTTAAAGAAATAACTTGTGCTTTGTTGTTTTGGGCAAAATAACAGTTGGGCTCTTTAGCATTTAGGTCCCTCAACACTTCCTTTAGACAAAGGAAAATGTCAAATGGTATGCTTCTCGTAATCTCTCCATAGTACGGCTTCCGTATTCCCACCTTTCCCGCTAGTCGTCTATAAATACAGTTGAGCCATACTCTTGACTCTGAGTCAAGCACTGACCCCACATTTAGAGATTTTGATCTCAAATGTAGGGCAGCTAAGTGATGATCTAAAAGAGAAGCAAATGCTTTTATCATATTTAGGCAATTTTCAACAACAACAAAAATTTACGAAATTATATAATTATAGAATTAAGTTTTTCTTAGCATCTCAGGGCCGGAATTATCCCTTTAAGAATCAAAGTGGATAAATCACGATGTATTAAGAGATAATTTTCTTTTATTTCAAAATAAATATTTCATTTTGATAGATTGCCGCACAACTAAGCCATGATTTATTGAAAGAATTGAAGGTATTATAAAATAATCAAGCTTAAATTTGTTTCATGTCATGGTATTAAATCGTAAAGCAGGATTAAATCTTCCAAAACCATCGAACGGCAATGTCCTCAACCTCTAACGTGCATTGACTAAATATATTTTATAGGCACTCAAAATATTAGTCATCGTATTAACAACTTAGGAAATAAAGAAGCTAACCTCCTGGCTCTTTAGTCAAGAACGACTGGCGAACAATAGGAAGTACTGCCTGTTTCACATTTTCACGAAAGAATTCGTGATCGCAGCACTCTCCCCCATCAAATGACTCAACCCACTCCTCCATTTTTTCCTTCTGCATATCTACCTGAAGATCTAGATCTTCCTCTTCCTCACTATCTACATCACTTCCTTTCTCCTCTAAAACCTGCTGAAGTACGTCCTCTACACTAAATCTCTTCCTAGCTGCCATCTTGAATTCGTATAATACTTTTCTGAGCTTTAATGACATGCCGCTGACCAAAAGAAATGGCAAATGGCCGATTTTTAGGTTGCGCGTGCCCGGCGTGTTACTCCACATTAACAAGTTAAATACAATAAATACAAAGTTCAAAGAAAAGTGGAGAAGGGCATGATATAGTTAGACTAATTATATGCCTTTTTTAATCAATACATTTTTTAAGATAAAAGAGGAAAGCTTACTATAAACTGTGTTCAACTGGTGTTTCCTCTTTTCTTCCTCTTCTCAGGGTGCCCAAGTCGATCCTCGTGATATTCAGTGCCGCACTCCACTGTTCTTGGCGGCCTCTGTGGGTGGCACTGAGACAGTGCAAGTGCTAATGGACAGAGGTGCTGATATAACACTCAAAGATGTGGAGTTGCGCTCGCCGCTGCATGCAGCTATTGGATATTCAGCGACTATGGAAGCTCTCATTAAGGTACTGTGTAAAGAAGAAAATAAAAACCATGAAACTAAGTACACTCTGAAGGCTGTTACGTAAAGGGCAGTTCCCGTAACTAACAGTTCGCCATACAATGCTGTTCAGTAGGTTTCCAAAGAATGCTGGGTCACACTGCATGGTTTGATCGACAGATGAAAAAGTTAGAACTACACTGTATAGTAAAACAAACAGTACCATAGTACAGTACTGTTCAGTAGCTTTACAAAGAATGGTCACACTGCATGGTTTGATCCAGAGATGAAAAAGTTAGAACCACACTGTATAGTAAAACAAACAGTACCACAGTACAGTACTGTTCAGTAGCTTTACAAAGAATGGTCACACTGCATGGTTTGATGCACAGATGAAAAAGATAGAACCACACTGTATAGTAAAACAAACAGCACTGCAGTACAGTACTGTTCAGTAGCTTTCCATAGAATGGTCACAGTGCATGGTTTGATCGTCAGATGAAAATGTTTGAACCACACTACTTGTACGGTAGAACTAGCGATACCATAGGAAAATACTTTTCAATAGCTTTCTGAAGAACGGTTGTCTTTGTCGTATTCGGCATTTTCGATTTTTCCAACCATGCTTTTAACACGACTGTTGTTGATTGTTCCCAGAGCCCTGCTTCAAAGTCATTGGTCACAGATAAAGACGTGACCGGTTATACACCTGTACACTACGCTGCACGTGCGGGTCACCTGCAGGTGAGTATGTTTGGACAAATATGATCACGTGCCACTCCACAAGATTGCATAATGCTTTCTCATCTCACGCCTTATAAGGTTAACGTTTTCAGTTAGGCGCCAAGCACGAGGCTGTATTGGCTTATAGCAGGAGCCCATTACCAGGAGCGTGATTGTACGGTACATCCTGCCATCAGCACAGTCACAAAAGTGTCTATTTTTGGATCCCGATTTCCTGCGAAAAGCAATTACCATGATTACTGCCACAGAAGCGAAAAATATGGCGGAAAAACTATTGGCACAGTCCGTTTTCCCTACTAATACGTGGTCCAAGACAGCTTAAACCATTCCTGTCTTTGCGATAAAGAAGCCGATCGTGCAATAAAAGCAAATTTAATAAAAGTAATTACTAAGCCACAAACCGTGTTTGAATTTCTGACATAGTATTAAATCGACTTGAGCTCCTTCAGTCTTATGCGTATTCAGTGTGAGCCATACAACATTTTCTTGCACGTTACTTTGTCCAGTGACGTAATAAAATCTCACATTGTGATTGGTCAGAAAAGACACCCTTTATTTGTGTCGCGGAAAAAGGAAATCTAAAAATAGACACTTTTGCGACTGTGCTGATGGCCAGACCCAGTATGGGAGAATCACGCTCCTGGTAATGGGCTCCTGCTTATAGTCGGCAATTGAAATGATCAAAGGACGAAGGGTCCCGCCTATTGAATTGAGCATAACCCTCCAACCGAGCTATTCAAAAATTGCCACATACATATGTATTTTTTTTAATTTCTTGTAATTTTATACATTCATTTATGTGGTGATGTGCCGCCCCGAAGCAGCCAATCAGATTGCGAGTTAACCTAAGAGTCCTTGAGCAGGTTAAGTAAACATTTGCCGGGGAGATATTGTTGCTTACCAATTCGTTAACTACTTAAGTGGTTTCGAGCGAGAGTTTCACTTTTGTGGACAGATTTAGCTTTTTTTTTTGATAAAATGTTTGCCTGATTTCCTTCTTCAGAATATAATTCTTTTTATCAACAAGAACAAAGCAGCTGAACAAGTGACGTCAGACTCACTTGACACGCCCCTCCATATCGTCGCAAGGTATGCTGGACTTTCTATGCCATCTGGAAGTTTTTTGTACACTGGCCATTTCTCAGGTTAATTTTCTGCTCGGGTCTTTACAGATATGGTTGGTTTCAAATTGCTGAAAGACTTCTAAAGAAAAGGAACGTGAGGTTGCTTAACCTGCAGAACAACCAGGGAAAAACCCCGCTGCATTTCGCTTGTCAAGAAGGACACGAGCAAATAACAGAACTTTTGCTGACTGAAGGCGCGACTATCGAGAGGTAAAGGTTTTGTTTTTTTTTTTTTGCTGAGTTTGCTCGGTGGCTTGAGGATTTCAATTTTATTTTCTCGTGTTAAAAACAACATTAAAAACAATATTATTTTCACCACTCGAAAACAAAATTCATATCTTTGAGCCACCGTGTAATATCCTCTATATATATCTATCAATCATTTGTATTTTTCTGGTAATTCTAGGGATCATCATGATCGAACCCCGCTGCACATGGCGGCATTCAAAGGTTCTGAGCGCTGTGTGGAATACATCTTACAGGCACATCCGGGATGTTTAAACGTACTGGATAAACACCAGGTAACAAGAACACAAGGTTTTGACCCGCCGTGCCAGGGCAATGGTAACATTTTTCAGAAATTGCTAGTAATATAGTTAATATTTCATATAATGGATATCATGTTGTCAGGATGGCTGAGTATCAGAAACGTACACGGAAAAAAGTCAGGTCTCACAGCATTTCAGGTTACTAAATTCGTTTTAATTATATGAAAAATCTTAATGTTTTCATGTAATCAACAATTAGATTGTGAGCTCGAGATTTCTACGTGGTGATAGTTGAGACCACATAGAAATCGTGAGCGGATAATCTAAGTGTTTTAGTAAAAATTATACGAATCATGTCTCGATAAAAAAAACACCAAATACTAGATCATCCTGCGGAACTAGCTAGGACGTGGCTATTTTGAAAACGATTTTCAACCAAGTGCTACACTGTAACTATCACCCCATAGAAATCGAGAGCGAATAATCTAATGGTTTTAGTAAAAATCATAATAAACAAATCATGTGTCGGTGTTTTTCACCGACACATGATTTGTTTATTATGAATACTCAATTTTCCAGCGAAACTTCGCTAAAAGCTCCCATACGTCGCCATTTTGAAAGCGATCTTCAACCAAGTGCTGTCTAATAAACAATTAGATTATTCGCTCTCGATTTCTATCGCGTGATAGTTGACTCGGGCTGCGCCCTCGTCAACTATCACGCATAGAAATCGAGAGCGAATAATCTAATTGTTTTAGTATAAATCTACTAGTCGTTCAAAACTATTCCCTTTTCTGGAACAATCTCGACCAGTAAACTGTCTAAATCTTCTTCACGGACACTTCGAAAACGTGAAGAAGCGGCCGCCATTACGCTACTCACTATCTATCACAGAATAGAAAGTGGGTAGCGTAGCCAATCAGAGCACGGCATTTGTGATAGAACGCTAGTAGATTTATACTAATGACTGATAGTCTGCAGTAGTTCAGCCGATCAGATCGCGGTATTTGCATTAGTATACTAGTAGATTACTTTCTTTCTAATTGGAGTTTTCTTTTAATAACATTCCCATAAGAGAAGGCATAGATTAGTTAATAATAAAAATGCTATCATTTGTTTTCACCCAGAATACTGCTTTGAATCTGGCAGCTACAGCTGGCCACGCCTCCCTTGTGACTTACTTACTGTCCGTGAAAGAGCAGGAAATCCTGTTAAACTCGTATAACCAGAATGTTCTTGATCTTGCAATTTCCAACGGCAAGGAAGATGTTGCTATGGCAATAATCGAGCATGAAAGGTATGTTTTAGTACGATTTTTGATGGCGTACATTTAACTTAGTTTATTTTCAAGATTCACGTATTCTGCATTTAAACCTTTCCCATTAAAAGTAAAATTCCAAAATTTCTTACAAAAATGTTTCTGAGGCGGTTTTTATGTACATTTTGGGTGTTTCTACTGTGTACAACCAAATTGCCTATTGTTGGACCTTCAGATTCATATCTGGTTCAACTCGCATGATACACTTTAGTGTTGTTACTGCCGCAGTCCTTGTAGAGATTTTGCGGCGATGATGCAACTTGCATTTCGGTGCTCAATAGTTTCCCAACGCCAATCAATCGCGCAACTGTGTTGTTGCCAATCCTTTTTTTTTGACAGATGGAAAGAAGTGATTGACAGCGCTGTTGGTGGGGGTGTTTCACAGATTCAAACACTGGTTGAGAAAATGCCCGACGTAGCAGAGGTCAGCGGCTGTGACTCCCTTCTACTATCACAAAGCTTTTTACAGCCTCTCATTTTACTAAATCGTAACAGCACATAGCTTTATTAGTTTAGGGGCAGTGTTTGACTGTTGTCCCAGTCCTGTGCAGAATTCTGTTAAATTTATATTGCAGAAAGCTGTCCAGCTGACGGCAATCTTTAGCTGCAGCCCAATCAGTTTTCTTTCAGAGTTCACGTCACCCTTATCCAGCGAAATTGAAAGTAGGAAATGAGACCTTGTGTATACCAAAGTGGTGTATACTACTGTCATGCGCATGTGAGCGTTACTCTTTGAACAGAGCAGCCTTTTTCTCTTACTGTTCAGTAGTAAGTGTCTGGTCTCCTGTTTGATATCTTTTTTCATCAACTGTGCGTAACTTGCCAATGAATATCTTTTTGCTTTTTGTAGCGTGTTTTGGATCAGTGTGTCGAAAAAGTAGGCGACTCTTCCAGCAAGGACTATAAGGTGAAGAGCGAAGTAATACCTCCCTGTCCCTGCGAAGTAAGACCTCCCTGTCACTCCCAAAATCTGACTTTAATTCTCCTTAGTGAGTGGCATACCGGCTTCCTCATGTGTTACTATGGAGAGTTTGGTATTAGATCAATTCAAAATACTCGAGTTGATAATTTTCTCAGTTCTGAGTGTGGTTTGCCCAGCACTTTATTTCTTTTCAAATAAACTGATTTTGTATGCTATTTATATTGGCTCTGGCTTGTCGCACCAGATGCGCACAGCCCTTGTACCAATCAGCGTTAAGCGCGGGAAAACGCGTACAAGCCAGTCACGTGTGGTTTTAGTTTATAGTTTTGATTGGCTGAGAAAGTGGCGTGAGATTCTCCAGCCTATCTCCTACCTTAGCTATGCAGAATCAAAGCAATCACGTAATTATTTCCTACAACAAATTGTAAACCGCCGTATTTTACGTTCTACTGATACTGAACGCTACTACTTTAGGTTACTTACGATCTGCGTTTGATACAAGGAAGGCAGAATGAGACTGAGTCCCTCGCAGACTCTCTTGCCGCGCTGAAGGTAGGCTCTAGTCTCTTTACTTCTCATAGTGTGTTGTATCGCATTGCATTGTAGTAATATACATTGCATTGTAGTACCTGTTATATAAATGTATAAAAATTCTTTCTACCTATCATTTGGCTTTTTATGTAAATCTAGTGTGTCTATGTTGTAATTTTTTTTATGTACAGTCACTCTCTGCTGTAATTTTTTGATTTCCCATCATTGGCGGTTCACGTGGCTTTCTGTTTATTTGTTCTTTTTTATGTTGTAAACCTTTGTCAGCGTTTGTAAATAAAGTAAAAAATGGAAACAAAAATAAAGAAAGCAAAGAATCAGAATTTACACTACCGTTTTTCCTTTTTTTCAGACCATGGCTGAACGACGTAGAGAAAACTGTTTAACTCACCCTGTGTGTTACGTATTAATGAATATAAAATGGTAAGTAACAACGTTATCTTGTTCTTTTGTGCCACCTGGCTTCTCATAACCAGCGATCAAAATCACTTTTCCATGCAACTTTGACCGAGATTTAATCAGCGAGACTCTTAATTTCTATGCACGAAACTGGGCAATTTCTTAAACTTTTCGCTCCCAGTGTCGCGGAAGTGAACAATATGAAACACTGAAAATAATTCATTCCGTTTCGGTATGATTTTCCAGTCAGTATGATTTCGTGTAAGATGAATGCAGCGCAAATGATTTCAAATGCTTAAGACGTCATTCCTACAGTCCGCAACGGAAACGCAAAATATTAACTATGATTAACTATTATTATTATTATTGTTAACTGACTATAGTACATATTAGGCCACTGACAGGGTTATTTTCGATTTCATCGACTTATTTTTTTTTCCAAGTATATACATATAGTTTGTTGGTCTTCTATGTGATATCTATATGATATCTGGTTAGGACTCGTGTTCATCATAGTGTTCATTATTTCTGGTAGACTGGAAGCCCCACGTTGCCATGTGTAATTCATCACGTTAGTATTTTCCCTCTTGTCTTATTTTCCAGGAAGAAATTCGGCTGGATGACGTTTGCCATCAACTTATCGTTATACCTGGCATTTCTTATTCCTTTTACCATCCTGGCCATCACCTTGAAAACAAACATCCTGGAATATTGTAACTACAACTTTAGCTTGCCGACAAATAACCAAGGCCAGGTTTTACACGCACGGGTAAGGAATTATATTGGGTTTTGATTCTATTCATCCTCTTAATTCTGAATATCTTTTGTTCTGAGGGCTAGGGGCATTGGTTCTCTTATTTGTTCACCTGTGTTTAGTTGTAGTAGTAGAGTACTGCGTAAGTGCCAATGGGGTACTAATGGCTCGGTGAAAAATTAATTGAGTCAGTTATTTAAACAAGGTTTAGACCGAGCTTGATAAAACCATTGTCTAAATTAAATTTTAGCTGGTTCACTTTGACCTTTCAATCTCGTTGATACCACTCCAGAATATGGAGTCAATACGTGCATACTCAAAATACACTTGCTAATTCGTCAGCTTCGATCTCTTCCAATTTTTTTTTTTGCTTAAACCTGCAAACCGTATAAATAACCGGCCTTAAGTGTTTATTTTTTTCTTCTTCGCTTGAATAGGACTGGCACAAGGACGACAATTCCTGTAATGCATCAGATTACGTGAGTTAAATAACAGTAACTTTTGCCTGGGTCTATTTTTCTCTCTTTCTTTCGAAATTAAAGCAAGATTTATTTCATTTTCTTGCAGAAAATTGTTGCGCTCCATTATGTTGTTATTGTGTTTGCCCTTGTTCATCTCATTAAGGAACTTCTGCAGCTGATCAGACAGGTAACACTTTTGTGGATTAGAAAATCGATTGTCCTTATAATGTCAGTATGGTTACTTAAGAATACATGTTATGAGAATATTATAAAATGATAAACAATTGTGAACGGTGTAGATGTTTAACTTAAGACGGCGTTCTCTTGATTAGTTGTAACTTTATTTCACATTTAAGTAGTTTACATACCTCTTATTAATCGAGTTCGAGGTCCGTACTGTAAAATACGGACCGAATTTTTTCCCGTCGATTTATGGCCATAAATCGACGGGAAAAAACGAGGATCCGTATTTTACAGTACGGACCGAGAAAACGAGGTTAATAAGATATTTATTATATCTCTGGAGTCATTTTGGCGACCAAAACAAACTTTAGCGGGCCGTACAGTGAAGTACGGCCCGCTAAATTGACCAATCACAGCGCGCGTACCAACTGAGAGATATAATAAAATGATTGAAATACCTAATCCAAACAAAGAAACAGAAAGGTAACTTAGTTGTGTTTTTTTTTTCTGTCGGTTTCTCGAATTACAGCGTCTTAAATACTTACAATCCGTGACGAATTACATCGAGTGTCTGATCTACGTATCCGCTCTGGTATTCCTATTTCCGGTCTGCGCCTGCAAATCACACAGTAAACCCGAGGCAGCGGCATTCTCTCTTTTCTTTGCCTGGTTAAATCTGCTTCTTTACCTCAGAAGGTAAGTAAACTCGACTGTCAAGAATCATGAAAAGAAAACAGTTTATTTTTATATGGAAAGAGCAAAATTGTATGGTAAATAATTCATGATTTGAGTTGTATATCTCTAGGTGTAGATGCCATGGAAACTTAACTGATGTTTGTTTTGGGTTTCTATTGTTGCAGACTGTCGCACTACGGGAAATACGTCATTATGTTGTTAACAATGTTCCAGACCCTCTTGCAGGTGAGATGGTCATTCTATCGGGGATAGGAGTGGGATTTTTCTTGGATTCATTCCTTTTCCACGGAAGGTTCTAACACTGTTTCTTTTAATTTCGTATTTCAGGTTCTCTTGCTTTTTGGACTGTTTGTTGTGGCGTTTGGTACAACATTCTTCTTGTTAATGTACAACAAGGTACGTTGTTACCTCCGCCAAGGAGGTTATGTTTTCACGCCTGTCTGTTTGTTTGTTTGTTTGTCTGTCTGTTAATCGTTTTACGCAAAAACTAATCAACGGATTTGCACCAAATTTGGTGGAAAGGTCGCAAATATACCCAGGATCAATCGATTAAAATTTGGGATTTATCCGGATTAAACTCCGGATCTCAGATCCAGATGAGTGCAATATCAGGTGTAAATATGTGGCGGGGCGGAGGTATGCGCTCTACCGAGTGCCCTTCTAGTGATTCTTCCTGTGCCTGATAGTCAGCCATGAAAAATTCTTATCCTTTGGTTGTTAACATACTATCTAATCATGAAGGAAGGCAGCCATTAATTTTTGTGATACAGGTAAGCCTTAGGGCAGTTTAAAAGACTCGCCTTTAATCTCCTATTTCTTCTCCTTTCTTTCTCCTATGTTTAACAAGTGTGTTAACCTCTGCTATAACACAAGCAGAGTTTGACCTCGTGTCAGAGAGACATGGTATCGCGCGAGGAATGTACCAAGCATTTAGCACAACATTTGCGGAGATTTGCAAGCAATGTATTACCTTGCTAAAAGGATAAACACTTTCAGTACCTCTACCTATTGTGGTTTGATAGCAATAGGTTTCATGCTATTTAGTTCCGGTTATGTTACCGTGATCCAACACTTCCCTGGCTGTTAAGGTGGTCAATGTATTATTTTCTTCAGTAGTGACAGGGCGTTCCCCTTACAGCATCGGAGAATATTGGAGTTATCATCGATAGCCGTCGAAATAAGTTCCATTTCCCATATAATCTTGTTATTGAAGGTTTAATTTATCTTAAACAATTACAGTGTTTCCTATACTAGCCGTTGCCTAATCGGAAGCTGTCGGTGATTTTCGTAAATCGTAGCACAAGCCAGTCACAATTGTTTAGTCATTTTGTTTATATACGTTTCTGTGGGTTCTCTTGGTAGGAAAATTTCCAATCCTTTGACTACGCCTTGCTGAAAACATTTGCCATGACTCTTGGAGAACTGAACTATGAATACGACTTTATTCCGGACAACAAACTGCACTACCCTCTATCTGCCAACATTGTTTTCGTGCTTTTTTGCCTTGCAATGCCGATTATTCTCATGAACATGCTGGTAAGTAATTTAACGTGGAGTATGCATTGTGTGCTCGTGTGTTTAAGTGAGACGCTATCACACAGATTTTGTATTCCTTTTATCAAAATTGTGTATCATAAGTAAAGATATCTTCATTGCCTTACATCACTTGAATTAACTTTAGTCCAGTCTCAGTGTATACCGGACGAAAAACGTAAGCTTAATTTAATTATAATTTAGCTTAATTTATGCAAAGCTGGGAATTTTCTTTAATTTATTATATCTCTCAGTTAGTACCCACGCTGTGATTGGTCAATTTAGCGGGCCGTACTTCACTGTACGGCCCGCTAAAGTTTGTTTTGGTCGCCAAAATGACTCCAGAGATATAATAAATATCTTATTAACCTCGTTTTCTCGGTCCGTACTGTAAAATACGGATCCTCGTTTTTTCCCGTCAATTTATGGCCCGTGCGCTTCGCGCTTGGGCCATAAATCGACGGGAAAAAACTCGGTCCGTATTTTACAGTACAGACCTCGAACTCGATTAATAAGAGGTATGTATTGATCAACTGATGACATGTTAATTCTCTTCCTGTAGATCGGTTTGGCTGTTGGTGACATTGACAAGATACAACAAAAGTCCGTTATGGATCGCTATGTTATGCAGGTACAACATAACAATGCACTTTGCAGATAGTCTTGGTTTGGTGAAATGTGTCCACAGGAACACCATCGCGTTACCAAAATATTAGTCCAGTTTTCCTTCTATAATCAGTGAGGGAAAAAATCAACCTCGTTCCCAGAGTCTCTTTTCTTCTTCTCTGTCTCTCTCTCTCGCCACGGGTGCCAAGAAGGAGAGGGCCCTAGGAACAAAGGTTGGGAAAAAATGTCTTTTATGTCTGTTATATCAATTATATTTAACAAACAGATTCCATTTTGTAGTTCTTACCATGCCTTTAAGGACTTCTCCTTTTACATTGTTTTACAGGTCGAGTTGCTACTGGAGATCGAGGAGTCCCTTCCAGCGTGCATTTTGAGACGTGTTCAGGTCGATAGACACGAAGAATTCCCTAACGGGTCCTCCAGCTTACAAACTAAGGTCGGTGCAATTTGATAGATCCGTTTCGTAAGACCGCAGGATCAATTGCCTCGTTTTTCAAAGGAATTTTTCTTTTTTTCGAGTGATTCTTCTTGGAAGAACCAAACGAGACAAAGATCCTCACTAACAGAGCTAATGCCCCTCGGGGGGTACTCTAGGTATTTCTGGGTGGGGATGTGCCGCTGGAACCCTGAAACCCTTAGCCTATACCAGAGCTGGTTCAGCTGAATTTTGCTACCCTATACTAGAGTAAACCCCCCAAATCACTCCTATCCTAGAGTATTAACCATTATTAAAACCACCCATTACCGTTTGCATCCCGATTTTTGACAGTGAATAATATCCAGTAGTGTTTTATGATAGTCATCTATCAAAAATTTGAACTTGCCGATTTTATTTTTTTATATCTTTGAGTGGCAATTCCTGGTTTCCTTAGTCTAGATAAAATCTTCAACCAATTGGTCAGTTTCGTGAAAAATGATACCCTATTCTAGACCCAAACGGGAAATTTCAGGATTGGATTCGAAGCACTATTCGCTGTTTTTGAGTTTTCCTTTCAAGGAAGATATGGTCCCATATTTAACTTATTCATTTCAGGTTTACGAGAAGATTATCGGTTTTGGCAAAGCGGAGTCTGTGGGGGAAGACGACAGTATTCCTCCAGCAATGGCACAGATTATAGACAAGATTGAGGAGCAGGAATCAAGGTATAGGTTTTCTTTGTTTTGTTTGATGATTATTATATTTTATTATTATTATTATTATTATTATAATTATTGAGAGAATATGCGACCAGCTTACTTTACTTTATGCTGGCAGCATATCCCGCAGCAGATCCCGCAGGTCTCACCAAAATACGAGCTAAAATTTAATTTCGTTTGGGCAAGTGTAGGATTGCGGAGATTTACACGATGATGAAAGAACAGTCCCAGATCCTAAAGGCCATAAGTCGCAGGGAAGGTGTTGAGGAACCTGGAAATAGGAGGAGCATCCTGGGGTGGTTTTTGAAGAAATCATAGCTACCCGCGGAATGGACTTAGGATAAAGGGTCAATGGAGAAGATTAAAGGGACAGAAAACAGAGGGACCAAATATGTAATGCCATTTTTTGCCATTTCCTTCACATTTACCACCTTTATTCTCTTTGCTTTCAATCTGGAGTCCTATTGACTCAGTTTTGGAATGAACTAACTAGAATGGCGCACACCAAGAGAACGTTGCTGAAGAAACACGTATTGCACAAAAAAACTTTTAATTAGTGCAGATTACGCTGTCGTTCTATTGTCACAAAGCAAGCTTAAAATAGAAGAGCATATTTCCAAAGATTAAGCTTACTGTGGGATCTTTGTGTCTGAAAGAACAGTGTGTTTTTCAAACGATGTTTTCGTTTTGTATCTAAGCGTATTTTATCAGCCTCTATTAAGCAGTCAAATTTCTATCTAGTCAAATATTCGAAAATAATAATTAGTCATGTATTATACTAATCTGGCCATTTTTGACTGACTCAATAAATAATTGTACCGGGAAAAAGTAACTGGCAAGCTAACTATTTTATTTGATTGAAGGAGTTCTTATAACATTTAAAGGGAAACATTTTGTTGGAGTGGTTGTTATCGTTGTCAGCACTTGAATCCAAGACAGTAAACATACACTCAAATCAACAGTTCACGCTAACTCTACAACAATAACACAGCAGACGTAACTCAATACAACAGTAACGAAACAGACATAACTCAAAAGAACAATAACACAACAGATGTAACTCAATACAACAATAACACAACAGACATGACTCAATAGAACAATAACCCAACAGACGTAACTCAATACAACAATAACACAACAGACATAACTCATTACAACAATAAAACAACAGACATGACTTAATAGAACAATAACACAACAGACATAACTCAATACAACAATATAACACCACAGACAGAACTCAATGCAACAATAACCAACAGACAAAACTCAATACAACAATAACACAACAGGCATAACTCAATACAACAATAACACAACAGACATAACTCAATACAATAATAACACAACAGATATAACTCAATGTAACAATAACACAACAGACATAACTCAATACAATAACACAACTGACATAACTCAATACAACAATAACACAACAGACATAACTCAATACAACAATAACACAACAGACATAACTCAATCTAACAACAACACAACAGACGTAACTCAATGTAACAATAACACAACAGATATAACAATCATACAATCTCACTCTAGTGTATAAAAGATCAGTCAAAGCAACATAAGGAAACAAATACCAGACTTCCATTGTGGGATTTTGTAGGGAATTCATTAAACATCTATAAAATTCCCAGATTTGGCAAAGTTTGATAAGTCCTAACCAGAGACTTCCCGTAATTCCTCTCTCGTATATGTAGCAACGACAATGAGCGGCAGTGGAACCAGACTGTATAGCCGAATACTGTGATCTGCTGTGGCCTTAATTACTGCCAGAGACGTAAAACTTATGTAAATTGTTTCCAAACATGAGCTTGATCGGTCTCATGAGTTTCTTTTATACAGACATTGACAAATTAGACGGTGATTTCCTTCCCTGTGATCTTTGTAGTGTAAATGTCCTTCTCCAATGTGTTTAACAAGTGCATTAACCTCTGCCATAACACAAGCAGAGTTTGACCTCGTGTCAGAGAGACATGGTATCGCGCGAGGAATGTACCAAGTATTTAGCACAACATTTGCGGAAATTTGCAAGTAATGTATTACCGCCATTTCTTGCTAAAAAGGTAAACACTTTCAATACTACAACCTATTGCGGTTTGACAACAATATAACCGTTATAACCGTGATCCAACACTTCTCTGGCTGTAAAAGTCAATGTATTATTTAACACCATCGCAAATTTACAGCGTTTAAAAACTGATCGAGCAGAACAGAGGTGTTTTGACTGATTAATTCAAATTAATTACGCTTGAATCATCCATAGTTCCTCGAATCTTGTGCGACAATCAGACCTTAATGTTGATCAATTAAATTATAAGAGTAACGGTAAAACTTCATGAATCTCGCCTACTAATGCTCTGTAGTCCCAAGAAGAACAGAAGGCTGGTAGAAGCCACGATAATATGTAGTGTTTCCCTGTTGCTTTGTTTGTCGAAAGGAGAAGGTAAGATAATCGTAAGATCATCATATTAATTTCCATTTTTTTATAAAGTTGAGTGGTATACCGAGTGGTAGCAAACTGATAAAACTGATATCACACAGGTGTATAAATGATATCCACTGATGTGCGATTCACTGTTGGGCTAGAGTCTTCACAATTTGCTACTGCTCGGTTCTCGGTATACCAGCTACATTTTATATAACAAAAAGAAATTACATGGTCGCTTGGAAATGCAAACGTTTCTCCCCTCGTATCGAAAATACTAAACTCGTTCGTTGCGCTTCCTCGAGAAATACTTTTATGACTTAAAGAGATATTTCGGTATCTAAGCACGACCATGTAATATCCTCTGTGTTTAAGGTCAGTAAACTGTGTTGTGAATCGACGTAAAAGAGTCCTAAATGATTTGAAGACTTGTGGACTACTATGTAAGCGTGTTTATAAGTTGATTTTTAGCTTATTTTCAAATTTGACAGGAAAATCTCTGTCCTTTTTTAGCTTACGGGTTATTTGAAAATTTGAGGTGCTTAAAATTTTATAAGTTGATTTTTGAAAAAATTGAAAAATATGGTTTAAAAGAGAGAATAAATACTAACAGAAGTGATTATGGAGCAAAAAGAAAATCCTGTAGAACAGCCAAAAGAAATTGGCAAAAGAATAAGAAGATTAATAGTAAAACAGTTAAATAAAATTATGAATGAAAAAGGTAAAAAATTACCAAAAAATGTAGTTATCAAAGAGTTGCGTAAAATTCCAGAAATTGATAAATTTTTTGATAATAATCCAAGTCAACTACAAATTCCAATTACAGAAATTGGTCTATTTCACGATAATGACCTAAATCAACCACAAAGCCCAATTCTTGATGAACCGGTACCTAAAATTAATGTCCCAATTCTCAAACCAAAGAAATTTTTTAATTGGGGGAATTATTCATTTAAGGTGCTAGATAAAGATAAGTTTTCCAAAAAGCTTGAAGAATTAACAAATGAAAATATCATAAAAATTACTAATAAGGAAACTAAACCAAGAAAAAGGGTAAATGTATCTGATAGTGTAAGAGATGAATTGAAGGAAAAAACTAAAAAGAAAAGAACAACAACCCTTAAAATATTTTCAATAAACCCAAATGAAGACGAACCACCAATTCAAAATAATCGGGGAATAAATGAAAATATTATTAGAATTAGGAGGAATCTAAATAATGATTTGACAGAAACAATTTATAATGAGTTGGAACCCCAAATAGAAATGGGGGCAAGAATTGTTTTCAGTTTTACTGCTTTGATTCAAAGAGGAAACGGAGAAATAGCTTATCACGTACATACATTTAGAAGCGGAGGAACTTTTAACTCCCTTTCAGAAATAAAAAAATATATAGAGAGGTGTGAGGGTGAGAGATTGAGTTTAGAAGGAGATGCTTGGATTAGAGCATATTTACCCCCAGAAAAGAAAATTAATAAACCAGGTGTTAATGAGGGTGGAGTTGAGTTTAGAGAAGTACAAATAAAAGTTATTAATACTAGACAGCCTTTAGTTGGGTGTGGAAGATTACCTGATGAATTACGAAAGAAAAGATGTATTTACTCTGTAGATGATAAAGATGATAATCTCTGTGTATGGCGGTGTTTGGCTATTCTAATGAATATTCTTGCTGGTAAACAAAACCCTGAAAAGTACATAGAGAAACAATCACTAAATCTAGCTAAAACTTTTTATGGCAATAAAAAACTAAAAAAAGAAGATGTTAGATCAACAAAATTAGTCGATTTTGAGAAAATTTCAAAAGTTTTTTCCATAAACATCCGGGTTTATGAGCAGAAAGATATAACAAATTTTAAAGTTTGGAAACTGGTGTTTGGAAAAAACAATTTCAAAGACAATTTACCAACTTTAAATTTAGGTCTTTATAATAATCATGGTTTTTTCATTAAAAATCTAGATCTTCTTGCTCAAAATTGGGTATGCCAAGGATGTAAACAAAAATTCACCAGACACGAAGATTTAAAAAGGCATTTTACCAATGAAACATGTACAGGAGGAAAGACAAAAATATTATGCACAGGAGAAAAGATAAAACACATCATGAATGAATCTGACAAAGTTTTTTATGGGGGTAAAATAAATTTTAGTTATAAAGCGTGTAGGTGGATAGAAAACCAATCTAAAATTATAGGTAAACATATTCATCATGGGCTTTGCGGTCATGGTGGAGAAAGATGTTATAGGGATGAAAAAGGAAATGAGATTTTGTTTGATGGATACGAGCCTGAGACAAACACTGTTTTTGAGTTTTATGGTTGTAAATGGCATGGGTGTCCGTGTTCAACAACCGACAAAATTAAATATAATGAAACTATTGAAAGAGAAAATAGGATAAAAAGCTTAGGTTATAATGTAGTATCGGTTTGGGAGTGTGAAAATCCTGAATTACCTAATATATGGTTCAAAAAGAAATTTAATCCATACCCCTATTTTATTGATTACGATTTTGAGGGACTATTACAAAAAGAAGATAAACAGATTACCGATGATTTAATTTTCACCCATACCCACATTCCAGTTAGTGTTGCATTAATAGATAATTTAACAAAAGAACCCATTTTTCTTGTCAATTCAAACCCTGATGCTCTTATAAAAGAATTCATTGAAAAATTGGAGGAAATAAGAAAAATTATAGTCGAAAAGGTTAAAGAAGAATACCCGCTTCCTGATCAAGATTCCTTACAAAAAAATGTCTTACAAAAATATGAAGAATGGTGTAATCAAGTACCTGTTTTGGGGTTTAATAGTGGAAAATATGATATCAATTTGATTAAAAGGCATTTTATAAAACACATGACCGATAGAACTAAGGATATTTTTATTGCAAAGAAACAGAATAGGTATATGTTTTTATCAACACCTCATTTCAAATTCTTGGATATAATGTCGTATCTTGCGCCTGGGGTTTCTTTTGATAAGTGGTGCAAAGCAAACAATTGTGAAGCCAAAAAACTTAAACTTCCTTATGAAAAATTGGACGGTTATGAAAAGCTTTCTCTCGTTGGACCTGTGAAACATGAAGACTTTTACTCTTCCTTGAAAAAGAAAAACATTTCCGAAGAAGAATATGAAGAATATTTGGTTGAATTTAAAAAGAGGGGGTGTGTTACAATGTTAGACTGGTTGAAAGAGTATAATTTAAACGATGTTATTCCCTTTTTAGAAGCTCTTGAAAAAACAAGGCGTTTATATTATCCAGACGAAATTGATATATTAAAAGATGCCGTTTCCATCCCGGGTGTATCAATGAGGGCTGTTCTAAATAAATACCAAAAAATGAAGAAGAAAGGTGATCCTGATTTGTACGCCCCAGGGCAATACTGTATTCATGGTTGTTGTAATAACAAGTTTTGTAAAAAGTGCTACAAAATAAAGAAGGATTGTAAAATATGCGACAAAAACAAGATTTATAAATTATTGAAAACGGGTATGGTTGGAGGCCCTAGTATTGTATTTATGAGATATGCGGAGGAAGAAAAAACAATGATTCGCTCTCATAAATATAAAAATCCGAAAAAATGTGTGCGAATTATAGGGTTTGATGCAAATGGTTTATATGTATACTGTTCGGGACAAGAAATGCCATGCGGAAAAGAAGAATGCATTGAGGTTGAAAATCCATCAGATCCTAAATTTATTAAGAAGATTTGTGAAGATATTCTTGCTGGTAATCTTTTTGGATTTTGCCAAGTTGATATTCATACCCCTGATCATCTAAAAGAAAAGTTTGAAGAGTTCTCTCCCTTATTTATTGTAGACTCCGTTCCTGAATATTTAGTACCAGAGCATATGAAAGAATATCAAAGAGCGACAGGTAGAAAACATCTAAAAGATAATAAAAAATTACTTGGTGTTACAAAGGCAAAAAAGATATTTTTATATACACCTCTGATAAAATGGTATCTTAATCATGGTTTGGAGATTACCGCCATTCATATTATTTTAAAGTATGAATCGGGAATGCCCTTTGGATTTTTTCCAAAAGAGGTGGCAGATGCAAGAAGAGATGGAGATATTGAGGTTTTATTGGAAAAACTAACTAAGGCTTTTGAAGAAAACAAAATTGATGAAGTAGTGAAAATTACTAATGAATTAAACCAATTTCCTGATATATTTAAAGTTATTGAAGAAAATAAAGATATCAAAGTATTGATTGAAAAATTAAAACCAAAGTACAAAGGTTGTAAAGAATTAGCTGACACGAATAAACTTAGGGGAAATTCTTTTTATGGTAAAATGATAGAAGATAAAGAAAAACATAATATTACAAAGTATACTCAGGATGAGGAAGAGGTTGAAAAGGCCTTAAGATCTGCGTTCTTTGAGGATCTTAATGAAATAAATGACACATATGAAATAGTAAAACGAAAAAGATTAATAAAAATAGACAGACCCTATCAATGTGGAATAGCGGTGTATCAGCTAGCAAAATTAAGAATGTTGGAATTCTATTACGATTTTCTAGATAAATATGTAGATAGAAAGGATTTTGAGTTGATACAAATGGATACTGATTCTAAGTACATAGCAATCTCGGGTAAAAATTTGGATGATATTATAAAACCTGAAATGGGAAAAGAATACTTTAATGGAGGGAAAGAAAAATTCCTATCAACTTCTAAATATCATGACAAGACTCCGGGTTTGTTCAAAAAAGAGTTTGATGGTATACGAATGATTGCACTTTCTTCAAAATGTTATTACGCGGAGGATGAGAAAGGAAAAACAAAGTATAGTTGTAAAGGCACAATTCATAGTCAAAACGAAATAAACTGGAATGGTTACTGGGCAGCTTTAAAAGGGGTAAATGATATGGCACAAAATACAGGATTTAGAGTTAATGATAATCAAATTGTGACATATACACAAAATAAAAAAGCATTTAATGCATATTATGATAAAAGATGGGTTTATGAGGATGGAATTCACACAAAACCATTGTATTAGATCATTTCAAAACAGAATTAGGAGGTAACTCTGTATCATACGGAATAACCTGTAATTCTTCACGCACAAAACCTCGCCTTGGCCCATCTTGTAAAAAGTATAAAACAGGTTGATTAGGAGAAATTCTACTTCCAGAAATATAATAAACTTTTATACTCCAAATAGGATCTGTGGCTCTTCTTCTTTCTCCACCCTCAAGTTCACCGGGAGCTAATAAATATCTAACCCTAACTTCAATTGGTAGTCTAACCTCATCAAGCCCTACAACCCGCTTGTAATTTTTAGTTTTAATATCAACCTCTTTCATTTTTATAGCCTCATCAGGCTCTTTACCGGTTATTCTCTTTTTTGTATTATTCAAAGTTTTTAGAATAGCTGGTAATCTTTTCACCCATACTCTTGAACGATCATGACTAATCATTTCCTGTGCATATTGATGACTAAATAATCTTTCTCCCAATATTTTATTTGCGTTTTCCACAAATGATTGGGCTCTATGATTACCAGCTTCGCTTCTTTGTATTCTTACATTATGGTAATTCATGAGTTTACTAACTTCACCCATAAATTCTTTTCCAGGATCAACCATTAATGTTTTAGGGTATTTCAATCTTCTAGAATATATTTTTGTAAAAGCTTCTGATATCTCTCGACTTTCTTTTGAGGTTAATGCTTCAGCATCTTTATATCTCGAGGCGATATCAACCACAACTAACGCATATTTATATTTTTTTCTTCCAACTCTATCATGCGGTAAAAATAATAAATCTGCTTGGTGAATCTGATTGGGTTTATCCACAGTCCAGTGCGGTCTAGGTATATATTTAGGCGAAGGTAGATAGATTTGCCATATTGCTTGTTTTTCTAACCACTGTTTTGCCTCATTTTCACTTACTTTCGCTTTTTCAGCTAATTTAGGAATTGCAGAATATCCTTTCCAATATCCTTCAGTTGAATAATATATTTTTGAGAGTATATTTTCGTTATTCATTTAAAAATAAACAATTATCTTATAAATTGAAAATGGTGGAGGAGGAAGAAAAAATAAAATTTAGCGAATACCAAATCAACATTATGAAAAAAATTATTAGAAAAAAAATTCTATATATGGAAGATGGTGATCAAATTTTTAATGTTTTAATTTTAATTCCTGAGGCGAGAGAAGGTTTATTAAAACATATTAACAAGTTAGAAAATAGAACAACACAGGTTTAAAGATTAACCAAAGTATCTTATAAATTACAATGACGTCTGAAAAAATTAATCCAAACAGAATTCCCAAAGAACCATTTGGTTTGAAAGCAGAATCAACATTGAATCGAATTACTCTAAATCCATCCACAGCCAGTCCAGGAGAAACATTATACATAAATATTCCAAAACTTTCTGAGAATTTAGTGATTGTACCCGGAAGTGTATCTCTTCTATTTGATTTAGATGTTGAGGGTCATGCAAATAATACACTTGTGAATAATGTGGGCCGTAATCTTGTAACCAGACTAAAAGTTCTTTTTGGAGGAGAAACATTGCAAGATACTCAAAGATATGATTTATTTCAAACATATCATGATTTATTCTTAACTGAAGAAGAGCGCGAAGATAGATTAAAACAAGGTATTTCTTCGTTAAATATTAGAAAACTTAGAACAAAAGCTGGAGATGCAAAAACACAAGATGTAAAAGAAGTTGCTCTCGCTAATGTTCATGGTTCAAAGTATAGAATACCAATAAATCATCCTATTCTAAACGATCATGGCGTTTTTTATCCGAAAGCGTTGGAAAATCATCTTATATTTGAGCTTACACTTGCCCCAATCACTAATATTCTTATTTATTCTGATACAACAAAAGCACCATCATATTCAATCAAAAACTTAGAGTTAGAATATTCTTCAATTTCTAGTGAATACTTAGCTCGAGAGGCGCAGGCAGCTTATCAGGTAGGTAAAGGATTCTTTTATGAAAATATTACCTTACACAAAACTTTTACATTTTCCATTGGTGGTGATGGTGTTATTAATCAGCATATTAATTTACCGAGAAGATCAATGACTGGGGTATTATTTTTGTTTTTATTGCCTCAAGCTGTAGGAGCAAGGGATTCTGAAAATTTTTATAATCCAGGCATATCTTCCGTTGAAATTGATGTTGATGGCGTACCAAATAGAATATACTCTAGAGGAATGATTCCATCCGATCTTTGGGAATCTGTGAAAAAACGCTTTCATAGGGATGATGGTTTACAAATTTCATTGAAAGAAAAGGAATTTTACGCGGATAAGTTTGCTCTTTGGGTTGATACTAGAACTCATCCAGATAATGGTATTCATGGCGGCGGACTTGCTCTAAATAATACGCATGATGGTGTAAAAATAGAAATTAAAAGGAAACAAAGCGGTTCAGGAACAGTAACGTGTCATATGTTTGTTGTAGCAGATGCAATGATGGAAATAATGAATTCAAGTTTGAGATCAATTAAGTACTGACCGAGAATCTAAAAACATAATGTTATGATACAAAAAATCATGGAAGATTTACGAGATAAAATACCATTCCATTGTATTATAACAGGACCAACAAATTGTGGAAAAACAAAGTACTTAATTGAACAGCTCCGAGGTCCTTTTCGAAAAGTTTTTGAATATATTGTTTTAATTTGTCCAACCTATGCTAAAAATAAAACATATCATAATTTTGCTAATAAAGATAAACATTTATATGTATTATCACCTGATGCAAGTAATGTAGATGAGATTAATGAATTATTAAATGATTGTCAAACTTTATTCTCTGGAACAAATACACTAATAATTTTAGATGATTGCGCCGTTTCCACTGATCTGAAGAAAAGATCCAATAAATTTATAGATTTAGCGTTCTCTGGAAGACATCATGGTTTATCAATGTGGGTTCTAACTCAACAATTAACATCAATAGCAAAACCATTCAGGGAAAATGTAGCCTGTGTTGTTACTTTCCATAATCCATCTCAGAAAGGTATGAAAATGTTTTTCGAGGATTATGGAGGCGATTTGGATTATGAAATGGGTAAAAAGTTTATGCATCTCCTGAAAACAGAAAAATATTCTAGGTTATGTTTGAGTTTGCGATATCCATTTAATTGCTATTTAGAGATTCCCGAAGTGATTTAACAAAAGATGTCTAATATTGAAGATTACATTGACCAACCACAGGGAGGAACAGAAAAAGCTGAGTTAAAAAATGATACCAATCAAAGTGAGGATCTTGAAATAAAACAAGAATCACTTGCCATTCTCGCAGCCTTAGGAACAACAAAGGAATATTTGGGGGTTGAAATGAGTCTGGGTGATATAAAGAAATTATCTCCAAAAAATGTTGAAAAGTATTTTAATCGTTATCAAGCAGTAATGGGTAAGAAAATTAATGGGGGATTAGTAGATTCATCCCTACAATTAGTTTCTAAACTTATTTCATATTTAGTTCCGGTTGATGATATAGAATCTCTTTGCAATGATTTGAAGAATGATGATTTGGTAAATCGTGAATTAACAAACATTGTTGGGTTATTAGCATTGAAAGCAGGAAGATTGGCAGCACTTGCTAGCGGACTATTTCAAGTAGCTAAACACGTTAAATTCAACAAAAATCAACAATTTTCAAAAGTAGAACCAGTAAATTATAAAAAAACTGATCAGGAAACTAAGCAATCTACTGAAGGTGTTGATACAGTATATTAAACAGATCTAAAAACTTATTTGTAGCATCTAAATAACAATGTCTGAACAATCTGAAGTAGAAGTTGAGCAAATTACGGCTGATCCCAAACCCGAAAATAAAGATACTAAAAAGAGGGAGAAAGATCCTAAAAAAGTAGCGGCTGGTAAAAAATTAGCTGAATATAATAAAAAAGCAAAAGAAGCATTAGCTAGGGAGATGAAACGAGAGGAGCAAAACGAAAATGTAGAAATGGGGTATAATCAAGAAAAAAGACAAAATAATGAATATAAATCATGGCTTCCAGAGTTATCTTTTACTACTGTTTTATCTGTTGTTGGATTAGGTTTTACAGCATTTGATCTTTTTATGAGATATAAGGAAAAAGCTAGGGTTGAATATTCTAATAGGATACCTGATTTATCACAAGTTCCACAAATACCCCAACCTTCAAAAATTCCATTGCATTTAACCTCAAAATCTTTAGGAATGGAATAATTATAAAATTATTTTTTACTACATAAAGTTATTTAAAAGTTTCTTACTGATGTAGTAAAAAATCATGTCAAGCGAAAACAAACTTGTGAAAACTGTAACTGATTCGGCGGTACTTATTGGATTAGGGGCTGGAGTTGGGTATGTAGCTAAAAAGATGATGAAAGAATCATTTTTGAGTGACCCATCTTCAAGTATTACAAATTATGCAAAATGGGTTGCTGTATTATCTGGAAGTATGTATCTAAAAACTTATTTAGAGGAACAAAAGATTTTACCAAAATAAAATTATGGCAACAATATTAATGATGGGGATAGGGGCAATATTGAATGCAACAGCATTTACCGGCGGAAATATTCTTGCAAAATATTTATCTGGACGCAATGTTGATACAGAAAAAATAAGACACGATAAAGCAATGGAAAAATATCAAAGAGATTACGCTGAATATCAGGAAAAAAGACAAAAAATGCTTGATTGGAAAATGAAGAAAAAAGATGAAAAATATCAAGCATCAAAAAATATTTCTACTACAAATCAGGCTTTTGAATTGTATGGTCAAATGCAAGAACCAAAATTCTCTGATTATTACAAACCAAGCGATGAACAAAAAACAGGAGAAATAGTATATGTTGGAGCTGGAATGTTAGGTTTAGGTTACGCAGTAAGTAAAATATTATAAATTATTATTTTGTTATGTAACCAGTAATTGGTTATATAACACAAGTATATTTATTATTTTGGTTTAAATGAGACTCTCTTCATCAGAATCTTCATTTTCATCATAACCAATATAAGAAGAAGCAGATTCACCGTCAGAAATAATTACTTCTTGATTATATTTTTTGCGTGGAGCTAATCTTTTAATTTCTTTTTTCGTTTCAACAAGAGCATCATAAAGTTTTACTTGCAAAGAAATACATCTACCAATAAATATTGATTCAATTTTGATTGAACACTCTGCGTGGCAACCTTTATTGATTAAATCTTTGGGGTTTATTGTTTCATTGCAATCCTCACTTCTAATATCATAAAATTTTGTAAGAAATTCTCCTTTTTTGTATGAAATTAATTTGGGATATAATGTTGGACCTCTATCAGGAACTTTTTGGATATAAGGTTTGTTTTTACCATCTTCAATTTTTTCCATTTTCCAATATAGAGGATTAAAACCTCCCTTTGTTTTGGTGAGATCAGATCTTTTCAACTCAAATCTATCAATTTCTTCTTTATTTTCTATAATATGATCAATGCAACAATCTACTATTTGATCAAATTTTTCTATCCATTTTTTCTCTTCATTAGTGGGTCTATTTCCACTCCATAGACATAAAGGAAAAGAATAAGTTGAAAAACTTTCAGAAACTCCAAATGAATACAAACGGCCAGTTGGAATAACCAATTCTCCTTTAGTTCCATCTTCATTTTTTGAAAAAATTTTAATTCTTCTAAATTCTACTTTTGGTTTTTTATCTGGAACTTCACCTAAAATTGGTTTAGAAAAGATCATACTTTTCTTAGGATCATAATTATTAATATCTATTAATTGGGTATTTTCGTTCATCATTTTATATTTTTTTTTCTTTTATATTTTTTTCTTTTTAAATCATTTTTTACCTTTCAACTCTAGGGGGTCTAAAGATTTCTTACTGATGAGTAAAAAATCATGGCAGAGGGAGGATATTCACCAGAAGATTTAGATCCAACTAAATTAAATGAAACAAAAGATGATGATGATTGGGATGATAATGTAGATAATAGAAATATGGAACTTCAAACATATTCATCAACAAGCCAACAAAATAATAATAATTATGATGAAGAGGAAGAAACTCCCATTGGTGGTATTAATGAAAATCAGCCTCTTTTAGAAAAGATAAAAGAAAAAGAAGAAGCTGAAGAAGAACTTTTAAAAATAAACCCAAGAGCAAAACTAGATAAAATGATATCTTATTTTAGAGATATTGGAGAAGGAATTAAAAAAGCAACTTATAAGTTCAAAGGCGGGAAAGGGGGAGAATATGAAATTTCAGATGGTAAACTAGTAAATGTTAAAAGTAAATATCAACGACTTCCTAAAACATTAAAAGAAATTATTGGACCAACTAGATCAGAAATAGTTGAACAACTTGATTCAGAAATTCAGAAAAAAGAAGAAAAACAAAATGAAAGGGTTGAAAGAAAAAAAGTTCTTGATAATAAACCCAATAAAACTCCAGAAGAAGTCGCAGAACTTGAAAATTTAAATACAAAAATTACAGAAAACGATGAAGATATTGCAAACGATGTTGCAGAAAGAGAAAGAACCCAAGAAGGAATGTCATTGCGGGAGCGAATTAAAAATATATTCAAAAAGCATGGTTTTACAGTAACTGCTGTTATCATTGCTGTAGGTACAGTAATTGGAGTTATAGTTTCTAATCTTTCAAAGGGTTTATCTACTTTAGGTAGGGGAGTTGGAAATGGTTTGAAAACTCTTGGTAAAAAACTAGGTGAAATATTACCGGGGATGGTTGGCGCAATAGTTAGCTTTCTTTTCAAAACAGCTGGCGAGGTTATTGGGTTTTTAGGAAAGAATGCTTGGCTTTTGATAATGGCTGTAGTTCTATATTTTGTGGAAAGTATAAAAAGGAAGAGGAAGTAACAAATTTAAAGATATCATAACGTTCAGTAAAATACAATATGGACGAATACAATGGAATTTATCCTCAATTACCTAATAATAATTTTCAAACACAAAGCGGAGATAGTGTAATTAATTTCAGACTACAAAAATCAAGCGAAGTATTACAAAATCTCGAGAAAGAAATTAAACATTACGAAGAAGTAAGGAAAAAATATAATAGGGCGAGAGGAATATGTACAAAAATTAGTGTTTCTGGTGGTTTGATTTCAGTTATTCTATCAGCAAGCGGTTTAGGAACTTCTCTCACGGGTTTTGGTGCTATTGTTGGTGTGCCTTTAGGTGTTGTAGGTGGTGTTTTTGGTGGGTTGTCGATTGGATTTGGTTTTGCTTCTAAAAAACTTTCTGGTAAAGTTAGTAAACACGAACAAACCGCTGCAATTGCCAAATCAAAATTAAACACAATTAACGATTTAGTTTCAAAAGCTTTGAAAGATAATGTTATATCCGACCAAGAATTTTCTATAATTTTATCGGAGTTGGAAAAGTTTCAAAAACTAAAACAAGAAATACGTCAAAAATTTAGAAAAGATACAGAAAAAAACTTAGACATGAGTGTGATAAGGAGGGAAGTCCGCGAAGATCTATTAAAAGAACTTACCGGAGGGAAAGGACATTAAAAATTTCATATGAGAAAACAGATGTTGGTTGTAATTGTTTTGCGGGTATTAATTGAATTTTACATCTTATTCTTAAAAGGTCTAAAGATCAAATTATTTGAAACATAAAGAATAAGATGTTATTTGGTGATTTCAGAAACCGCTACCCAAAAGCAAATCTTACTAAATTCAATTATGTACACGATTTATATGGCGGATATATTAAATGGAAAGTTAATGGGACAACAATTATGTCTGATGACGATCCTACTGGAAAAACATGGACTGATGATCTTCCTACTAACTTGAAAACATTATTATGGAAAGATTTGGGGGTAGAAAATAAAGCTAAAGTTGGTTTGTTTCCAAAAAGTTTAAACATGACTAACCAAAGCTACCCCATACCTGCTATTAAATTTGATGACTTTACAACTGATGTAACAAAAACTCTAACCTTTCTAGATATATACGTTTCAAATACTAAGAAATTCGTAGCAAATATGAGAAACATATTTAAATCACAAGTTGTAACATTTAATTCTGCAAAGGAATGTAAAAAATGGTTGAGTAAGCCTGATATTAATCATTGGCCACAACAACTTAACTTTGCGGTTTGGTGTGCAACATCTGGTTGTGGTATAAGTCTTTTTGAAAGTCTAAATTATCCTAAAGTAATTAGCAGTTTTATAAAGTTTCATATATATTTCACAATAAGACGAATATTGTATGAATTGAAACTTCCCTTGCCAGATGAAAAACCTTTTTCAATAACTAATAATCCATATAATAAAGTTGCATATAATAGATTGTGCGAAGAGTTTGGTGTTAGTAATAATTCTGATTTTAGGTGGAAAGGTGGAAGAAATCATGGTTTGGGTGATCAATTTATTTATTACAGCTCTGGTGGAAATGAAAATTTATATATTGTTAGAAATTATGATCATGACGCAAATACTTGGCCTGGGCAAAATAAATTTTCTGATGAGGGCTATAAGGATGGAGATGGAAATAAAATCTCATTTATTAGAAATGATGTATTTAGTGGTTTCAAATATGCTTGGTTCATACCTATGGATGGACATGGAATCACCAAAGCGGGGCTTGGAAGATTAAATCGATCTGCGGAAGCTTTTGTTTACTGCATATTAGGAGCACAAGTTAACACAAGAAACTCAATTTATGGTAATGGCGGTGGAGCAATCGAGACACAACAAGAATTCTTGGCTTTATTTGAAAGTAGCGTTATAGAAAATGATATTTCTAAATCTATTCAAAATTACCAACAATCTGTGCAGGAAACTAAATTACGGCTTGATTTAGCTATCGCTCCTGGCGTTTGGTTGATGCCAAGTAATATGATTATAAATACAGAAAGTGTGGTCGGGTATAATAACAAACTCATGAAAGCCACTGAAGATATGAATTTTGGAGTAAATAATTCATTAAATACTGAAACAAAAACTGTTGGAATAAGCCATAATTTAGGATCTTCAAAGGTTTCGTTGCTTCATAAAACTGAAAACAAACCAAAACCAATAACACCAACAGATGAAACTAAAACAGAAAATAATATCCACCTTGAGGGTGGGCCCGGCTCCACCGATATTAAATCAACGCAACATGAAGATAATCTGATAGTATTTGCAGTTGTTGGTGGTGCAATAGCTTGGTATCTATTTCGCTAATGTTTTGATTATAAAAAAGCTCGATTTAAAGATGAATATGATGTAATCAAAACAAATCGGTCTAAAGACCTCCCCACTACGTGGAAAATGTTGAGCATTACCATGTATGAGTCCGAAACTAGGATTTATTTAGATCCTCCGCTGAAAAATCTTAGGGAGATGCAACTCCTAGATTGTAATATAAAAACCAAAAGATTGATTAATTTCAAGGATAAACAGGTATTTTCCAATGAAGGGAATTGGCCTCTCATAATAATAGAACCTGGTACATATTTGCTGCGTAATATTCAATCGATCTTTAATAATGATAAGGATAGGGAAAAGATAACAATAATTGAGACTGATACTGTTGACTATCTATATTCCAATAAGAACTTAATCATTAAACTTACGAGAGGGCTGCAAGTTGGTTTAGGGTTGCCCGAAATTATAAATCCTGGTAAATTTTACCCTATAAATATTAATATTAAGGAGCCGCTGAAACTTATGTGTAGTATAGTGGATAATAAGTCGTCATATATAAATAACACCAAATATGGAGAACTTGTGAAACTCACACCATCAAACCTACTTGCAAACATACCCTCAAAGGATTATCCGGCAATTCCGATTCAAAAATATGAGAGTCTCATAAACCACTTCGATTTAACTATCTTAGACACTGAATGGAAAAAACTTGATCTTAAGGGCTCTCCCATAACTTTAAGTTTAAGATTTAGATAAATTACCGAGGACTTTTTTTTTGTTACATAACTATTACTCTAAGTTATGTAACACAATTACCCATTCTTCGCTTTTATTTTTAAATCATTTAATAATTTCATTCTGCAAGCCTTGCAAGAAGCTTTTTGCTTGCCATGTTCACAAATTTGTGATCCCCCGCATTCTTTACAGTGTTGTTTTTGTTTTCTATGTTCACAAATTTGAGATCCCCCGCATTCTTTACAACGAAACTTAACCATATCATGTACGCATATTTGCGACCCTTTACACTTTTTACAAACGTACTTTATTTTCCCGTGGGCGCAAATTTGTGTTCCTTCACATTTTTTACAAATATACTTTAGTGTACCATGTCCACAAATGTAAATACTATTAGAAGTAACTTTTTCAATTAAACTTGCAATCTCCTCCTCTCCGAATTTTTTGAGCTCATTAATAAGATCTTTTTTACTCATTTTTGTTCTTTCCTTAATTTTTAACTCACCCGCGATTTTTTTTACTTCTACAAAATACAAATCATTTAATTGTTCCATTTCGTATTGTATCCCACTATTCTCTCTTTTAAACCATATTTTTCAATTTTTTCAAAAATCAACTTATAAAATTTTAAGCACCTCAAATTTTCAAATAACCCGTAAGCTAAAAAAGGACAGAGATTTTCCTGTCAAATTTGAAAATAAGCTAAAAATCAACTTATAAACACGCTTACATAGTAGTTGTGGATTAAGAAGAAATCATTTGAGCCAAGTTTAGACTACTTCCAATTCACTCCTGTGATCTGCTTTTTAGATTCTCCTTAGTAAGTAACACATATATATTTCCTTAGGTGTTAGCTGGCAGAGTTTAGTGTTCGATCAATTAGTTAATATCATTGAGGAGATCCTTCCCTTATTCCTTCCCTTATCTGTTTGTTAACTTACTGATGTTGTGACAAGTAACAAAAAGATCATGTGACAGAGTCAATATAAGGATGCTTGTGTGACGTTGTGTTCCAGTGAATTGTAAGATCTTTGATAGCTTTTTTAACGGTAAGAAAATGTACAAAAGAACAAGTTTAATCGCGGAACCTTGAATTAATTTTGAATTTATTGGTGACACGCTGAACGCATGATTTATGGAGGACAAGAGTGTGGACAGCAGTTTCAAACGAGATCATTTAACAATGCAACCAGACGAATCGTAGGAGGACGAACGTGCAGTGTCTGCCGCTGGCCATGGCAAGTGGCTTTGATTGCACAAGGAAAGCAAGTTTGCGGGGGATCCTTAGTGACGCCATCTTGGATCGTGACTGCCGCTCATTGTTTTGATACAGGTTCGTTTCCTCTTCCAATACATCGTTATGTTACCAAAGTGTTCTATTGCTGGATTAGACAGGAACACTCTGTGTAATACCTGGAGCACTACCACAATGCAGTACTGTTAAGTTGCTTCCAAAGATTGGTAAACTACAGGTTTGGTCCACAGATGAGTAAGTTAGAACCACACTGTATGGTGAAACAAACAGAATCACGGTACAGTACTGTTCAGTAGCTTTCCAAAGAATGGTCACACTGCATGGTTTGATCCACAGATGAGTAAATTAGAATCACACTGTATAGTAAAACAAACAGGATCACAGTACGCAGTGAGTATAGTACTTTTAGATTGTGTCTTTTTCTAGAGAACTTTTTCTCTTTGTCTTTACAGAGGTCAATCCAACGCACTGGAGTGCCATTGTGGGACAAGACGAACTAGCAGTAAACGGATCTCTGAAAAGAAGTGAAAAAATTTTGAAAATTGTTATTCACCCAGATTACAGGACAAATGCTCCGTCATTTGAGTATCCGGCCGACTATGATGTGGGTAAGTTACCGTGCGGTTAGCTCAGTTGGTAGAGCGCCAGCCTGTCGAGCGAGACAGGCTGATGTGTAAAATGGGGGATGCTGGCACATCTTATATTATAATTATAAAATAACAGATTTTGCCAAAAGGATTCATAGAGAATTTCATTAAACTTTCCAGGTGTGTTGCGCGCCAAGCCTATACCAAACCCTTGTCAAACAATGGCTAATATGTTACAAAACTGATGTGAATATGATACGCGGTACTGGCACATTTTATAATTTTTTTTAAAATAAAAATGATTTAAAAGAAATAAAATAATAATTTAATAAGAAGAATAATTAATATACAAATGGACCAACAATTACGAAGATTAAATGTTGTGCAATTGAAATCGTTAGCCAGATGGTATAATATTCCTGGACGTTCTTATTTTAATAAAAGAGAATTTGTTCAAGAGTTGAGTAATATTCCTGAAATAACTAATAATATTCAACAAATTATTACTAATATTGCTGGAATTGTTAATGAGCTACGTAATACACCAATGAGGCCAATAGATCAACCAAATTTACCTCTTCCAATTCCAGAAATTGAACCACAACAAATAAGACCAGCAAATCGGCCAAATTTACCACCTTTAACTATTCCTCAAACAATGCCTGGTTCACCAGACCGAATTAATCCGGATAGCCCCCCACCAGGCCCACCACCCAATCGTCGCGGAAGAACACCACCAGGCACACCACCTAATCGCCGCGGAAGAACACCACCAGGCCCACCCCCGAAAAATACAAAAACAAAACAAACTCCTGTTTTAGGAAATGTATTAAACAAGTTTTGGAATTTTGTAAAACCATATATTCCTAAAAAAGTAAAAAATAAAGCAGAAGAATTAGCTAAAAATTTTATAGAAAGATATAAAAAAGTAAATAAGCCCAAAGAAATAAAGTCACCGCCTAAAAGAGATTATAATAAGGAGGGCGCGAAACCAAAAATAAAAAGAAAAGAGGAAAAAGAAGATTTTACGCCAAGACAATTTGAATCAGCTATTAATGGTAATTATTTAAGTTATAGGATTGAAGGAAATGAAAAGAATGATGAAAAGACATTCTTACATAAAATAAAACCAAAAGTTATAGATTTACTTGGAAAGAGAGTTGAATCACAAAAATCATTAAAGACAAAATTTATATTTTCATGTATGTTCAAGAAAAAAAATATTAACACTGGGGAAATTGAATACTGTGATAGACCCTTTCCTTCTGAAAAATCAGAAATTGTTCTTGAGGCAACGGATTTATCAGAATTATTTGATAGATTAACAAATCAACAACTTATATTATTTGAAAATTTTATAAATAATGGATCCGGTTGGGAATTTGTAAGAGTAGTAATGTTTGACATTTTCATAGATCGTTTTGTTCCTCTTTTAGAAGGTTCTTATATTCCACTACCAAAAGAATTGTTAAACAGGAATGCGATTATTAATCCACAGAATTATAATGATGATGAATGTTTTAAGTGGTGTGTAACACGAGCTGTATATCCAACCGATAAAAATCCTCAAAGAATAACTAAAGAATTGAAAGAACAATCTAAGAATTTTAATTGGAATGGAATTAATTTTCCAAGTGCAATACAAGATGTTGTTAATTTTGAAAACCAAAATGATTATGATATCGCTATATATGGATATGATGAGAAAATAGGAGTATATCCTATAAAAAGAAGTAGTAAACGCGGATTTAAATTGATTAGATTACTTTTATTAACAGAAGAAACAAATGAAGAAAATAAAGATGAAGAGCCAAATAAACACTTTGTTTTAATAAAGAATATTAGTGCACTTATACGAAGGCAAGTTACTAAACGTAAATGTAAGTTGTACTTTTGTGATAATTGTTTGCATCATTTTCACTTAAAAAGCTCATTGGAAAAGCACGAAGGATATTGTTATTTATACAATGAAGCAAGAATTGATATGTTAAAAAATAAAGATGGTAGTCCATGTTTTATTTCTTTTAAAAATTTTGTGAAAAAAATGAGAATACCTTTTGTAGCATACGCAGACTTTGAGTGTATTTTGAAAAAAATAAAAAATAATGAGCCCTTAGATAAAAGCAAAAGTTTTACAAATAAATATCAAACACACAAACCAGTTGCATTTGGTTGTTATATTAAGAGTTTTAATGAAAATATATGTAAATCAAGATTTTATAGATATACGGCTAAATCTTCAGAAGATGATGTGGCACAGAAATTTGTTGAATACCTAGAAAAAGAATTTAGGAAAATTTATAAAAAATGTATTAGTTATAATGTAAAAAGATTCAAAAAGTTTAATAAGAAGAATATGACTGAAGATGAAAAAATAAACTATGAAAACGCAACTCATTGCCATATATGTGAGAAAGAATTGGGTGAAGATAAGGTAATAGATCACTGTCATCTTACAGGAAAGTATAGAGGTGCAGCACATAATGAATGCAATTTAAATTATAAGATTCCAAAATTCTTTCCAGTTATAATTCACAATTTATCGGGATATGATGCTCATCTATTTATTAATAATCTTGCTAAAACAGAAGGTAAAATAAAACTTATACCTAATAATGAGGAAAAGTATATTTCTTTCTCAAAAGAGATTGTGGTTGATAGCTACAAAGATAAAGAAAGTGATAAGATGATAGATGTTAAGAGAGATATAAAGTTTATAGATTCATTAAAATTTATGTCATCCAGTCTTGATAGTTTGTCTAGTAATCTTACTAAATGTGGAAAGTGTGATGTTTGTAAAGGTGTAATAAAAGGAAGTAGGTGTCTTAATCCAACAGATAAAAACCTACATGAAATTACAAATTATTTTGTAGGCGAAGAATTAAAGTTATTATTGAGAAAGGGAGTATTCCCATATGATTGGCTTGATGATTTTGATAAATTAAACGAAAACCAACTTCCACCAAAGGAATCTTTTTACTCAAAACTTAGAGGTGAAGATATTTCAGATGAAGATTATGAACATGCTAAAAAGGTATGGAAAAACTTTAATATGAAAACAATGCGAGATTACCTTAATCTATATCTCCAGTCTGATGTGTTATTATTAGCAGATGTTTTTGAAAACTTTAGAGATGTTTGTCAAACACATTATGGTTTGGACCCTGCTTGGTATTATACAGCGCCAGGACTTGCTTGGGATGCAATGCTAAAGTTAACCAAAATTGAATTGGAGATGATAAATGACATTGATATGTTAATTATGATTGAGAAAGGTGTTAGAGGCGGCATAGCTCAAATATCAAACAGATATGCTAAAGCAAATAACCCATACATGAAAGAATATGATCCTAAAATGGTTACAAATTATATACAATATCAAGATGCAAATAATTTATATGGTGGGGCAATGAGTGAAGCATTACCAACTCATGATTTAAAATGGATGAGTGAAAATGAGCAAAAAAATTGGAGAAATATGCCATGTATAGTAGAGGTTGATTTAAAATATCCACAACATCTTCATGATTTACATAGTGACTACCCGCTTGCCCCGGAAAGAATTAAGGTTAATAGGGTTGAGAAATTAATACCAAACCTTAACAATAAGAAAAATTATGTTGTACATCATGAAACACTAAAAAAATATGAAAGTCTAGGATTAGAAGTAACAAAGATTCATAGAGGAATTAAATTTGAAGAGTCAAAATGGTTAAAACCTTACATAGATTTGAATACCAAACTCAGGGCTGAAGCAAAGAATGATTTTGAAAAAGATTTCTTCAAACTCATGAACAACTCTGTATTTGGTAAAACAATGGAAAATCTTAGAAAAAGGGTTGATATAAGATTGGTTACTAATGAGAAAGAAGCAAGAAAATTAATATCAAAAGCTAACTATAATCGTCGCACTATTTTTTCTGAAAATCTTATGGCGGTTCATATGAATAAAACACATATAAAATACAATAAACCTATTTACTTAGGAATGTGTATTTTAGATATAAGTAAAGCAATGATGTATGACTTTCATTATAATTATATTAAACCAAAATATGGTGAAAAAGCTAAATTACTTATGACAGATACAGATAGTCTTGTATATGATATAGAAACTGAGGATTTCTATAAGGATATAAGCCCTGATGTTAGAGAAATGTTTGATACTAGTAATTACCCAAAAAATCATCCATCAGGCATTGAGACAGGCGTAAACAAAAAAGTAATTGGTAAGTTTAAAGATGAAGCCGGCGGTAAAATAATAACTGAATTTGTTGGCTTACGGGCAAAACTATACTCTTTCAGGATGGATGATGGAGAAGAGATAAAAAAGGATAAAGGAATTAAAAAATCAGTTGTAGAAAATAGTATAAGATTTGATGATTATAAGGAATGTTTGGATAGCAAAGCAAAGCAGATGAGAGAAATGCCAGTAATAAGAAGTTATAAGCATTTTGTTTATACTGAAACTGTTAATAAAGTTGCACTATCTGCTGATGATGATAAGAGAATCATTCAAGAAGATGGAATACGTACTCTGCCATATGGTCATTATCTAACTAAAACAGAATTAGGAGGTAACTGCGTATCATAAGGAATAACTTGCAATTCTTCCCTTACAAATCCACGCCTCGGCCCATCAGTCAAATAATATAAAACTGGCTGATTAGGTGAAATTATACTTTTATAAATATTATAAACTTTAATACTCCAAATAGGATCAGTTGCTCTCCTTTTTTCTCCACCTTCAAGCTCACCATGAAATAATAAATATCTAACTTTAACATATGGAGACAATCTAACCTCATCAAGACCAACAACTCGGTGATATCTTTTAGTTTCAAGTTCCACTTCTTTCATTTTTATGGCTTTATCAGGCTCTTTACCAGTTATTCTCGTTGGTGTATTATTCAAAGTTTTCAAAATAGCTGGTAATCGTTTAACCCATACTCTAGACCTTTCATCACTAATCATTTCTTGCGCATATTGATGGCTAAATAATTTTTCACCCAATATTCTGTTTGCGTTTTCCACAAATGCTTGGGCTCTATGATTACCAGCTTCACTTCTTTGTATTCTTACATTATGGTAATTCATGAGTTTACTAACTTCACCCATAAATTCTTTTCCAGGATCAACCATTAATGTTTTAGGGTATTTTAACTTTCTAGAATATATTTTTTTAAAAGCTTCTGATATCTCTCGACTTTCTTTTGAGGTTAATGGTTCAGCATCTTTATATCTTGATGCTACATCAACCACAACTAATGCGTATTTATATGTTTTTCTTCCAACTCTATCATGTGGTAAAAATAATAAATCTGCTTGATGAATCTGATTAGGTTTATCCACCGTCCAGTGTGGTCTAGGTATATATTTTGGAGATGGAAGATATATTTGCCATATTGCTTGTTTCTGAAGCCATTGTTTTGCTTCATCTTCACTAACCTTTGCCTTTTCAGCTAATTTAGGAATTGCAGAATATCCTTTCCAATACCCCTCAGTTGAATAATATATCCGACTTAAAGTCGGGCCCGGCTTCGTCGATATTTTTGATAAGTCTGTACTCATTTAAAGATTAACCAAAGTATCTTATAAATTACAATGACGTCTGAAAAAATTAATCCAAACAGAATTCCGCGTGAACCATTTGGGTTGAAAGCAGAATCAACTTTGAATAGAATTACATTAAATCCATCCTCGGCCAGCCCCGGAGAAACATTATATATAAATATCCCTAAACTTTCTGATAATTTAGTGATTGTACCTGGAAGTGTATCTCTACTTTTTGATTTGGAAGTTGATGGGCATGCTAATAACACCCTTGTGAATAATGTAGGCAGTAATCTTGTATCCAGATTAAGGGTTCTTTTTGGTGGTGAAACATTACAGGATACCCAAAGATACGATCTATTTCAAACATATCATGATTTATTTTTATCAGATGAGGATCGCGGGGATAAATTAAGACAAGGTATTTCTTCAGAAAACATGAGAAAACTAAGGACAAATGCCGGTGATAAGAAAACTCAAGATGTTAGGGAAGTAGCTCTTGCATCAGTACATAATACCAAGTATCATATTCCACTAAATCACCCTATTCTAAAAGATCACGGAGTTTTCTATCCAAAAGCTCTAGATCATCATCTAATCTTTGAGATTACGCTAGCCCCAGTTTCTGATATTGTTGTTTTTTCTGATACTACAAAGACCCCCACATATTCAATCAAAAACCTAGAGTTAGAATATTCTTCCATTTCAAGTGAATACTTAGCTCGTGAGGCACAAGCAGCTTATCAGGTTGGAAAAGGATTCTTTTACGAAAATGTTACTCTACACAAAACTTTTACTTTTTCCATAGGCGGGGACACTGTCATTAACCAACATATTAATCTACCTAGAAGGTCAATGACAGGAATATTATTTTTGTTTAAATTACCCAACGCTGCTGGAGCTCGAAACTCTGAAAGTTTTTACAATCCAGGGATCACCTCGATCAATATAGATGTTGATGGGGTACCAAATCGTTTATACTCTAAGGGAATGATACCTTCTGATATCTGGGAGTCAGTGAAGAAAAGATTTGGACCGACTGAAGGGAGGAGCAGGATTGACATGAAAGAAAAGGATTTTTATTATGACAAGTTTGCATTATGGGTTGATTTGAGAACTCACCCTGATAATGATATTCATGGAGGAGGTTTGGTTTTAAACAATACAAGGGATGGGGTAAAACTAGAAATTAAAAGAAAACAAAGCGGATCTGGCACTGTAACCTGTTATATGTTTGTTGTAGCCGATGCAATGATGGAAATAATGAATTCAGGTTTGAGATCAATTAAGTACTGACTTAAAAACCTTATGTTATGATACAAAATCATGGAAGAACTACGAGAAAAAATACCATTCCACTGTATCATAACCGGGCCAACAAATTGTGGAAAAACAAAATACATCATAGATCAACTAAGAGGGCCATTCCGAAAAATTTTTGATTACATTGTTTTAATATGTCCAACCTATGCTAAAAATAAAACATATCATAATTTTGCTCGTGGAGATAAACGTTTCTATGTATTGTCACCAGATGCTAGTAACATTGATGAGATTAATGAGTTATTAACTGATTGTCAAACTTTATTCTCTGGAAAAAATACATTAATAATTTTAGATGATTGTGCTGTATCTAACGATCTTAAGAAGCGATCAAACAAGTTTATAGATTTGGCATTCTCCGGAAGGCATCATGGTTTATCAGTTTGGGTTCTCACTCAGCAATTAACATCAATTGCAAAACCTTTCCGAGAAAATGTGGCTTGTGTGGTCTCATTTCATAATCCGTCGCAGAAAGGTATGAAGATGTTTTTTGAAGATTATGGAGGCGATTTGGATTATGAATCATGTAAAAAATTTATGCAATTATTAAAAACTGAAAAATATTCTAGACTATGTTTATGTTTACGTTACCCATTCAATTGTTATTTGGAAATTCCTGAGGTGATTTCCTTCGGACCGGCGTAGCCGATTTAAAAGAATCTTTGTATTATTAGAAAATTATAAGATGACAGAAGTTGAAGATTATATAGAAGAACAACCTGAGGTAAAAGACAATGTAAAATCTGATGATATTGAAATTAAACAAGAATCACTAGCTATTCTAGCATCTCTCGGAACTACAAAGGAATATTTAGGAGTTGATATGAGTCTGGGTGATGTAAAAAAATTATCAGTAAAAGATGTTGATAAATATTATAATCGATACCAGGCAGTAATGGGTAAGAAAATTAATGGTGGGTTGGTAGATTCATCTCTTCAATTAGTTTCACAAGTCATTTCTTATGTGGTTCCTGTAGATGATATAGAAGCTCTTTGTTTGGATTTGAAGAATGATGATTTGGTTAATCGTGAACTAACAAACATTGTAGGCCTCTTAGCATTGAAAGCAGGAAGACTGGCAGCACTTGCTAGCGGAGTATTCCAGGTTGCTAAACACATAAAATTCAACAAAATTCAACAAGTTTCAAGAACAATTACAGATGATTCTAACACAACTGAGCAGGATACTAAGCAAGGTGTTGATGGGTATGATACTGTTTACTAAGCATACTATTATTTTATTTACATATCATTCCTAAGCGGTCTAAAGATTTCTTAATGATATGTAAAATAATGTCTGAAGAAGTTGTTGAGCAAATTACAAGAGATCTCCCTAAAGAACCAGAAACTGCGGATAATTCTTCAAAAAAACACACTAAAAATCCTAAAAAAGTAGCAGCAGGTAAGAAATTAGCTGAATATAATAAAAAAGCAAAAGAAGCATTAGCTAGAGAGACACAGCGTGCCGAGGAGCAAATGAAACGTGAAGAAAAAATGAAACAGGAAGAAGAGACTAATGAAGATGGTGAATCAAAAGCATGGCTTCCAGAATTATCTTTCACAACCGTTTTATCTATTATAGGAATAGGGTTTACAGCATTTGATATGTTTATGAGATATTACAAAAATAGAATACCTGATTTATCTCAAGTTCCACAATTACCACAACCACAACCAACACAACCACAACCAATAGATCGGCCAAAAATTGGAATGATGTAATTTAATCACACCTCAAAAGGGATCTAAAGATTTCTTACTGATGTAGTAAAAAATCATGTCAAACGAAAACAAACTTGTGAAAACTGTTACTGATTCAGCGGTCCTTATCGGATTAGCAGCCGGAGTTGGTTATGTAGCTAAAAAGATGATGAAAGAATCATTTATGAACGATCCATCCTCAAGTATTACAAATTATGCAAAATGGGTGGCTGTATTGTCAGGCAGTATGTATCTAAAAACATATTTAGAGGAACAAAAGATACTTCCAAATTAACGAATATAAAATGGCATCAATAGCATTTATGATTGGAGGAGCTGTATTAAATGCAACAGCTTTTGTTGGTGGAAACTATCTTGCAAAATATTTATCAGGAAATAAAACTGATACAGAAAAAATAAGACACGATAAAGCAATGGAAAAATATCAAAGAGATTATGAAGAATATCAGGAAAAAAGACAAAAACTAATGGATTGGAAAATAAAGAAAAAAGATGAAAAATATCAAGCATCAAAAAATATTTCAACTACAAATGAACAATTTGCATTATATGAACAAATGCATGAACCTAAATTCTCTGATTATTATAGACCCAGCGATAATCAAAAGACGGGTGAAATGGTATATGTAGGCGGCGGTATGTTGGCATTGGGTTACATAGCTAGTAAATTATTTTAAATTATAAAAACATTAATTGTTTTATAATTAAAGTTTAGAAATTAATCTCTTCTTCCAATAAAGTTTCACCCCAAGTTTCAGAATTAATATCATTATCCACCAACTTAAAAATTTTTTCTATTTTTTCATCCCCGCGACAAATATATTCTCCATTTTCACTTGATTCAGGAATCATTTTAATTAAGGTAAATAATTTTTCTAGTTTTTCTCTATCTTTTAAACAAACAGCAATATTTCGTAACAATAACAAGTCATCAAATGAAATTTTTTGTTCATTACTAATTTTTCTTAGAGTATCAAACCAAAGATGTTCACTAAAATCATTAAGGTTATTAAACATTTTAAATTCCATTGTTATATTTTATATTTTATTTTATATCTTTAAATCATAATTCATTTTTTTTTTATTTTAGAAACATAACTTTTAGATCTAAAGATTTCTTACTGTTGAGTAAAAAAAAAAATCATGGCAGAAGCAGGAGATATACAATTAGAGGATTTGCCAAAAGGAGATGATGATGATAATGATGATGATGGTGATGACACATTTTACCAAAGTCCAAATACATCTACATCTGTTGATCAGGGTTATCTTGGTTATTCAGAATTTATGGCAGAAAGAAAAAGGCTTCAATGGGAAATAAAAGATGAAGAGAAAAACCCGGCAAATATTAGAGAAAGAGATGAGGAATATGATAGAAGGAGAGAAGCGGGGCAAGAACTAAAACGATATTTGCCAAATTACAATCCTGATGAAGGAACATTTAATGTAACATTTGGAGAAGATGGTAGTTTAATCGTTAGATTTAGTAATAGGAGTAATTCTGCGCCGCATACAGTGGTTGATAAAGATGGAAATCTTAAGCTTGAAGATTTACCAAAAACAATGAGAAAAGCTCTAGGTGCCGATTATGCAACAATGTTGGAAAAATATAATGATACCATATCACAATTAAATGAAGAAAAAGAAAAAAATAAGGAATTAAATAATATCGCAGAGGGGTTGATGGTAGAAATAAATACACATCCACAGGAGATAGATCGATATATTGAAAAAGAAAAAGAACTTCGTGAATTCATTGAGAGACAACAGGTAGAAAAAGCTGAAAATAAAAGTCTTTTCGATCAAACTGTTAAACAGAATATAGAATTAAAAATACAAGCAGAGAAAATTTTGGATGAAACAAAATTATACAAAGAAGAAATAGATAAATATAAGAAGGGTAAATTAAATTTATCAAAGTTAGAGCAAAGTAAAGAGCGATTACAATCAGAGGTTGATAAATTAAATGAACAAATTAGAAATAAAACAATTTCTATAGAAGAACAAAGATCAGATATTGATGGGCGAAAAGAAGAAATACTTAAAAATCTACCATTACGAGAGAGGTTAAAGTATATCTTCAAAAAGTATGGGTTTACAGTATTTTCTGTTGTTAGCGCTGTTGGTGTTATAATTGGAGTTATAGTTTCCAATCTTTCAAAGGGTCTATCCAAATTAGGAAAAGGTGTTGGTAATGGGTTGAAAGCTCTTGGTAAGAAACTCGGTGAAATATTACCAGGAATGGTTGGAGCTATCGTGAGCTTTCTATTTAAAACAGCTGGTGAGGTTATTGGATTTTTAGGTAAGAATGCTTGGCTTTTGATAATGGCTGTGGTTCTATATTTTGTGGAAAGTATAAAAAAGAGAAAGTAACAAATTTAAAGATATCATACTGTTCAGTAAAATACAATATGGAAGACTACAATAGAATTTACGGCCCTGCCGGTCCCGAGCGAAGCTCGATTTACCCTGTATTACCTAATAATCCAGATCCAGTTAATTTCAGACTACAAAAATCAAGTGAAGTATTACAAAATCTTGAGAGAGAAATTAAACATTACGAAGATGTAAGGAAAAAATACAATAGAGCAAGAGGAATATTTACAAAAATCAGTGTTTGTAGTGGCGTGCTTTCAGTTATTCTTTCTGCAAGCGGGCTTGGAACTTCTCTTACCGGTTTTGGAGCTATTATTGGTGTTCCGTTGGGTGTTGTAGGTGGAATTTGTGGCGGAGTATCTGTTGGATTTGGTGCGGCATCAAAAAGACTTTCAAATAAAGTTAGCAAACACGAACAGACTGTTTCCATAGCAAAATCAAAATTAAACACCATTAACGACTTGGTTTCAAAGGCTTTGAAAGATAATGTTATATCCGATCAAGAATTTTCTATAATTTTAGCAGAGTTGGAAAAGTTTCAAAAACTAAAACTTGAAGTTCGTCAAAAATTTAGGAGAGATACAGAAAAAAACTTAAACATGTCACAGATAAGAAGAGAAGTTCGAGCAGATCTATTAAAAGAGTTAACCACTCCCGCTCATTAAAAATTTCATATGAGAGAACTGATGTGGGTTGTAATTGTTTTGCAGGCATTAGAAATACTATTGAAGATTAATACTTTACATCTTATTCTTAATCTAAAGACCAGATTATCAGAAACACAAAGAATAAGATGTTATTCGAGAATTTCAAAAATAGATACCCAAAAGCTAGTCTTGATAAATTTACATTTGTGAATGATTCATATGGTGGCTATATTAGGTGGAAATATAATGAGATGACTGTCATGTCTAATGATGATCCTACTGGAAAAACATGGACTGATGATCTTTCTCCTAATTTGAAAACATTGTTATGGGAAGATTTAGGGTTAAGTTTACCGGAAGTAGTTTCATCTTTTCCAAGGAGTTTATCCATAACCAATCGAACTTACCCAATACCAGCTATTAACTTTGATGACTTTACAACTGATGTAACAAAAATGCTAACCTTTCTAGATATATACGTTTCAAATACGAAGAAATTCACAGCAAAAATGAGAAACATATTTACATCACAAGTTGTAACATTCAAGTTTGGTAAACAAAGTAGAAAATGGTTGAATGCCCCAGATATGAACTATTGGCCTCAACAACTTAACTTTGCAGTATGGTGTGCAACATCTGGTTGTGGTATAAGTCCTTTCGAGAGTCTAAATTATCCTAAAGTAATTAGTAGTTTTATAAAGTTTCATATATATTTCACAATAAGGCGAATATTGTATGAATTGAAACTGCCTTTGCCAGATGAACAACCTTTTGTGTTAAATAATAATCCATATAATAAAGTTGCATATCAACGATTGTGTGCTGAATTTGGGGTTAGTAATAATTCTGATTTTAGATGGAAAGGTGGTAGAAACGGGGGTTTAGGAGATATATTCCTTGATTATGGTTCTGGATACCATGGAAAAGGTGGAGGATATCAAAATGTTCATGTTGTAAGAAATTATGATCATGAAGCAGATCAATGGCCCGGTGAAGGCGGTAAATTCGCTGATGAAGGTGGTAAGAAAGAAAAGGGTAATCTAATATCATTTATCCGTAATGATGACTTCGCCAATTTCAAATATGCTTGGTTTATTCCTACAAATGGACAAGGACTCACTAAAGCTGGACTTGGTAGATTGAATCGATCTGCGGAAGCTTTTGTTTACTGTATATTAGGTGCACAAGTTAACACTAGAAACTCGATTTATGGTAATGGTGGAGGAGCAATCGAGACACAACAAGAATTCTTAGCTTTATTTGAAAGTAGTGTGATTGAGAATGACATTTCTAGCTCTATCCAAAGATATCAATTAGCTGTACAAGAAGCGAAATTACGCCTTGATTTAGCTATTGCTCCTGGTTTGTGGTTGATGCCAAGTAATATGATCATAAATACTGAGAGCGTGGTTGGATATAATAACAAACTTATGAAAGCGACTAATGATATGAAATTTGGAGTAAATAATTCGCTAAACGTGGAATCAAAACCGGTTGGAATAAGTCATAACATGGGATCTTCAAAGTTAAAGTTACCTCATTCAATAGTTGAGACAAATCCAAAACCAAAAATCTCTCCAACGCAAAATGAAAAGCCTGTCAAAGGCTCAGACTCGCTACGCGTAAAGCCGGACGTGACCACGCAACATGAAGATAATATATTAGCATTTATAATTGTCTCTAGTGTATTTGCGTGGTATCTATTTCGGTAGTTCATGGCCATTTCACGTGATTATCATTGTTTTTGGATTAGTGTTCACGTGTAGAACAATAGATTGCATACTTTTACGACATAGCAACAAGCAAAATGTAAAGTGGATTTGAAATCGAAAAGTAGATTTTATGTTTACTTTTAAAAGGTCGGTTTCTAACGTCGCTCAGGAATGTGATTACGTCAATGGAAATTTAAAGATGAATATGATGTAATCAAAACAAAATGTTAAGCATTACCATGTATGAGTCTGAAACAAGGATTTATTTAGATCCTCCGCTGAAAAATCTTCGGGAGATACAACTCCTTGATTGTAATATACAAACCAAAAGATTGATTAATTTCAAGGAACAACAGATATTGTTTAATGTAGAGAATCAACCACTAATAATAATACAACCCGGTACATATTCGTTGCGTGATATTCAATCGATCTTTCTTAATGATACTGATAGGTCAAAGATAACAATCATTGAGACAGACACTGTTGACTATCTTTATTCCAATAAGAACTTCAAAATAAAACTTACGAGGGGGTTAGCGGTTGGTTTAGGAGTGCCTGAAGTTATAAATCCAGGTGTATTATACCCCATAAATATACAGATTAAGGAACCACTGAGACTTATGTGTAGTATAGTGGATAATAAGTCATCATATATGAATAAAACCAAATATGGGGAACTTGTTAAACTCTCGCCATCACACCTACTTGCAAACATTCCCTCAAAGGATTATCCGACAATTCCAGTTCGAAAATATGATAGCGTTATAAACCACTTTGATTTAACTATCTTAGACACTGAATGGAAAAAACTTGATCTGATGGGTTCTCCCATAACTTTTAGTTTAAGATTTAGATAAATTACTTATTTTGTTATGTAACTATTATTTGAGTTATATAACATAATCATAATTCATTTCTACTTTTTATTCTACATTCCTTACAAGAAGCTTTTTGTTTACCATGTTCACATATTTGAGACCCTCCACATTCTTTACATTGTTGTTTTTGTTTATTATGTTCGCATATTTGTGATCCTCCGCATTCTTTACAGCGATACTTAACTCTTCCATGTATACATATTTGTGCTCCTTTACAACTTTTACAAAAATATTTAACTTTATCATGAATGCATATTTGAGATCCTCTACATTCTTTGCAAAAATATTTGTGTTTTTCATGTATGCAAATATAGGGGCAAGTAGTGGAGACTTTTTCAATTAAATTTATAATTTTTTCTTCTTCAAACTTTTTAAACTCATTAATAAAATCTTCTCTTAAATATATTTTTGATCTTCCTTTAATTTTTAAATAACTCGCAATTCTTTTCAAATTTGTTTTACTCAAAGTTTCTAATTTCTCCATCTTTATTCTATTATTTTATTTCTTTTAAATCATTTTTATTTTAAAAAAAATTATAAAATGTGCCAGTACCGCGTATCATATTCACATCAGTTTTGTAACATATTAGCCATTGTTTGACAAGGGTTTGGTATAGGCTTGGCGCGCAACACACCTGGAAAGTTTAATGAAATTCTCTATGAATCCTTTTGGCAAAATCTGTTATTTTATAATTATAATATAAGATGTGCCAGCATCCCCCATTTTACACATCACAGGCGAGTTCAAACTTCAGCCAGACTAACACTCAGGGTCTTAAAATAACTGAGGAGAATGTGCTGCCTTTGTTATGACATCTGCAAATGGTTAGAAATTCTAGTCTTCTCGGATAAGGACGAAAAACCGTAGGCCCTGTCTCACAGCACTGTTCTTGTGGGACGTTAGAGATCCCACAAGACGTGAATGTTCGAAAAGAGTAGGAGACGCATACCACGGTGGTGTGGTCGACCTTTGTAAAGTTTGATTTTTTTTGCCACTTACACATTGCTGTTCTCTAATTTTTTCATTCCAAAGCAGGCAAGTGCATATGTCGGGGCACATATTTTAAGATCCACATTAAAAAGTTCTTTTCAGTTTGTTTCCGAAAAAGAGAGAACAAGGCGAGCAGTACTCTACTGTGGCGTGATTTTCCGCTGTAACATTTTTCCGCTGTAACTCTCTTTCGTTGTGGTACTTTTAATTGAGTAAAGTTCCCTTCTTGATTCCTTGTAGCAATGGTTCGTTTAAAACGCTTTTTACCGTTGCAAAGAACTACATTCCCGATTTGCCTTTTACCAAGTGGGATAGAAATTCTGCCAGCTACGGAGTGCTATGTTACAGGATGGGGTCGACTGCTTACAAACGGACCTCACCCAACCACTCTTTTCGAGGCAAAAGTCCCTCTTGTCTCTAAGGAGCTCTGTAACAGTGAAACCATTTATGATGGAATTATACACGAAAGAGCCATTTGCGCAGGTCCAGCCGAGGGCGGAGTTGGACCTTGTCAGTTTGACAGCGGCGGACCGCTGGCCTGCAAAGAGGAAGGGCTCTGGTATTTAACTGGCGTTGTTTCCTGGGGGGTGGGCTGTGGGGAACCAAACAAGTATGGTGTGTATAGCGATATGAGTGTTCTATCTGATTGGGTAAGAGACGTTTTATTGGCAGATCGTGAATGTGCCAGATAAAAGAGGCGTCTAACTCGGTATCTTCACAGAGAGTATAATTGGAATTGAATGGCAACAACGGTTTTTACCAGTTCTGTTCAATCTTTAAAATACGCAACACAACATTTTGCAGTAAGAATATGTATTCCTGACGCAAAAATCAAGGGAAAGCCTGCGAAAAGAAACGGGTTATAACTTTGTTATTCTGTCTACTAGAATAATAACGACTTGAAGGTGAATTGTTGAATGTTTTCGTATGTGAGGACAGACTGCCAAATCCCCCTCTAAAAAAAGGGTTGGCTGAATTAAACCAACAATTAGGAGAAGTCGAAATAAACAGGCAGGAAAATGAGATGCGCTGATTTTAATGGATTAAGTTAGTTACTAATTTGAAAACGTTCAGCAGTTCACAATGGTCAAGATGAAAACGATTGGGGAAATTAAAAGCAAACTTGTTTCACTATACCATCCACTATACTTGTAATGTCGTTGGAAGCGTTCAGTTTGAATATATGACTTTCGTATGGTTTACTGGCTAAGACCTTTAGTTCAGCATCTTTGTTCCTGCTTGTTATACCAACAGCGTACAATTCAATTCCACCTTTTCTCATCAGGTTTGTCTGATCTTTAACAACTTCTGTTCCAAGAAAACTGTAGCCATCCGTTACAATAACAGCAACCTCCTTTACACCTACAAATAGGAAACGTTGATGAAAAGAGTTTCAAAGAAAAGAGTATTGAAAAAACTACCTGTGAAAGCATAATTCCAGTTCTGTTAAGTAAATAACATAAACTTCACTTGCTGAATAGATGTTGAATTAAAACAAATAGAAATCTTAAAGTACGCTATATATTGTAGTCTTATTCACTAGCTTTTCTACGTAGGTTCACACTGTTTAGTGAAACAAACAATACCACAGTACAGTACTGTTCAGTAGCTTTTCAAAGAATGGTCACACTGCATGGTTTGATCCACAGATGAAAAAGTTAGAACCACACTGTATAGTAAAATAAACAGAAGCACATTACAGTACTGTTCAGTAGCTTTACAAAGAATGATCACACTGCATGGTTTGATCCACAGATGAAAAAGGTAGAACAACACTGTATAGTAAAACAAACAGTACCACAGTACAGTACTGTTCAGTAGCTTTCCTAAGAATGGTCGCACTGCATGGTTCGATACACAGATGAAAAAATTAGAACCACACTGTATAGTTAAACAGACAGTATCACGGAAAAGTACTGTTCAGTAGCTTTACAACAAATAGTAACAATATAAGGTTTGATTTGAAGATGAAATGGTCAGTAGAACACTTCTGTTCAATAGGTTTTCTAAGAATGCTATGTTTGCTTACCAGGTTTCTTACGTCTCGCCCAAGACTTTTCTGAGAATACTTCAAAGTTGACTGCTTGCATTGCGTTATGAGTTTTTGTGGCTGACCCTTCATAAGGGATGGCATCAAGCGCCTCTTTGACCTCTGTCTCATCATAGAAGTCATTAAATCTTGACTTGATATTGACGTACTGCGAGAAAGCCACTAGAGATACGCGGGTTTTGTCTTTTCTGACGGAGAATCTTTCGGTCAATTCTTTAGCAAACTGTTTAGCCATCTTGAACGTTTCCTCACCAATGCTCGCAGAAGAGTCCAAAACAATGGCCAAGTCGACTTTTTTCTCGCATTTTTTAACTTTTCCTGCTACAATTGAAGAGAATAATTAGTATGGTGATTATAACGTCACGTGAAGGCTGTCGGCTTGCCTTGGGTCTAAAAAGTGTCAATTTGATTCCTGGTTTGGTTTCGCTTTTCATACCCTTATCTTGTACTACACATGACTGCTGTAGGCCAAATATAGTTTCCACACAGAAGACGTAAAACAGCGTGTGCTTCGGTGTTACCAACAGTGCACCAGTCATACAATCATAAAGTATTCAGGTTTTAAGTACAAATATAATGTTCAGAATTAATATGATTGTAAGTAAGTATCATATCTAAATTATTATTTTAGAGAATTGACTTGGTATTTATGCTATGTATATTTGTTACTGACCAAGCCCGTAATTCTTCCCAACAGCTACAACAGGCTTGAACAAACACATCCATCTATTAATATCTATCTGTCTACCTTAGACTTGCACACAAATTAATACACAGGATCGAGCATCAAGAACATTAATACAATGTGTTAATTTTATTGATTACTTTGAGTATTTTATTTACCTTCCACACTAAGGAGGGCTCCTATTGAACATTAATACAATGTGTTAATTTTATTGATTACTTTGAGTATTTTATTTACCTTCCACACTAAGGAGGGCTCCTATTGAACATTAATACAATGTGTTAATTTTATTGATTACTTTGAGTATTTTATTTACCTTCCACACTAAGGAGGGCTCCTATTGAACATTAATACAATGTGTTAATTTTATTGATTACTTTGAGTATTTTATTTACCTTCCACACTAAGGAGGGCTCCTATTGAACATTAATACAATGTGTTAATTTTATTGATTACTTTGAGTATTTTATTTACCTTCCACACTAAGGAGGGCTCCTATTGCCAGTAAGATGTAACCAAAAGTATCCATCTGTTTTCTGAACAAAACGTGTCGCGTTCATGTTTAGTTGTATTGTTTAAATTGAAAATCATGAAATCCTGAAAGTAAACACTCTGCTCAAAATTTAGTCAGGGGGAGGTAGCTAAGGTAAATTAAAAGTGAAGGGAAGGGGGCTCAAGGGAAACGTACAATTTCTGAAGTTTAATTTGATGGGGGGTGTGATAGTTATGGGTGGTGTGTCATAAATCCAACATGGCAGCGCCAGAAATTTAAAAACGGGAAACTTAAGTTAGATGAGATTTTTTTAACCCAACGGTTTTTTTAAATAAATAAACGTCCAGTTGCTGTTAGATGAGCGGTTTTCTATAAATCCGGGATCAGTTTGGGTACCTGCTTTAAGCAAAAATATTAAGGATATAGTTACGAGAAATATCAAGAATAATTGAAATAGAAAAATGAACTAGGAACTACATATTATTCATTTGGGATTAATTCTATAAATGACATTGTGTCTATCACGAACGTCTTTTTGGTTTTATTAGGATTGAAGTGAATAACTAAACGATGCAAAGTCATTCTTTGTCTAAGTTCGTCTACATTTTGCCGCCGCCAATTTCTGGCATAACATCAACCAATGTAACCCAGTGTAGCCTCTGCTTTATATAATCACGGATACTCACTTAACGATTTAATACAAATATAAATAATCCTTACCGGGGCTTGATCCTTCCGTAAACTGACAATCCTTTGAATGAATGGTCGTCACCTGACTATAGCAACTCAAATCAGGCACCTGTTGCTTTGACAAAGAAGTTGTTTCTGATTGGTTGGCTGTGACAACCAATTGCGAATGTCGAATGGATACAATTGAGAGTCACTTGAGGAAAGTGTAAATAGGAACAGGTTAAATAAAATGCTTTGAACAGTTGGGTATTCTCTCATATCACCAAAAACTGTGGTTCTTTCATCGGAGGCTGCGATTTCAATGAATCGGGTAGAATAAACTCTTTCAGGATTTTTTTATTTTAGCTCATTGAAGTTACCACAAACTTTCCATTACAAGGATTCTAACGTTGATTAAGAGCAAGGAACCTTAGAAAGTATTTAGTCAAGAAGACCAAAACACTTAGCAGGAAAGCAAAAAACAAATTTGTTACGGAGAATCAAATATTGTTTCACACCAGGGTGATTACCTTTGCAGATTTTATCCATGTATCAATTCTTATTCACAATGCTCTCTCATAACACCAAAAGATAAACAAATGGAAAGCAGCTAAATGTTATGTGACTTACGTTCTTTTATGGTCTTGCCCTTTTGATAAATCAGTGAAACCAGTCATTAACAATACCTCGTACACCGATTAAGAAAGTCAGTAAAAAGCTTATAGAATCGCCTCATCCTACAACTATTTTTTCACACACACACACAAAAAAAAAGAAAAACAAGGAAAAGGAGAAAGTCTCTTTGCGTTGCGGGAATATTTGAACTGAAAAGCCAGTTGTGTTTTGTTGTCATGCAGTAAGGACAGCCGTCCCAGTTTATCTGTCATCTTGTGTGCTCCATCATTATACACGACAAAAACGTGTCCTTGCCAATCAGGTAGACAATAGTTTGATGCTACCCTGGTCTCATGAGTGCAGCTTTAAAAGTTACAATTCACAGACAGGACGTTTGGAGACTCCTGTCTAGTGTTTTCTTCAGAGGTGCGGGTGATTGGGCAAGGTGTAAATAAGCATCGAGTTATACCCACCATCGTGGCGGTTCGACCACCAGTAACAAGGCAGTTTTCATCCACAAAAATTGCTTATTTCAGTTTAGCACCCCACAGCAACCACCAAAAACGGCTTATTCTTAACCCCTCAAATGACTACCAAAATTTACTAATTTTTAGCCTCCCAAAATCACCACCAAAATTTTCCTATCTTCAGCCGCTAAAAATGGCTACCAAAAACTGTCCAAGAAAATGGCCACCAAAAACAAATTTTTTTTAGTCCTCTTAAGTGACCACCAAAAACTTCTTTTTTTAACCCCTAAAAATGGTCACCAAAACCGGTTATTTTTATGTCCCGAAATTTACCAAAAAAACTTACTCCTTTTCGCCCCCAAAATAACCACCAAAAACTGGCTAATTTTAGTTCCCCAAAATGACCATGATCAAACGATCAAGAACTGACCCTTTTAACCATACCAAGTAATGTTTAAAACCAGACTGATTCTTTTCAACCAATTTAATTAATGATCAAAAACTGATCATTTTTTAGCAGACAATATAATCATCAAATTTGAGAAAATGAATGGTGGAACCGAGGTATAGTCAGGGAAGGGATCAGGTTAGGATGAAGTGGGCTTTGGATAGATTAGCGGTGCTATGGGTAGGGTGGGAGGGGTGTAGAGGGCGATGGAATGCTCTGTTCATAGGGTGGGGTGTGAAAAGGATTGGGGGGAGGGGGGTGAATACAGTCAGTTAGTGCTATGGATAGTGGGGATAAGGTAAGGGGGTGAATAGGGTGGGGGTACTGTGGATAGTGTAGGGGTGCTGTGGACAGTGTGGGGGTGCTGTGGATAGGGTTGGGGTGCTGTGGATAGGGTGGGGGTGCTGTGGATAGGGTGGGGGTGCTGTGGATAGGGTGGGGTGTTATGGATAGGGTAAGCGGGTATAAAAGATGAGGTGGTGTATTAGTGTGGACAGTTGCTGTGGATAGGCTGGGAACTAGATGGGGTGGGCTTCATGATTTGCTCTCGGCAAGATTTTTTGTTCCGAGTCTTACAAGAAAGCTCTTCTATTCAAACGGTTGGGCTCCTTTTATTAACTAATTATGAAATCATACAATTTATTGACATTGCTTTCACAAACAAACACAGCTTTGGACAGAGACATAAATATGACCTGCCCCTGACGACACGCAGTTCACATGACTGTTGATGACTTTCGCTCAAACGTCAGTCAACGTCAATCAACGTCATCAACAATTCTTGTCAAAGCTAAATTACCTAAACATGGACGACATTTAGTTTCAAAAGAAACAAAGTTAACAGTGAGAACAGTTTTTTCTTTTCAAAACTAAAAAAGGGTCGGTACTGCCGAGTTGCCTAAGCTTTCTATGTGGGTAGGTCATTCCAATAATCTAAAGAAATTAATTCTACAACAACAACATCAATATCTTTATTTCTAGTTACTTAAATATTTACAGCTGAAGCTTTTTCGACAATTCTTGCAAGACCTGTTTTTTTTTTGTAGCGACTTATGAGGAGCACCCCATATTTTGTTATTATTTTTATGAATTGAAATTTATAAAAGAAGCCAATTCCTCCCTGACTCTCCCCTCCCTGCGGTGATTTCTCTGGTCCCTTTGTGATGCAAATATTACCAAATTAATTATTCATTCTGTTTTGCACTGTCACTGTCATCCGCAAGAGCACGAGGTCGACGAGAGGAAACGGTTTCTCTAACTCCAATTTTTTTCTCCAACCGTAAATTGGCAGTGCTTTTAAAGAAAACTTTCAAGAACAGAACATGTTGTCCATAACTCCATAACTGTTCATAACATGCGAAAACGTCGCGCGGTGTGGGCTAGTAAAGAAAGCACATGGCAGAACCTTCTTGGTTTCCTCTCAAGGTAAGCAAAAAAGTATTGAACATTCTTTCTTTCAAAGAATGCCTTGGGCACAAGTTTAAAACAGTTTTCAAAGACCGCATTGTGAAATATTTTGAAACAAACGAAAGCAACGTGGAACTTGTCTTCGATAGCTTTCTAGCGCGCGCTGAACTGAAATTCATAGTGTGTTTATCGAAAGGATTTAGAAACGCATCCGAATATATCAGAGTTTTGCTTAGCCATTCGCCAAGACATAAAAGATCAAGTAATAGTAAAAGTGAAAAGGAATAGTGAAGTAAATACGTAGAACAAATCACTTTCCCTCGCTTGTCTTGGACACTGTTCAGTCTTGTGGGACTAACTCTTATAAATTTAATTATTTATACTTGAATCATATCCACTCTCCGTTTTTCTTTCATATCACCAGGTAAATGATCTTTGTGTACAGTGGACACGTTGTAAAGACAAACGTCAAGCAAATGGAAGCGTTGGAGCTCGCTTAATTGGTAAGACGACAATCATTTTTTCTTCTACAGTACATAAAACATCACTTTCCATTCCGTAGATACATTTGCTTAAAGCTTTGGTTAGCAATTGGATTACTTGAGACGTAAACAGAAAAAATAATTTCTTGAATTTCTCAGAAAAGAATTTCTTGAATATACTTTCTAGTAGCAAGTTTTTGTTTGAGTTGGACAAAGACAGTTAGACCTTTTGAGGTACGATTTCCGCACAGTTCCCTACTCATTATGCATGCTGAAGCTGTCTTGTCTGGTGTAATGCACGTGCAAATATTTCTTGTGTTCGAAAAACGAAATAGTATAGTTACAGAATGCATAATGAAGTAGGGACCTGTGCGGAAATCGTACCCCCTTTGATACGTAATTTTCAACAATTTCGAGGTACTGCCCACAGCCGGAAGAACTTAGATGGGCCAGAGGAGAACAAAATCACTGAATCTGAGTGGAAAAAATCTATTTTTGTTCTTTAGTTAGTCACATCTATTACACCGCATACGCAATTAAGATCTTAGCCTAGCGCGCGTTTTCCTCTGGTTTATCAAAGTATACTGGTTTACAACTGGACGGACATTTCTTAAAGAGACAAAGATTTTAAGGGGTGACCGTTTCAGTCACTAAGATTGGCTCGTTTTCGGGAAACTTTTTAACCCTTTTTTTTCAAGAAAACGAACGTCACTTAAGGCTTTTTACAATTTTTCCGAACTTATTTCTAGCTTCTAAACCCTATTTTCTGTGATACTTTGAATTCAAACGTACCCTCCTCAAATATTTCGAGCCCGAAATCTCCAGAGGGGGAACTCTACCCGAAAAAATTAATTCCCAGGGGAACCTGTCTCTCTTTGTTGAACTCTGTTAACTATGCTAATTAGTGACGTCACCATAGACAATGGAGAACTGTTAAATACACTTCTTTGTCACTGACAAATGAAACAATTAGAAATGTAAGAAACGCGAGAAAAAAATATTGTTGACTTAATTTGTTTTGTCATCTTTACTTCAGATACCAAGTGGAAATCCACCTGAGTGCGCTCTCCGCTAAAGACAGGAGTATCATGGCGTACCTTTCTGGTCACCGACAAGAATGTAGTTAGTGGCTTCAAAGGTAGAATCTTTATTGAACTTTAAATTTTTTAAAAAATAAAATTTAGAGAGGAACTTAAGCAAACCATGACGCCAGTTAAGACTAGTGTTATCTAAGGCGCGGCCAATGAGTAATGTACAGCGACCGTGAAACTGCATAATTTCACGCACACGAAGCGAAGAAAACCCGCCCAGGAGGCGCAGTGGTGGGAAGCTTTTGTTCAAATTGGGAGCATGCTTTTCTTAGAACGCGGGAATAAATCATACGGACGGTTTATGATGTTTACTTCCGTGATTTTCAACACAAATCGTATCATCTAAATTAAGCCTACGACATCTTCAAAATAGACAAATATCTTTAGCACAAAAAAGCCTTGGCATTTTGAAACTGATATTGTTATCAAAGCGTTGCAAAATATCAGAACCTGAGAAAACTGAGCTGTTTTCAGGAACATGCCAAACGTAAAACAGCCCCCCAAAAAGATTAATGACTTGCAAAATTTTCATTAATCATTCCTTTCTTCTTGAGTAAAGCGCAGTAAAGGAGCTTAAGATCTTTACTTTCAAATTACACGCATATTTTGCATGCAAATTCAAATGCAACGTATATAGTACTGATTATGATATGATATTCTGTTAAAACTCGATAGCTGTCACCGAAAACTCGGTGCACAAAATTTCATTCCAGACCAAAAAAATGATTTCTAGAGGAGTTAAAAATTTACAACTTGTCGCGCTCATATTTAAGTTAATTCGTTTATTTTCTTTTGTCAAAAAGGCTGTCCCTGGTTGACTTTTTCATTAAACGTCCCTTAATACCATCGAGGGGGGGGGGGGGGGGGTGGGGGTTTTCCCAGAAAAATTGGGTAGGGATGTGCGGTCCGCTTCCCAAAACCCTCACCCTATTTATGACCAAAATCGGCGATTTTCCCTTGACCCTGAAATCAGTACCCTATTTCGACCTGCGTAATAATTATTTCCCTGATTCAGACCAATGTTAACGTCAATGTTTATCGTCAATGTTAAAGCGCGGATGAAAGGGGGGGGGGGGCATGATGGACAAGTAGCTTCTTCAAGAAAAAAAAAACGAATTCAAGATTAGAGTGCAAAAATCGATCATTCATTACGAAACGGAGGCAAAATGGCTAAAAATCGGTACCCTATTTATGACCGGCTGAAAAACCATACCCTTCGGGCCGCACATACCTGTATAGCCCATATAATGGAGTATCCCCTACGGGCTTAATCGATCACGTGAATTAGAATATGATTGAATTGTGTAAAATATGCATCTTTACAAAAGTGACTTAACAGCGCGACCCACGCTAAGCTTAAGGTATAACATTATACAGTGTCATTTTGCCTGGCTCCATCAAGTTTGCTTAAAAGTTCCTCGCTAGAGAACCTGGTAAAAACAGGAGCGAATCACTGATTCGCTCCTGGTAAAAACTGGTATTTTATGTATTTTAATTCTCAAAGCCCCAAGAAGGAAAACTGAATTTCCGGAATAATTCAAGCGCAGCGAAATCTAGCTAGGCATCATTGAACGAGAAGACCAGACGAGATTTAGACATCATATATTTTTGCAGCCTAAATGCTCAACTTTCGGAAAATTCTGTAATGCGCATTTGGCAAGAAAATTCTTGCTTTCAATGTTATCGTTAGTGCGCCCAAATGATTGGCTTAGGATGCACAAGTAATACGAGCTGTACGGATAATTCAGATTAAACTCTTGGGGCTTACGTTACTTTAAGGTGTGCCACGTGAGTGTTAATGTCGGTCATGAGATGAGCACTGAAAACGCGCGATAAACTTGAGTTGCTCAATGTTGCTATCATTCCTCCGTCTTTGATGAATCGTATAGTACGTTTACTGCAAGCACATTACATTACTGTTTAGTCGCTTTCCAAAGAATGGTCCCATTGCATGATTTGATCCACAGATGAAAACGTCAGAACCACACTATATAGTATAACAAACAGTACCACAGTGCAGTACTGTTCAGTAGCTTTACAAAGAATGATCACACTGCATAGTTTGATCCACAGATGAAAAAGTTAGAACCACACTGTATAGTACTGTTCAGTAGCTTTTCAAAGAATGATCACACTGCATAGTTTGGTCCACAGATGAAAAAGTTAGAACCACACTGTATAGCACAACAAACAGTACTGTTCAGTAGCTTTCCAAAGAATGATTACACTGCATAGTTTTATCCACAGATGAAAAAGTTAGAACCACACTGTATAGTACAACAAACAGTACCATAGTACAGTACTGTTCAGTAGCTTTCCAAAGAATAGCCACACTGCATGGTTTGATCCAGAGATAAAAAAAGTTAGAACCACACTGCATAGTACAACAAACAGTACCACAGTACATTGCTGTTCAGTGGCTTTTCAAAGAATGATCACACTGCATAATGCAACAAACAGTACCACAGTACAGTACTGTTCAGAAGCTTTCCAAAGGATAGTCACACTGCATTGCTTGATCCACACTGTATAGTAAAACAAACAGTACCACAATACATTACTGTTCACTAGGTTTCTAGTAATGGTGACAAGTCGTTTAAAGACAGAACATTTAGCATTTGCTTCACTACAGTCTTACCCACGGTTTCACAGGGCTGAGAGCTTCAATGTGTAACTCAACGAGCGAATAGTTTGTTTGGTTGGTATTTGCTTGAAAGACGATTAGTGTTAACAGTGATTTTTACGTGGTGCACCTAAATTACTGTAGCTTAAACTCATTGTACAGAGCTTAAGAGAAATCGCGACGGGAATCTGACACGAGTTTTTCGCCAGAAGAATTTAAGTTAAGGTTGTGTTTTATTCCCTTTAGCTGGATTGGCATTGTAATCTTCATACCAAGACTATCTAAGAACTTTTCTCGCTGAAAAATCCACAGATTAGTGTAGCTTTAGCTGCCTTTCTAATTTCAGTGAGGTTACCACTTGTGGTTTCTTAAGCTCTGATATTTTTAGCAACATCCAGCGGATCCTTCCACGATTGAGTATTTCCTCTTAGAATAAAGCTACAAATTCGTGCCAAAATTTGCCAAAAAGCTATTTTTAGGGATTGCGTCTTTTGTTTCGGAAATACGGTCGCCTTATATAGTGTGCATAGTGCGCATTTCTAGTTATATGGCGTTTCATTTGGCAGATTTAGCAATATTTATTTTACACATTGAATGACACAGATAGCATGTGGAAGAATCCCCTCGGATTAGTACTCTTAGAAAGTAACGTAATTAAGGTGGAAGCTTAACTTTGTTTACAAGCCAAGTCAAACCTCAATTTGTGCCGGAGTGTTCTCGAAAACCTGTTTGGAATCTACAAAAGTAAAATAAAGTGTTGATACTCCGGTGTAAAGTGAGAATTTACTTGGCAAGGAGACGAAGGAAGGCTTCTCATCGCGTACAAGAGTTAAAAATGTGAGTTGCAAGCTTCGCTTTGTTTTACGAGCCCAGTCAAACCTCAATTTGTGCCGGAGTACTTTAAGTTAGACACAGAACGTCAAGAATGAAAATACTCCGGTACAAATTAAGAATTTGTCTTGGCGGCCAGACGAAGCGGAGCTTATAATAACATTGTACACTTAGAAAGGCGTGCTGCAAGCTTCACTTTGTTTTGCGAGACAAGAGAAAGCTCAATTTCCGCCGGAGAACTTTAAGTTAAAGACAGAACTTAAAGAAACCGGTGTAAATTGAGAATTGATCTTGGCGGCCAGACGAAGCAGATCTTGTAATTACATTGTAGACTTAGAAATGTGAAGTGCAAGCTTTGCTTTGTTTGCGAGTCAAGTCAAACCTTAATTCATGCTGGAGTGTTAACGGCAACAAAAACTCCAGCGTGAATTGAGGATTTCACTTGTCTTGCAGACAAAGCAACGCTTGTCACTTTACATTATTCAGAAGCTTTGTAAATAGGACGCATAAGAATTAGAATAACACAAGTCATGTAAATTAGCTGCTTTATTGGTAACGCATATCAACATTGTAAACAACTTAGGAATACATGAGATGCAAATAAAGAAATGAAAGAGAAGAAAATGAGTTGTATTTTAATGAAGATCACCCTTTACATTTAAAAAAAAAAAAAACGGCGCATGCGTATCTGGCACGCCGTATTTTTTCTAAGTCTTTTGGCGGGAAAATTGCCAACATTTGAACAGGGGTCACCCTAAAAATCAAAAAAAAAAATTGGCGCATGCGTATTTGGCGCCCTGGTATTTTTTCTAAGTCTTTTGGCGGGAAAATTAGGCCAATTTGAACAGAGTGCTAGTAGGAAGACTCGTTATGCAAATAGAGAAAAGAGACTGCAAGTAGAGAGTGCAAATATTAAATCAGTGCTTCATTTTAAATATTCGCGCATGGGCAAAAAGGCAAAATAGAGACTTAGTATTTTTTCGAAGAAAATTTTTCGCGCATGCGCACTAACCCAAAATCAAGACTTTCCGAGCAAAAGTTCTTGCGCATGCGCACTAAAGCAAAATCGACACTTAGAATATTTTTTGATCCGGCCTTTGCCACCTAGAACGCTTTGCTGGTGCACTGGTTTAACGTTTACAAACTCTGTTCTGGTTTTAACAATCTTTATTTGCTTCAGCAGTGTACAGTCAGATTAGGTTTCTTCTGTTTTTGGCTTGTGTTTCTTGCTTTGACATCTGAAAATGCAAACAAATAAACAAATAAACAAACAAACAGCAGTTAAACATTGTTGGAATCACTTTCTGTCATTGATACTATTTATAGAAGACCTTTGGTGGATTATTCTGTGAATATAAATCGAATATAAATCGAAGAAAAACGAATGCAAGCTGATCACCATTGGTTATAGTTTTACTTCTGATAAATTTAGAACTTCGCGCGCACTTTTTAGCCAATAAATCACCTATCGCAACGATGCAAAAGCAGGAAAAGCGCAAAATTACATGCGACAGTCAATTGAAATGCGCTTACTAACTATTACGATTCTACCTGAAATTTTAAACAAATATACAACCACAATATGGACCTAAAGAAGACAACGCACTTCGGCGTGTCATGTCAATCAGCAATGTACTCTCCAGTCAAAATATTCTTCATGTTCCGTTTTTTATCTGACAATGACTTTCTCTTAATTTGGATGAATATATCGAGTACTGTGAGAAATATATTCTTGTGAGCTGGTTTAGTGCTTCAGTCGATCCAATAGAAATAAAAGCTGCAAATCCCTTAAAAATGAGTTTGAAAATGTGTCTTTAATTTCCCTGTGTACATTACTTTGCTTGCTTATGTAACTGCCATAGAATTCAGGGCGCGGGAGGAACTTATAATTGCACTAGAGAAAAAAAGCCAAAATTCCTTAAATCTTTAATTTTTCCTGAACATTTCAGATGATGTTCTTTGAATTTATAATGCAAGAGTGTGGCTTTAAAACTCCACACTGCTTAACTTTAAGAAAAAGAGGCATTGAAGTAGCATTTGAACGCAAGACTTATTTGGATGAAAATTGCTTTAAAATTTATGTAAAAATATTTATCTTGGATCAAAACATTGAGCAATTAGCACGGAAACGCTATGCTGATTTATTTAATTTAACTTTAATCTCACCAGACCCAGAGAAACCCATAGCAGTCATTTGAACAGTTGATATACAGTTAAAACAGTTGGAGTCAGATCTCACCTTGGATCTTAGATCAGTGTTTGAGGAGACAGTGCAGTTCAGTACTTGTAACTAAATTCTGTACTCCTAAGAGATAAAATGAATATTGGTTATAGATTAATCTCGTTCAAAAAATATTGTTATAAGAATAAATTTAACTGCTAAGATTAACCCACTGAACAGTACTGTACTGTGGTACTGTTTGTTTTACTATACAATGCGAATCTAACTTTTTCATCTGTGTATCAAACCATGCAGTTTTACCTCTCTTTGGAAAACTATTGTCTACTCCAAATCGCTAGTAAAAGCTAAAGAATTCGCGGATTACCATTTAAAATTCTCTCAATGAAAAATATTGATTTTCAAGAGAATATATCAATGGGCCAAAAAATTCGAAATCCACAGTGGCTGTTATATACACATTGATAATATGTAGTATAACACTTATCTTAAGGCGGGTTTACTTTTGCTTTTTCGGCCTCGTATTTAGGTGAAATTCCTGGCTGTACTAACGGTTTGGTGGTGTTGGTGATGTCTCTATACAAAGACCAATACAAGCCAAGCCTCTGGATTGAGCTTGCTTCTCCTTGGGCTGCCTGTGGACAGGATTATAGAAAGAGGCCATCGTTACCTTGTTTTGTCTAGCGTTCTATATCTTCACAGATACTTAACTTGAATCTTAGAAGTAATTTAGAGCTGAGCATACTCACTGGTAAAGTAAATATAAACATTAATAGGTCATATAAATAAATTGTGAAGATGTTAAATCGGCCGGAGATGCTTGGTCTAAAAATAATTAAAGTATCGTTCAAGCGATACTTATTAATACTCGTGAAATATCATGGCAGCTGCTAACAATATGCCTCAATTGAACTTTCACTGTCTGGCATATATCTTCCAAGTTAACTTTAGTAACACTGTGCACATTGACATACAGGAGAGCTTGTGTGGTAGCGAAGGATTCGGAATAGCAGCAAATATTTCTATGGGAAATTTCCTTCAGTTGTACAGCAACGAAGATATAAATAATAAATGCAACACAGTTACCTGTAAAGCAGTTGCGACGCGCGGACTTAAATTCCTCACAAGCTCCGTTCGCTTTTGAGCGGCTTCAATGGCTACGTGTTCACCACCTCCGTCAAATTTAACGTCCCTCAAATCTAGGTCTCGCCATAACCAGACTCCGTGAAACTGTCCCAGCGCAATCTCCATTAAAGCAGCGATTTCCCACTTTAAAACGTTGCTTTATTTGGCTGGTACGTATACGGTAACGGCAGACATTCACCGTTGGAAACTTTCCTTCCCTTCGAACGTGGCGAGAACAAAGGTGTCAAAAAAAATGAATATATTAAATTTGAATTAAATTTGCATTTTAGTTATTGTGATGTAGGTTCAAAATTGTTTTTGATGGTTACAGATATCTGAAGACTTAAAATGAAATAATAGTAAAAGAGAGAAAGCTACTGAGAATCCTAGGTTAATTTTTTTTTACAGTCGACAAAAAGTGGTTTATCTAACACAAGCTTCCTGGAGCCACCTTACTGTCTCCAATTTTCGCAGGACTTACATTTTTGCGATTTCTGAAAAATTGCGAAATTTAAGTCCCACGAAAAAAGGTTCTCGCGAAAATTAACCAGCGTAATTTTGATACCCTCCTATATATATTATTCTTTTTCAAATCAATTCTAACGAAGGCTCATTTGAAGAAATTGATATGTCTTTCAGCTGTAATAGCAATTGAAATAGGGTCATATGGTACTCTTTCAAGCTCTACTTTCAAGCTCTACTTTGTTGCAAAGAGACGATCACTATGGAAAGTCTTAATCAATCGTGCCGACTAACTCTTTGTTAATGCAGATCAGTTGATTTTCACAATTTTCGTCAAATTTAGTTCCCTTGAAATGCATTTCTTGGACAAGGGTAGTGAGCCAAAAAATATATACCAGGAGATATTTGACAATGAACTTTACAAGTAGAAGGTATTCAAAGCAATCATCTTTAACGCTGTTTAAAATTATGAAAGTATCAGTTAATGTGTTGTTTTAGTTTTGGTACCTCTTAAAGGTGAAAAAATTTTAACAGTCTTAGTACATCTTAGGGGATCTTTTCAAAATTTCCGACAAGCACCCTGTCCTTTATATATTTGGGAGTCCCGCCAAGTTGTCTGCCACAGCCGGTGGACTGTGCGATGGTTTGATTAACACTTATTATTCTATTTGTGGACAATTATTCATCAACTGAATTACACCCTCCACCTCTACAGTTCTTGAAACCCCTCTGATTATTTACAGGAGTTTCATTAAGGGCCGGGCATTGGACAACTTGACCAGGATGATTTTGCCTCCCTGGTTTGACCATCTAGAGGAAAGTAACTGTTCTTCTTATTAAGAAACTCAGCTCAAACCGTTTTGTACCTGTTACATTTCACAATGCTTAAAAAAGGTGTTCCAGTGTTCTCAGTGGCAGTAAGTGTACGTTAGTAGGACTGCACTGATTTTATTTTCCTTCAGTACGTTAGTACGACCGCATGAACGTTCTGACTAAAAGTAAAATATGCGGTCGTACAAACGCACTGAAGGAAAGCAAAATATACGGTCAAACTAGCGTACTGAAGGATACTATAGTATGCGGCCGTACAAACGCACTGAAGGAAAGCAAATTATACGGTCAAACTAGCGTACTGAAGGATACTAAAATATGCGGCCGTACAAACGCACTGAAGGAAAGCAAATTATACGGTCAAACTAGCGTACTGAAGGATACTAAAATATGCGGCCGTACAAACGTACTAAAGGAAAGCAACATATACTGTCATTCTAAAGCACCGAAGGAAAGTAAAACATACGTTCAAACTAACGTATCGAAGGAACGTTGGTAAAATATAAGGCCGTATATTGTATTTTCCTCCAGTACGTTAATGCGACAGCATATTTTACTTTCCTTCAGTAAGTTAGTACGACCGTATTTTTAGTACCATATATGCTTTAAAACGGCTTTTATTTGGTGAGAGAATAGAAATTAAAAGCCATCTTTATCATTCCTATTTAAGTATTATCTACATGTAGAAATTATTCCTGCTAACACAGGGGTTAGACAGGTACAGGACTATTACAGTATTAGGTTTTTCATGTACATGTATAAGGAAGCCATTGCTTTGAGGCATAATACAGTAATTGCTTGGTCATTTTCGATGATATCTAACTTGATATTGCATGATCGAGCAGAATCTTATTGCTTTGCTGTAAGTTGTATTCCGGAAAGTGTTTTCCTTAAGTAATTTCACAGTGATTTCCTTTGCTTCGACATGCTCCCAATAAAATACAATATTTAGCCAAACTGAACTCTTGTATGTAAACAAAAACAAAGATGTGGCTAAGTACTGCCCTTCAAGAGGAGTTTTAGATGGTTCCAAGGTTTTGGGAATGAGGTTAAAAAAAATATCAAAAGTGCACCTAATAAGGTTACCTCTGCCGCACCTCCACTCCTCCCACTCTGTAACTACATCCGTATGTGAAGAGGTGCTGTGAGGGACACAATGAAATGAATCCCAATAGGGGTCCATTGCACCAACCACTGGGCCACTTAACTTTCTCCTTAGCGCTGGAGTGGAGTTACCATAACATGACAGTTATTAAGCCTAATATCCTTCTATAGGGACAATTTAAGTGTGTGAAAACCTTTTAACATTGCGTAACCGATAGTAACTTTAGGCGACTTAAGACGGTTAAGGAGACTTAGGGCCTCAGAAGAGGCCTTAATGTTATCGTTAACGTCAGTCATGGTGAAGGTTTCCAGTAAAAACGGTCGATGCAATAATACGTACTGTGTCAGTGGCGCCAAGAAAGAAGCACACGCACAGTATGACCACCACGATACAAACGCGTACATAGTTAATGTCAGGAAAAGTTTGATATACTGATAAAATGTGTACTGTCATACAAAGGAGACTTGAAAGCATCAATATTGCGTGACAAACTTTCCTGCGTCTCGAGCTGGGGACTGGCAGCCGAAAGAAGACCAAAACATTAAAGTTGTCAGGGCGGAAAAAGATGGCGGCTACCGAGGAGCAGAGTACAGCAACGAGAAGAACCCAAAATGACGAGCCAGAAGGTTCGCTCAGTTTCAACCATGTTGCAAGGACAGAAAGAGGAAAGGCAGGGCCACAGACGATTCGCACTTCACTGAGGAAATCTTTCAGCCTCGTTGGCCATCGCAGGAACTGAGTTAGAGCAAAAAACACGCAAAACGATGGCAAAATGTATGAACCGCGTTCAATCAACCAGGATACAACTATGCAGGCACCAAGCACCAAGGACTTGACTAATTCCCATAGATTATTCATCATCAAATACATGTCCGTGATAGCAGAGACCATAGCTATCACTGCTGTTATCATCTGCAATAACCAAACTTCAGGCAGCAAAAAATGCGCAGAGATTATGAGAATAAGATTCGCGCAATCCAATCCTAAACGGGGTAAAACATGTTCTCTCCAATGGAAACGCTTCTTGAAAAATATAGTGAGTTTCACTCCAATCCATACAGATGAACAAACCACCAAGAAAAACGTCCAAGAAATCATTTCGATGTTCTGGTGAATTGCTGCCATTGAACTTACGATGCCAACATCCATGAGGCAATACCCAGCTAAAACTTATACAAGTCCCTTTAAAGTTTTTTGCTCATGTATTTTTGATTATTTTCTGGGAAAGATTTCTTCTCTTTTCAGTTCTGAGAAATTTCTTCAAAAACTTTCCGGGTTTGTTACTGCTTTTTTCTTGGAAAAAGGACGTCAGGTTAAAACGATTTGATTGGGTCATTATTTTTCTCCGAAAACAGTCGCTTTCCGAGAAAATCGCGTGCGTCATTTCCGGTGTTTCTTAGTTCATTGTTTCAATAGATTTGAGTTGACGCCAAGATAAAGCGCTTTGCAAGCAACTCTTCTCTTTTCACGATGGCAAAAAAGTACAACCGGCAAGAATTGCTTCACAGAGATAGCAAAGGCGATAAGGTCTCTGTATTTTATCAGGTTTCGCGAAGTGTTTTCGACACGAAGCGAAGAGGCGACAAGCAGCATCGCAGTTATGACATCGGAGGCAAAGCAAGAAATACGGAGGAAAATAAAAAACTATCACAGAAAGAGGAGTTAATGAGTTCTCGCAAGAATGAAAAGATCGTCGAACACAGGAACAACTTCGAGAACGGTCGACCATGGCCAAAATCCCTGATGGAGAAGATCGAAGAAATGCTAAAAATCGAAGAGCATCATGTCGTTTCTTTTCAAGACATTACAAATGTAGAGTGGTGTCCCAAATTTGTCAAACCAGACATTCATGGGCATGTAAGAGGAGGCAAAGCTTTGCCTCACCACCGGTGTCGCGAATGCAGGCGTTTGTGTCTCCATCTTCTTGGTCGCCCAGGATCGAAAAGACAGTGTTTGGAGTGCTCAGGGAGATGGGATAAGAAATATATTCCAGAGTGGTATTACCACAACGGCTGTAAATATTGCGGCAAAAAGTGAACTTCAAGTTATAGAAAAACGCTGTTAGACAACTTTAAGCGAGCGTATTTCACCAGCGATGCAACTTCATATTTAGTTGGTGTTAAGAACCGGTCAGCTGCGAAATTTGGATAATTGCAAGTTGTTTCGCTATTCTTTTCTTAAAGCATTGTTGCGGCTCATCCTCGGTGAAAGAACCTCACTGTCCACATAACACAAAGGAAACAGAAGAGCTAGCGAAGAACCTCAGTGCTGAAAACGCGAGATAATCGGTGAGCAAAGAGGCTGTTTAACAGGTTCTTTTACTGAGGAACTTTAACTTGGCACAATGCTGTATTAACCAAGGTGAAGTGGTAGTGGTTTCAGATATTTTGCTAATCTAGCTTTCCACTTTCAAGTTAATAACATAGCAGTAAGTTGAAATGACTGTTTATCTCCAGATTCATCGTACAGTGAAGGCGAACTAATTAACTGAATCTGACAACGGTCAAGCTGTGAGAGAATTCTGGTAGAGAGTAACGCTATTGATATCTTAACTGTAAAGAGAAGCGCCATTTTTTTAATAAATCGAGATCACACTTGCACGAGGCCTACGGCATGTCTCCTTTCTGGAAAGTTCCACCAGTTATGGGTTCCAAAAAGCTTTTTCCTTTGGTGTCTCGTTTGCACTGGAAACTTGAGAATTAGTAGTTAAATTTTGAAATTTAAACAAGAAAAAGTTTAGGAAACAAAAGAGAATTATTACCATGCTTTTATCTAAAAACTGTCGTATTGGTGCTCGAATTCAAATTTTTGAATCATCATGATGTTTGAGGAACGAAGTGTCCCCTTTTAATGCATTGAAATATTGCACACACAGAGACCTCAAACATAATTTCAATTTATTGTCCTTTATGATTAAACAACATTTGATTTACAACTATTATGTTTACTTTGATTGAGTGAGTCAACAAGTCAATTCAGGTTCAAATTGATTTGAAAATGTAGGAAACTTAAGGTAAAGAGAGCGTCTACTTCTGAGTTGCCAAGTCTCGTAATAATCAAGAGGTAATCAGTGATAAGGGGTAAACTGTGATTATTCACAAAAAGAATAAGAAGTAAATTGTAAAAAATAACGGACACATATTCAATTGTAATTTTAGGGTTATTCTCAATCACGGTCACGGTTTCATGCAAAAACAGTCGATGCAATAATACGTACTGTGTCAGTGGCGCCAAGAAACAAACACACGCACAGGGTGACCACCACGATACAAACGCGTACATAGTTAATGTCAGGAAAAGTTTGATATACTGATAAAATGTGTACTGTCATACAAAGGAGACTTGAAAGCATCAATATTGCGTGACAAACTTTCCTGCGTCTCGAGCTGGGGACTGGCAGCCGAAAGAAGACCAAAACTTCAGAGTTGTCAGGGCGGAAAAAGATGGCGGCTACCGAGGAGCAGAGTACAGCAACGAGAAGAACCCAAAATGACGAGCCAGAAGGTTCGCTCAGTTTCAACCATGTTGCAAGGACAGAAAGAGGAAAGGCAGGGCCACAGACGATTCGCACTTCACTGAGGAAATCTTTCAGCCTCGTTGGCCATCGCAGGAACTGAGTTAGAGCAAAAAACACGCAAAACGATGGCAAAATGTATGAACCGCGTTCAATCTTCAAGGATACAACTATGCAGGCACCAAGCACCAAGGACTTGACTAATTCCCATAGATTATTCATCATCAAATACATGTCCGTGATAGCAGAGACCATAGCTATCACTGCTGTTATCATCTGCAATAACCAAACTTCAGGCAGCAAAAAATGCGCAGAGATTATGAGAATAAGATTCGCGCAATCCAATCCTAAACGGGGTAAAACATGTTCTCTCCAATGGAAACGCTTCTTGAAAAATATAGTGAGTTTCACTCCAATCCACACAGATGAACAAACCACCAAGAAAAACTTCCAAGAAATCATTTCGATGTTCTGGTGAATTGCTGCCATTGAACTTGCGATGCTAACATCCATGAGGCAATACCCAGCTAAAACATATACAAGTCCCTTTAAAGTTTTTTGCTCATGTATTTTTGATTATTTTCTGGGAAAGATTTCTTCTCTTTTCAGTTCTGAGAAATTTCTTCAAAAACTTTCCGGGTTTGTTACTGCTTTTTTCTTGGAAAAAAAGACGTCAGGTCAAAACGATTTGATTGGGTCATTATTTTTCTCCGAAAACAGTCGCTATCCGATTCGCTCCGACGAAGGTCTAACGCTCGAAACGTCAGCACATTCCTTTTATCTTTCGGTGGTATAACTTACTTAATCAACTTATTTAATTTACCCAATTTCTTGTGCTTTCCGAGAAAGTCATGTACGTCATTTCCGGTATTTCGTAGTTTATTGTTTGGATATGCGCGCTACCAGAAAATCATTATTTAATTATTTCAGTTGACGCAACGATGAAGCGCTTTGCAAGCAACCCTTCTCTTTTCACGATGGCAAGAAAGTTTAATCGGCAAGAAATGCTTCACAGAGATAACAAAGGCGATAAGGTCTCTGTATTTTATCAGGTTTCGCAAAGTGCGCGAAGTTTTTTCGACACGAAGCGAAGAAGCGACAAGCAGCATCGCAGTTATGACATCGGAGGCAAAGCAAGAAATACGGAGGAAAATAAAAAACTATCACAAAAAGAGGAGTTAATGAGTTGTCGCAAGAATGAAAAGATCGTTGTACACAGGAACAAGTTCGAGAACGGTCGACCATGGTTAAAGTCCCTTATGGAAAAGATCGAAGAAATGCTAAAAATCGAAGAGCATCATGTCGTTTCTTTTCAAGACATTACAAATGTAGAGTGGTGTCCCAAATTTGTCAAACCAGACATTCATGGGCATGTAAGAGGAGGCAAGACTTTGCCTCATCACCGGTGTCGCGAATGCAGGCGTTTGTGTCTCCATCTTCTTGGTCGCCCAGGATCAAAAAGACAGTGTTTGGAGTGTTCAGGGAGATGGGATAAGAAATATATTCCAGAGTGGTATTACCACAACGGCTGTAAATATTGCGGCAAAAAGTGAACTTCACGTTATAGAAAAACGCTTTTAGACAACTTTAAGCGAGCGTATTTAACCAGCGATGCAACTTCATATTTAGTTGGTGTTAAGAACCGGTCAGCTGCGAAATTTGGATAATTGCAAGTTGTTTCGCTATTCTTTTCTTAAAGCATTATTGCGGCTCATCCTCGGTGAAAGAACCTCACTGTCCACATAACACAAAGGAAACAGAAGAGCTAGCGAAGATCCTCAGCTGCAGTGCTGAAAACGCGAGCTAACTGGTAAGCAAAGAGGCTGTTTCACAAGTTCTTTTACTGAGGAATTTAAACTTGGTACAATGCTGTTTTAAACAAGGTGAAGTGGTAGTGGTTTCAGACATTTTGCTAATCACATTTTCCACTTTCAAGTTAATAACATAGTAGTAAGCTGAAATGACTGTTTATCTCCAGATTCATCGTACAGTGAAGGCGAACTAAGTAACTGAATCTGACAACGGTTAAGTTGAAAGAGAATTCTGGTAGAGAGTAACGCTATTGATAACATAACTGTAAAGAGAAGCGCCATTTTTTTAATAAATCGAGATCACACTTGCACGAGGCCTACGGCACGTCTCCTTTCAAAGTGTTGCTGCGGCTCATCCTCGGTGAAAGAACCTTACTGGCCCAACAAAATAAAGGAAACAGAAGAGCGAAATAGCAGGGACTTATCACCCCCGGGGGGGTACTCCCTTATATGGGTTATGTAGGTACGTGCCGCGGAATAGGGTATGGATTTTGAGGTTCTCAGTCCTTAAATAGGGTATCTTCTTTGAACCTTTTGTTTCTGTGTCCCTGTGTGGTCCTTAGATAGGGTAGCTTATGCTATTAATAATTTTCAGTTTTCGCTTCCTTAGTCCTTAAATAGGGTTAGGGTTCACGAACGTTCGCGGCACACCCCTATCCGAAATTCGCGGGAGTACCCCCCCGGGGTATCACCATGGGAGGGTTCCAGGTGTTCCGAAACCCTCCCTATAGGTTTTAGGTACAATGGTGCGTCTAACATGTTCCACTAGGTGAGGCCCACAAATACTGATAAAAAAATTCCAAAGGCTGTGTACACACACTTACGCCCTATTAGGGGGGTTATTTATGTCGCCCGTCTAAGTTTCAAACCTTTTCACGTCGAAATTTCGGAAGGTTCGCAGGTCGCTGTCGTAACTTCGCGTGAGCGGCACGTCGTTCGTTGTTATTTCAGCTCCTTCGTGTCGCCGTTTCAAGGCCATGTCGCCTGTCGGAATTTACCCCTAACAGGGCCTCCACACTGCAGGGCAAATCTTCAGAGGTTCAACTCGTTTAATCATGACGAACTTCCCGGCCTGGTACAGATAAATCCTAGACTGAACGAATATCGCAAGAGCGATTTGTCACGATTCTCTATTTTTTTCACGATTCTCGCGTTACTAACATAACGAGCCGTTACACAACAATCACACAACGTGACACTTCACGTGCGGTAATTTTCCTTTTCGACATATACTAAAATTTTGATGAAAATAAAAATATTGAAAAGATCCTAAAATACTAAATCACAAGCTCACGCTATTATTCACTTTCCAAAATTAGTGAACACTCCCACGACTAGCGTTAAATCAGCGGTCATTAATGAAATCCCCATTATTCAATTTTAATAATCAATTAATGGAATTTTGTGCAAAGGTGTTCTGGAGCTGCTCATGCATATGTGTACTGACCCAGGAGCCTCTATCTCCACTAATTCCTTGAGTCAACCCTTTCTCGAGTAGATTTATTTTTAGAACGACTTCTCTCCCGCGAAAAGTATCATGTTCGCGTCGAAGCTAGTAAGTAAGCGCGAAAAAAATGGCGGTCGAAAGGAGACAACTGCCTTATGTTCTTCCTGTGTTTTCCTTTTATCGTGCACCTATTTTACTTATTTTACAGCCGATGGGATCTGGGTATCAACAAAGGAAAGTTATTGAATAACCTTACCAAGGGGTAGGTACGTGGTGTAAGCATCGTGTATGGCTATGGAGAGCAACCTCGTTCCCAGGGCTTTTCCCTAGAAAGAAAAATGGCGGACGGGTTTTTTTCTTTCTAGGGAAAAGCCCTGGGAACGAGGTTGTATGGAGAGCAATGTATGCCATATATTCACTAACAGGGAACACTTATATGATGCTTACACCACGTACCTACCTACCAAGGTTACCTCAGGACAAGCAAATTTCGCTTATCTTTATTACTGGCTCATTGCAGTGATCTATCGCCGTCAATTTCCCTTGCAATTCCTACGAAAAGTATCGATAATAAAACGTTCTTTAGATGTACCAGCTCGTCCCGCTGGCCACTATAAGAGAGTGTTTGATAACTTGACTTTAGGGACGGACCATTAGAAAAGTGATGGGGGGGGGGGTGGGGAAAAAACAAAAAAAATTCATGCAAGGCAAAATGCCAAAAAAAAAAATCCATGCAAAGAAGAAGGTAAAAAAAAAAAATTCATGCAGGAAGGAAGGTCCAATTGTGACTTTTTCACACGTAGTAAAAAAAATTAGTGCAGAGAGGTTCACCTGAAAAAAAAATTCCTGCAAAAGCAGTGAGCGAAAAAAAAAATTCGTGCAAGCTGAAAATTCCCCACCCCCCTCCCCCCCACATCACTTTTCTAATGGTCCGTCCCTTAGGAGCGCAGGCGCTGAATGCTCAGGCGATGAGCGGGATGGCAACACTACGAGCTCCAATGTCAAGGACGTCATGCGAAATAAACTCTTGCAGAAGAAAACCTTGAGTTCCGCCGAGTCTTCTGCCTAAGAGGACGGACAGCAGAGTCTTGAAAACGTGGCACAGGGATCTGAAATCTACCGGTTGTAGTTCTGAGTTAACGTCTGGATCTGTCACCGCACACATACGAGCACTTCTACCAAAACGACCCACCAATCCCAGCAAAATTCTTGAGGTAAATGTTCTGTCTCATACTTCAAGAGAATTCATTCCAGTTTCGTTGAAAAAAATTCTGACAAACCCATGGCAAAGCTATGGGTACCAAGATGGCCCGGGTTGGGGGGGCGGGGGGGGGGGTGTTCTCCCAGAAAAATTGGGTAGGGATGTGCGGCCTGCTTTCCAAACTCCTTACCTTGTTTATGACCAAAATCTGCGATTTTCCACACGCTATTTATGACATGACCAGAAATTTGTTGCCCTTTTTATGACCTGACTCGAAATCGATACAGGCGTTAAAAGGGGGAGAGGAAGGTAAAGCGCGAATGGAAGGAGGGGGACATGATGAACAAGTAGCTTCTTCTAAAAAAAAAACGACAACAACAACAACAACAACAAAACGAATTAAAGACTAGCGTGCAAAAATCGATACCCTATTTATTACTAATATGGCGGCGAAATGGCTAAAATTGATACCCTTTTTATGACCAAAACGACTGAAAAACCGTATCCTTTGCCGCCGCACATACCAATATAGCCCATATAAGGGAATACTCCCCGGGTAAGATGGCCGTGACATTCGCTTTTAGATCCTCAGACATAGCCCCACGAAACTAATAGTCTGGAGAAGATACATTGACGATGAATTCCCCTCGTGGAATGCAACCAGAGACACGATAGAAGACTACGGCAGAAGTATCAGAAACAGAAATTACATTCTTGGACACAAAAGTGTACAAAGGCGACAGATTCCACAATGAGTCTATCCTTGACGTGCGAACACACTACAAAGAGACAGAGACTTATCAAAGAATTAATACACAAATTTCTATTGGTGTCACCCACCAGACGTTAGCAAGGTATTCATAAAAGGAGAAGCAATATGACTTCCACGAACGAAATTCCTCACACAACACGATTGATGAAAACATGAAAAAAAAAAAGAACACGGTGGAAAGACACCCTTCTGACGTGAATTTCACCAAGTGAGAAAGGTTATTTAAAAGAAATAAAGAAGCATGTAGCATAATACTGAGTATTGTCACACAATACCACCCAGCACTTCCAAATCTGACGAATAGACTTCAAAACCAACTACACCTTAGAGAAATGTTTAAGGATCCTCCTATATCATCATATCGCAAAGGAAAATCCCTAAAAGATATTCTGATCAGAGCTAAACTCTGAAGACATACGATCATTTGCCAACAGCGGGAGTCGCGCAGGCCCATCGACATTAACGCTTGCGTGTCTAGGCGGCATTTTCCTTTGCAGGTTTTGTTCTTTTACCATGGACGGAGACGTTCTTTGGCGGGCAACATTCTCTGCTTCAAATTCGCTATCAGAGGATATGCTGTATTCGTTCGACGAGACATCAACCGTATCACAACGTTTGCTCGAAATATCATCTTTAGAAGCGCTCTTCCATCTTCACCATTTCGAGTCAAATTTCCACTTCTTGACGTAATCGATACACCTGTCCAAGCTCTCTTATGATTGGGTCTTTTTTACCACATAAAACGATCATCAAAACTAATCCTTTTTAGCCATACAAAATAACGATAACAGAAGTGATCCTTAACCATTCAAAATAACACGTAAAACGCTAAAAATGTTTTAACGACTTGTAAAAAGGTTCGATTTTAAAATGTAGGCCGTAACAGATACAGCTCTTGTTTCCTTCCTGCAGCAGAAAAAAATTGAAATCTTTTTCATTTATTGCACCCATTGAGGATTTGCCTTGTTCAACGCGAAGCAAAATTCTCCTCAAAATTTTCCTGCACACGCGAGGAAATGGCAGAGCCAGGAGTTCCGCGAATTTGTTTCCGAGCTGTTTCTCGCCGTGTGCGCATGCGCTTTCACGGGCATTCATACAAAATTGCTTCCTTCCTGTAAGTGAAAATGGGAAAGATAACAAATTGCACTTGCCATACAGGCTGGTGCATTTTTTTCCAGTCTTTAAAAAAAAATTACTTGTGCTCATTTGTTCCAAATTTCACTCGAAACCATTTAAAACACAGAAATTTCTCACCTGTGAAAAGCACATTATAATTTCACGAGAACAAAAACAAACGTTAATTATATTGTCCTATCAATACCTTCTGTGCTTAAGCTAACTATTAATCTCAATACTTTTTGATCAGCTTTTCCATTAGCAAATACAATGGGTTAAGAAAACAGATATATTTTGCTGGTTGTAACACATAATTTGTGGAAGACTGAATAAAATACACATATTTCTTTGCTTAGCTGTCTGTATCATCTCTGTATTTACTTTCAGTTTCCTTCGCATTTACGTTTCAAATTTTAAACAGATCACCCCTTTCCTGTATGACTACAATTACAATAGCACCGTTGTGGAACCTAAAACTGGGGAGAAACGCAACATGTTTAAGAATCTATTTCTTGCCTTTATTCTGATCTACTGGGCAATTGCAGATGGTAAGTAATAGGTTGCTGTTGCTGTAGGTCTGCCATTTATCAGTGGAATCAAACCATGCAGTGTGAAGATAGTTTAGAAAGCTACTGAACAGTACTGTACTGTGGTACTGTTTGTTTCACGATACATTGTGGTTCTAACTTTTTCATCAGTGGACCAAACCTTGCAGTGTGACCATTCTTTGTAAAGCTACTGAACAGTACTGTACTGTGGTACTGTTTGTTTTACTATACAGTGTGGTTCTAACGTTTTCATTAGTGGATCAAACGATGCAGTGTAACCATTCTTAGGAAAGCTACTGAACAGTAATGTACTGTGGTAATGTTTTTTTTTACTATAACAGTGTAGTACGATTATTCCTGTATACGAAAGCGCTCCAGTTATGCTCCATTTGCTACTGTTAATAACTTCTCGCGTTGCCCACAGACTCGGCTAGTCCTCCAGTCCCAAAACACGCAACACTAAGCTGTGTCACTTTGGGAGGACATACGATTTGTCAAGTTGAATGCGAAACAGGATATAAACCTCTGAGGCCGATACCTAAGTCATATGACTACGACCAGAATACCTTGACATGGACAACAGACCCACCGGGCAGTGAATATACGTTTCCTTGGCCGGATTGCGCTTGAGTTCAATACAGTGAGTCAGTTGTTTTACCCTTATGCATTATTGAATATATGAATCGATTGACTGCGCAAGAATACGAAATTTCTGTTCGAGGGTTGGTAAGTACTTTTAAACATGAGGAAGAAAGTTTTGTAATAATGTAGTATGTAATCTTCTTGTTATATAAAATTTAGTGGTATGCCGAGTGGCAGCAAAATTTAAAGAAATCCTGCTCTCCAGCCATTGATATCACACCTGTGTGACAGCAATTCATATCAAATGAATGTGTGATATCATTTTTATCAATGTGATACCACTCGGTGTACCACTAAGTATCATACAATATAAATTACATATTTTCACGGCGGATAAAAACGGGAGCTGAAAATTATTTTCACCTCGCAATGACACAATTCAGAATGACGGAATTCAAAATGACAAACAGGATCTTCAAAGTTACGGAGATTCTAGTCCCCCCCATGATGTCCTCTCAAATACTTTGTGTTCTCAAAAAAAAAAACAAGAATTGCTGTTGTTATAGTTGTCCAGATAACGTTCCAAGTCATGAATTGAAATCCGCGTAGTAAAGCCTGTAGAAATGCAAATACTAAATTAACTTAAAAAGCATCTGAAATAGAATCCATTTTGAAGCGTTGGCCGTTAATTCGGGTAGTGAGCGTTCACAAAATGTCCCGAGGGGTAGTGAATCATGTAAGCCTTTACAAAATATCCCGAGGGGTAGTGAATCATGTAAGCCTTTACAAAATATCCTGAGGGGTAGTGAATCATGTAAGCCTTTACAAAACATCCCGAGATCTTCTGATTTCCCCCTCCCCCTACCCGAGGAGATCTCGGGATATTTTGTAAAGGCTTACATGACTCACTACCCATAGATTCTGTCCTTTTTTTACCTTCTTTGTGGTCAAAAACAGTTTACATTGATTTCATCATTTGGCAAGTTTACAGATTTGCCTTGCCCCCCCCCCCCTCCCCACCCCAAGCAAAATTCTTGGTAAGACATTCAGGAATAAATGGCACCGAGTTAACACCCGTTGCTTGTATTTTTGCAGGAACTTAGAAAGAAACTTGTAGCCTACATTAGCAAAGATGGATTTTAGCAGAGGCAGACACAACTGGATAAAATAAATAACTGTATGACCAATTTCATCCAAATAAACTAATCGTCATATGGTTACCAGGTTTGATAGGCTGCTTTAGTGTTCTTTGGGGAGTACGTTGGGGTGGCAAACGCATTGCGCTCATAGAAACACACCCCTTTACGCAAACTGACATCATGTAAAATGTAGAGCAAAAAAAAAAATGTAAAATTTGAAAATGATTGAACTTGAGGTTCTTCGAAGTACGTAACACGTTATCAAGTGTATGATATTTACTAAGCAGACTAAGGAGAATCCAGCACAATTCAGATCTTGGGAAAGAAGAAAATATGGAAAGGTCCTCTACTGTCCACTGAAATTGAGACTGCAACGACGTCGTATATTCTCTGATAACCAATTAAAAAGAAAGATCTTCATACACGAATTATGGTAGTGTGATCTGGTGTTGTGCAGTTTGTCAGTGATATGATATGAAGTGAGAGTCCCATGCGCTGCCTTTCTGACATATCTGCTGTAATAACTTCACTTTCTATTTACTATGGTTAAACTTGATGATGTTGACTTTTTTTGTGAAGAGAGGAACCTGGAGTCGAGACGAAATTTAGGCCATTTAAAGCCCGCTGACCAAACGCAGGCCATTCTTGTTTACGGTGCTATGCCTTTTCACAACGATAATCAGGCGACCCAGAGTTTACCACAAACGAATCTCTCCAGTATTTTGCCAACGCAATGCAAATTCCAGCATTTTTTTTTCAATCATTCTTCAAACAACACTGGTTTGCTGTGGGGATCTAACACAATTCATTTTTGTAATTGTTTCAAAGAGACCAACATGCATTTTTAAAGGTATTTTTCCATATTTGTATCTATAAAAGATGCATTACATTTGAGTTGATTTGGTGTGACCTACAAAGAAATCAGCTAAGGCGAATCCATGCAAACAAAAAATGAAAACATGTAGCAATCATCAGATGGACCCAGACATTTTGAAGGCACAGTACTCTCGGCTCAGCTTGCTAATGGCTTTCACTCTGACAGCTGAAAAACTAATAATACAGAAAAAAAGAATGTTGAGGGAAACTATAGAAAGTCACGGAATATTTTTGTATTCTGGAATGGTTTTAGAGAACTCCTTGCGTTTTTTGCCTTCAAGGATTACGAGGATTAGAATCTCTTTCGACTGCGATTAGTGTTTCGGTTCGTGATGACAGTTTTGATTCGAAATCACCTTTCTATAGTGAGAACTGGATTTAACAAAGAGCAAATAAACAAGCTAACAAGCCGTTTTCTTGTGACAAATATGTCACCGCCCAGCTGATTTGGCTTAAACAATTGACTGTCAAATGTTTAATTAAAACCAAACCACAGTATATCCTGACACGAGGAAAATTGGATTTAATCAGTGTCTAACTTGAACAAAAAACGCGCCGAGGAAAATGGCTGGGAAAACCTCGACGGCGAGCGAAAATATTTTCGACGTGTTCAGAAACGACAGAATCACCATAAACGTTGGTGGTTTTAGGCACAACACGTTTTTGACGACGTTGAAAAACATTCCAGATACACGTCTCTCGTGGATAGCCGAAAATCACCCGAACAGTCCCGACTTCGACCCAGTTCTTGGAGAATATTTCTTCGATCGCCATCCCCTTATTTTCACCGAAGTATTGAATTACTATCGCATCGGAAGACTTCATTGTCCTGTGGATGTTTGCTCGGCGCTTTTTCAAGAGGAGTTGTCATACTGGGGAATCAATGATCGCGATATTGAACCGTGTTGCTGGGTTCTGTACAAAAAACAGATTAACACCGAGGAAACTCTAAAAAACTTTCGTCTCGATAACGCGCGGAAAAAACGTAGTAACGATAACAACACGGAGAGAAAACGAACGCTTCCAAGTTTGCTGGGATCACAGACATTGTTGACAAAGAATTTTTGGGAAAAATGGAGAAGATTTCAACCAAGGGCTTGGGCCGTTTTGGATGACCCTCACTCCTCAATGGCGGCGAAGGTATGGACTTCATTTTGCATGACTGATTCTATCACGTTAGCAAAGATTACCACGGAAAGTTTGATCCTGTTTATTTATTGCAATATTTGCTCAACAGCGCAGCTGAGACGGGTTTGTTCTTCCTTCCTTTTAGACGTGGATTTACAACACGAACATTTTGTTTACTTGTCCACTTCCATGATTTTTGTTCTTGGCTACTCAGCGACTGAGGTTTTCGAACTGATCGTCACAAAAATTTGCAACAAATGACTGAGCAAACTTTAATATACGAGAGCATATCAAACCCTAGAGTGAAGAATTTCAAGTGTCGGTAAATTCAACTTTCAAAACTTCATTTCCACTGTCGAATTTTATTCTTATCGTGGCTTAACCTTCAACAACACTTCGTGAAGCAAAAAAACAATTATAACCTAAATTATACCGTAAGCACTTCAAGCAAACAGGTCACTGAAAAAGTGAAGCAGCGTTCCCGTTATTATTCTCTTTTTTTTGTGGAAACATAACTATTTTGTACATGATTTTCGAGTACCATCAAATCCATCCATCTTCAAAAATGTTTTTTTACAAAATCATTTATTGTATTCAGCTGGTTTGTTTTAATGCTACGTTAAAAAAAAACCACCTAATTAAGGAAAACTTCACTACCTCACAAAAACTCCGAAAACAGCTGAAGTTTTGAGTTCAAATTTAATTTCCTCTCGGTGCCGATGCGATACTCATTATTGGCAGGCTTTTCATACGAGCCAATAGAATCAAAGCATATGATTAAATCTTAGTCGATTTTCACTTTTCATAAGTATTTGTTTTTCTGATTAGAGTTCCTCTAATACCCGCTGTTAATGTCTAACTGCGCGTTCAGCAACAAATTCCAAATGGAACCAAGTACAAACGATTTTAAAACAATATCGCAACCAAAGAAATTCCATTCCTCTTTTTCTCCCTAAATTATATTTGATTGAAAAACTACTTCGATTTTTCAGTCGTCTGAAATAGAAGTATGCATTCCGATTGACAGCCGTTAAAAGTAAATTTTTACCTTTCCAAAAGTCTTTGCCGAAAGGATGCTCTGAAGACCTGTCAATAGGGCTTAAACAACTTACGGAGGCCTTAAAGAAAAAATGACTTTTAATTAAAAAGGTAAAAGCATTTTAGATTGTTCAATGGTTTTGCTTTTTAACTCGTTGGCATTAGAATGGGAGAAGTCTGGGTAAGCTGGTGCGCGCTAAAGAGAAAATTCAATTTGTCTAACAATGCGGCTCCGCGAAAGTTGCAAAGCTTTTGTCATGGCTTGAAAGCGCCTTCTACGTACAACTGTTCACAGACTTTCATGTCTTATGTAAAATATCCTGTCTCGTAACCTAATAAATAGAGACAAAGCAAAGACTGATAGACTACAAAGAGATATGACAAGAAAAAGTTATCACACGTCTGGATTTTTTGCTGTTCAATTCATAAGTTCCGTTACAGCTGGCCCTCGCTCAAAATTTAAATTTTAAGCGTTTCAGGCGCTCTTCTGATAATAAGAATGCCAAACAATTTCCTTTGGAAATTAAAGTGCCACTTGAATCCCTTTATGACCTGCTATAGAAAAGCCAGCATGGCCGGAGTTTAAAGGGGTGGTAAGATGGGAGAGGGATGGCCCCACCCCCCTCGGGATTTGTCCTCGAACTCCCCTTCACTTCTACCCTGAGAGCGCTGGCAACGCAGGTTTCCACTAGAACAGCGCAGTTGACTAAAGGGGGAAAAACACATAGGGATAACCTTACTCGTGACTTAATGTATCGTGGAATCAAGCTTGCAAAAATATAATAAAAAATGGGAAACGAGAAACGGAAATGAGAAACAGGCTGGCATTGGGTGGCGCACGGGAAGAGTCGCAAAACAAACCATTCTACCCACAAGTCTCCGCAGTCTATCGCAAAGGATGGGTCAGGTTTGACCAGTTATAATTCATGCTGTTTTTCTTGTTTAACAGGTTTTCATTGGTATGTCCAGCCTGTTTATTATGGTGTCCGTGACACAGTTCTGTTTGAGTACAATGACATTCGTCAAAGAGCACACCACGGCAATGAAAACTCTTCGTCTCTTGGACGTCGTTTCATCGGTGTGGTTCACAATAGAGTTTCTCATCCGCCTTATTTTTTGCCCAGATTACAAAAGCTTCGTATCAAACCCGCTAAACTGGATTGACTTGCTTGCCGTGCTTCCCTTTTACCTGTCAATCTACCACATGGGAAACAACACCTCTTGGCTGGTTGTCATGAGAACGCTGAGAATTTTTCGCATCTTTAACTTATCGTTCTCGTTCCAAATTTTGTTCCACACGCTCATGTCAAGCAAAAACGAACTCTTCCTTGTGTTCCTCAGTCTCATTGTTCCAATAATCGTTTTCTCGAGCATGATTTACTTTGCCGAGAACGAAATAAACAAAGAAATGTTTCCAAGTATCCCAGAATCATTCTGGTGGGCTATTGTAACCGTCACAACTCTTGGATATGGTGACGTAGTTCCGGTTACTCGAGTAGGAAAAATGATTGGCGCAATGTGCGCTATTTGCGGCGTCATTATTATCGCACTTCCAGTTTCCGTGATTGGCAGTAACTTTTCATATTTTTACATGCAAGCGCGCATGCGCGTTCAGCAGCCTCGCCGCTCCACGCGGGCGCCGACAATGTCGCACGTTCCCGCCAATTTGATGTACAAACGATTTCCGCGAAGACGAAGCGGTTCTGCGTCCGACATGAATGGAAGCAAGAGCAGCAAATCCTCTGTTGGAAGTTGGTCAACAAAAAGAAAAACTTCATCGCAATACCGACGAAGAGCAAAAAGACGGCCTGCGTGTACTGCTCAGGGAACAACCGTTGAATTGTCACAGTTTCTCAAAAGTGATCAAAGAAATGCCATGGTGTGATGGAAAGTGACACCACAAAAACAAACACAATGTGATTCGACTCTCACGTAACAAGAGGCTCATGTAAACGAAGTTGCAATCCATGCCCCGCAGTTAACCATTTTTGACTGATCTTCATCCGTGGATAAAACCATACAGTTTTACCATACGTTGGAAAAACTATTCAAAAACACTTATGCCCCATTCACACCAACTAAACATGTTTAGTTAAACCAGGTTTTAAAACGTGAAAGTTGGTAACCGAGCACTGGAACACGGGCTTTTACTCAGGATTCAAATAATGTTCTATCTGTGCTTAATTCGTATTCGATAACGTCAGTTTGCAACATTTAAAAAGGAAACAATTTTAAACCGATTGTAACTAAACAGCACTTAAACGTGTTAAAGCTTTGGTGTGAACGGGCATCAGACTCAGACAATTCCATGGTTGTTTTACTTTCCCTTTAATCAATGCACACACGACGAACGGATCTGTACTATGGTAGTGTTTGCTACTGACTATTCCTTAGAACAATGGTGATTAAATTTGCAATTTTTCTCCATTTTATTTTCTCGCGTTGTTGCAATTGCGCTCAGCTACCTAAAGAGGTATTTGAAATAGGTTTTCCAAAAACTTCACGAACTGTTTTATGATGTCCTAAAAAAAAGCAAACGCGGAGAGGACAAAAACCACTTAGTATTTTTTACAGCTATGTTTATTGATATTGTAGCACAGACATTTCTTTTAGGTGTTTTGCACAATGCAGTATCCTAACAAAAGCAGTTTAGGGTTAAAGCTTATGTGTCCTTTGCGCTCTCAAAATCAGAGAGCAGTCAGAAAATACATTAAGGCTTGTAAATACAGTAGGGAGTTACGTTAATTATAGTCACCTTATTAATAAATAAAAAATTACAATTCAAGTGTGTTGGTATAGTTTACCTCAATGCGACGTATTTAGGTCCTTAATTCTTTGGTAACTATCAGCAAATCACCAAATGGTGAGATCAAATACATCATACCGCTGAACAACATACAGCATTGTACTCCACAAAAGCTATGGGTTCATTACATCTCCGAATTCTGAGAGTGTTTCGACGGTAAATGGTCAACAGAAGACAAAGTTTCGTTCAAAATTTAAATGGTTAATCACATAAAAATCCCCAATGATTAGACCGTTGCACGAGACAAAATGAGACTGGGACTGAGGGATGGGGTCACCTGTCCGAACGTAAGGTCTCCTCACTGATGGGTGACAGACCTTTATCCAGTTCTTGTAAGCGGCTGTTCTCACCCAGGACATGCGCAAGGTCACTGAACCTTGGAGGACAGGGACAACGGACTGTTAGCAGGATTTACGTGACGCAGCAAGAGAACTGGTTTTATCGCGAAGTTATAGCAGAGTTGCACACATTCGAACTTAAGTCTGTTCAAGTGTGAACAGCAGTTAAATGGAAATAGGTCACCACCACCACCACCACCACCATCATCACCACCACCACCACCACCACCACCACCACCACCATCATCATCATCATCACCACCACCACCACCACCACCCTGACCACCACCATCATCACCACCACCACCACCATCATCATTATCATCACCACCACCAACCCCCATCATCATCAGCACCACCACCAACATCATCATCATCATCATCATCATAACCACCACCACCACCATATTCACCACCATCATCACCATCATCATCACCATCACCATCACCATCATCATCATAATAATAATAATAATAATAATAATAATAATAACCACCACCACCACCACCATCATCATCATCATCATCATCATCATCAGCTCAGTACATTCATTAAGTGGAGATAAATATGTTTAGCTAAGCTAAGAACACAATTAATGAAAATGCTTGGAATACATTTGGAGAACATTACCTGGAGCCTTTCAGAAGGTCGAGGAAATCATGAAACTGTCGGAAGGATGCTTCAATGCTCTCCAGCACGCGATCATCTTCTAGAATGGTTCTTGCACCTTGACAAAATGAACACTTGATCAGATGATGAAACGTTCGACCATGTAAATATTTATGTTAATATGGTCATGAACAGAATACAGTACAAACCTTACATTTCCGACATACCTCCATTATTAAGCTGATCCAGACCGCCGTTAAATAATGTGCGGGTAGAAACTGGGAGCTTCAAGAGGAAAACAAAATGAGTGAGTTACAAGTAACACCAAGAAAAAGAAAGCACATAAATATTTTGTAAAATCTACTAGTATACTACAATGCAAATACCGCAATCTGATTGGCTGAGCTACTGCACACTATCAGCCATTAGAGTGCAGCACTTGGTTGAAGATCGTTTTATTTTCCTCGTCATCTAATAAATCATCATTAAATTAGTATTTTCATTCATTATGATTTTCACGCTCTCCATTTCTATGACGTGATATCACCCCATAGAAATTTCGAGCTCATAATCTAATTGTTAAATGGGAAACAAAATATACTATACTACCATTTGTTTTGTCTTTAGCAGTCGGATTTCTTGTTGGAGTCTTCTATTTTCAACTTGCAGCTAAAGAGGAAAATATTCTCTTAGCGTTAATGTAAATGAAATGATTATCAAACACGGGAGACAGTGTTTCATCATGTATAAAATACAAAGGGTCGAGTGGAAAAACATACAACGCTTAGCAGGCTGTTTGACGGCGAACTTCTGTGTTGGTAGTGAGGGAAGAAGCTGCCCGAAATGAACAGCCTTTCAAGTGAAATAAGGGGAATTAGCGTACAAACAATAAAAACGGAGATTTTCCTCCAACTCATAGCATGCAAGGGAAATTGGAGGGGCGCTTGTCACCCCTCCCCCCTCCAACTCCCTTTTCAGTGCCTGTCACGCGGTTCATCTGATTTTCAGACACATTTCCAGTGCGTGTTCTATCACATGATTTTTTGACGTATTTGGTTGCATATCTGGATTAAAGGCTTAATTTACGATGGCTGAGCCCGTCCACCCATAAACACAGCGGTTGACAACTTACTTCAAGTACCCTGGAATCAGAAGTAACCCTCGCTCTACTCTCTTCTTCGAGTCGATGTTTGAGCAATTCCATCTCAGCCTGACATTTAAAACCCAGAACAATGACAATGACAAAGTTAGAGAATCTCTAACATTTTGAAATATGAAGTAAATTAGACATTTGCATTGTGTATAGAATCATTCGATGGTTCATGATTTGACCCATCTGCCACCTGACTCATCCACTATGCAATTCCGAAAAGGTGTACTGGAAAAAAAAAATAGAATCACGACAAAAATACCTGCATCTCTTTTAACTTTTCTCGATCGTCACTAGAAATGTCTAGAATAAGAGAAAAAAAAGGCAGTTTGGAATCAACTGAACACTGAACAATACTATTACAAAGACTGAAGAGGCACTTCATTTGGACACAGTGTTCCCCTGACAGTGAATACCTGAGTCAGTAGGATGGTGGGATGTTTGGCCGCCTTCTTCACTTAGTAAAGGTGAACTTGTTGCTCGTGGTCTTCGATTTGGAGCTTTGGTCTGAGTGTAGAGACCGCAAAAAAAAAAAATATATAAACAATTATAACATGGCTTTCGGAAAGCGGGCGCTATTATTTGCTAACACGCGCGATCCATTTGCCCATGAGTTGCATGGTCAGCTTGTAAAGTCTTGTTTATAAAAGAAATGGTATACGCAGCAGCTGGCAACCATTGAAGGTTGCTAAGCACAACAAAGGGGAGGAGAGAGACCCTGCTTGAGGTAAGTTCCGACAAGCGACATGGCCTTGGCCCGGAGACATGAGAGCCACGAACTGGTGACGAACGACAGACTACTCCAAAGAATAAGAGAAAGCGACGCCAAATAGAACAGACCACTTACTTCAAACTTTGATTGAGCTTTCTTTCCTGATGTTTGTCTTCGTATTGTTTTTTAAATAAATAAACACTGATAGAAGATCGATCTACTATTGTACCTTCGTTTCAATCAAACAAGGTCCAATTCAACGCCACAAGTCCTCCGAGAAGAAATTCCGACAAATGCCGACATAGCTGCTTGCGAAATTCAGACAAGGGACATGCCCCCCCCACCCCACCCACAACAGGGCTTCAAGAGATGCTCGAGTCGCAACAGTTCCTTTCTTCAATTTAAAACATTAAATTAATGATGTTAGTACACAATGCTGTTGCAGGAAGGCAACTTCCACCAGGCGTGATTTTTAAATAATTTTCGGCATGGAATTCGGAACTATAAATCGAATAAAGTTGTTCGAAGGCCGATTAACGCTAACCCAAGGCTAACTTTTAACACGAGTTTCTTTTCCTCTTGTTAAAAAGCGTTTCTCAATTTTTTTTTTTAGAGCATACAATCATCAAATTGTATTCAGAAAGAATTATACTGAATGTATTTATTAAGCTCTTATATCTGCATTTAAATTTCGCACTAACCCTGGGATACCTTAACCCTGCTTCGAACAACCCAACTCGGGGTGCCTGGAGAAAAAAACAGTCTTAGCTACAAGAGGTAGAACCCAGTGCTCGAAATTAGAAAAAAATCCAGGTTGTCCTTATGGCAAATGCCGGACAACCTGGTCCCTGACTTTGGTTGCCCTGATAAGGACTTGGTTGCCCTTAACATGTTCTATGATTTTTGCCTAGTTATAGGGTTTGACCAGAGAAATAATATCCCTATCAGTATGCCTCTGTTTTCATAGTTCTCGAAGTGCTGCGAATAATAAATATTTAATACTTCAAACAAAGTAAGTATAACCATCCCAATTACTTTATTCTGTGTCAAGGTTCTCTTATAGAATACTTACATTTGTATATACGCGTGCGCCAAAATATTTCGAGGTCTTGGTTTGAAGACAACACGACAAGCTTATCGTGGCTTATTGAATCGAACGAACGGCGTTCAATTAACGGTTACAACCTTCCAATTCCTTTGTTTTACATCTATCAGTATCAGGAGATAAACCTCGCATTTAGAGCTGTTTTCGTGTCTCAAGTTTATAGCTTCTGTTCTTTATTCTGTTACGCATCACAGTAATGTAAGTACTTCAATTTTTTCCTGGGTTGTCCGACGAATTCTTCTCGGGCAACTAGCCCTTTATTTTTCCTAAAAAATGGTTGCCCGAACGAAGTTTTAGTTGTCTCGGGCAACCGGGCAACCGCTAATTTCGAGCACTGAGAACCATAAACAAACATAACGCATCCAAGACGTCGAGTTCAGGGATAGAATCTAGGCCGGCCTCACTAAAGGAAATTGGGTGCTCTCATCGCTGCCCCACCCACCCCTCCCCTCCTATACGCCGTACACAAGATACAATAACTTGAAAATGAAATCACCACAGACGAACGCGCCAAATGCAAACGCAAAATGCTGACTTCGGTGGCAAGTACAGACCTTCTTAGTGGTTAATGGTGCCCTCTTTCCAGACCGACCAGTCAATTTATGTCTGAAACAAGAAACATGGCATCGGATTTCACAACTGACGCATTTATTCTGATAGAGTCAACCCTCTACTTTCTTTACTCAGTCTTTTGAACGTCAATGAAAAGAACTGTAATGTTAGTTTTACTATACAGCATCGTTCTAGCACAGTTTACCATCATAACATTGAGCGATCTCAAAGTGTGAGCGTCATCGTTCTGTGCGAAGCACCTGAACAGTGCTGTACTGTGGTACTGTTTGTTTTATTATACAGTGTGGTTCTAACTTTTTCATCTGTGGATCAAACCATGCAGTGTGACCATTCTTTGTAAAGCTACTGAACAGTACTGTACTGTGGTACTGTTTGTTTTACTATACAATGTGGTTCTAACTTTTTCATCTGTGGATCAAACCATGCAGTGTGACCATTCTTTGTAAAGCTACTGAACAGTACTGTACTGTGGTACTGTTTGTTTTATTATACAGTGTTGTTCCAACTTTTTCATCTGTGGATCAAAACATGCAGTGTGACCATTCTTGGTAAAGCTACTGAACAGTACTGTACTGTGGTACTGTTTGTTTTACTATACAGTGTGGTTCCAACTTTCTTATCTGTGGATCAAACCATGCAATGCGACCATTCTTTGTAAAGCTAATGAACAGTACTGTACTGTGGTACTGTTTGTTTTACTATACAAAGTGATTCCAACTTTTTCATCTGTGGATCAAACCATGCAATGCGACCATTTTTTGTAAAGCTACTGAATAGTACTGTATGCTGTACTTTGTACACATACAGTAAACGTGATATGTTTAGGAGTCCCAGTAGATTTTGTAGTTGGTATTAAAAAATAAAAGAAATAACTAATTACAGTATACCTGTTCTTGCCAACTCTTGCTGCTGTTCTCCACGGAATAAACGCAGTGTGAGGCTTCTTGGAAATCAAAGACACATTCTTGGAACGTGATCCAGGAAATGAACTGCCATTTCTACAAAGGTGAATAAAAGGAATTAGTTGTATTAAAACTGACTCCAAGTAATATAAGGACAAATATGAGAAACCGAGAGGACTTGAGTCGTGTAACTGCCTTTGAACGTCTTTAACCCGCGGCTTGTTCACATTCAATCTACCAACTACAGGGTTCTCACTAGTTTTCTGCACAACAGGTAAGGGGAATTTTCGAACCGGTAAAGTATTTGGTTAATGTGTAATAACTTTTTTACGAATTCTGAGCGTTTGCAGACGATAATAAGTGCTCTTAGTATAAATACTCAGGTGATTATGCAAAATCGTGCGCTCTGATTGGTTCGCTATCTCGGATTATCAGCCGATAATCATCTCGACGAACAAAATGGATGCCAGTCGTTCGAGCGCTTTTGATGAAATAAAATTTTTTCGAGTTGTACAATGCTTTTTCTTTCCTTTTTTTGAAAGAATCACCTGTGTATTTATACTAAAACAATTATTCGCCTCAAACTCAGTGATTATTGGTGAATATTCACCGATAATCACTTCGCCTTCGGCGAAAAATTGTTAAATACAAGCAGTAAATTTAACAGGTTACCGCCTGATAAGGAGAATACTACAACTGCATATTTAGAAAATCAAGAGAAACAAACCAAACCAATCAAACTGGCTTCAGTAATATGACGAAAACACCCAACTATGTTCAGCACATGGTGGATATGTTGCTGTTACAAATGCACATTGTTTATGAAGCGCCATGGAAGCAGGACAGTGCCAACAAGCTTTAAGACTGGGGCAAGCAATTTCCAAATATGGTATATGGGAAAGATTGAATTTGGACAAGCTGTGCCGGAACATGTGTTGCATTTTTCAAGTCTTCTGGGTTTCTGGTAATAATTATGCGACGGTTTTCCGTTAAACGGGTAAAATACAACGGCTAACCAACGGGTAGTCAACGGCTTTTCTAACGCTTTCAACGGATGCGCAAAAATTTCCAACGGGTTGGAATTTTTTTTCCAACAGTTTGTGAAAATTTTTCCAACGGCTTTTACCAACACTACAACGGGTTGCCGAACGGCTTTTTTCAACGGTTCTTGTATATTATTATAACTGTTAGTTAGTACGCGCCCTGTGATTGGTCAATTTAGTGGGCCGTACTTCACTGTACGGCTCGCTAAATTCAAAAGTTTGTTTAGGTCACCAAAGAGATATAATAAATATCTTACAAACCTCGTTTTCTCGGTCCGTACTGTAAGTTACGGATCCTCGTTGTTTCCGAGCGGAAAAACTCGGTCCGTAACTTACAGTACGGAAAATTTTTTGAAAGAGGGAAAACCTTTTTAGAGGTTTATTCTGTACCTTTGTGATTGATGTCCAGGTTGAGAGGATGGAGCCTTTCCTTTACCAAGTCCATGTCCTTTTTGTGGTCTTATTCGTCCTGGTCTGGGCTCTCGGATTACCATCCAGGGATACTAATGAACAAATAACAGACAATTTCAAGCCCTTAGCGATTTTCAATGAAGTACAGATGCAATCATCCTGACCACGAGCCATACACAGATAACAAACTGAAATTCATAAAATCTCGCCACTGAAAGGAATAAGAACTGCATTTTCAACCAAATTGAAAGCTTAAAAAATGAAAACAGCAATTTATTTCATACTTGCCTCTAATTCAGAGTCACCTGCATTGATCATCAGGTGTTCCATCAGTGCACCAAGTATTTCTCGTTCTTCATAAAAAGAGTTGAAACATCCAATTTACAACAATCACAAAAAACAAAAACTTGACCATCCATAGCAACACTATAGTAAATAACAAAACTGTATAATTGTGAACACAGGATAAATTGCCAAGGGTAAATGTGCCCCATTATCACAGACAATCACAAGGTAGCAATGGACAATGTTTTGCCATATCCTCCACATGGGCCTGGATGCTCCACCTTTATAGAGAGCACTCCAATTAGCAGTGGTTGAATGGCAGCACGAAGTACAAGGCCTGAAGTGCGACAAGGTCCGACGTGTGACAAGGTCCGACATGTGACAAGGTCCGACAACCTCCAGTGGGAGGATATGTGCCAGACTGGTCTTGTTTAAGGACCACTTAGCAGTGCGGCCCATCTGAAAAAGCTCCAGCAAGCAGCACAAAACAAGATAAAGTGGCAAGCTTTCAGAAAGTAATGGACTGATTTCCATCACAGGATGTCAGACTAATGTAACAGCCAAAACACAGTTACTTACTTACTTACTTACTTATAAATTGCCAGTAGAACAATACAGTTGTATCGGGATTTTTTTTCATGTTGTACATGAAAAACTAGAAAAGGTTCTTTAAGGTGGGCTTAAGAGGGATTACAACACAAGAAATTGGATAAATCAAATGAGTTGATTAAGTAAGTTATACCACCGTAAGGTGAATGGGAGGTGCTGACATTTCAAGCGTTAGCCCTTCGTCGGAGCGAACTAGAAACTAGAAACTATCCCCACAATAATTAAGAGGGATTAGACTACCTATACAAAATGTATAACTGAGAGAGAAGAAAACTCACCAATCAGAGGATTGAGTCTGAGGTCCAGAATAACAATAGTGGTGTTGAACTTAAGAACATGTTGAAAATACATTGCACCTTCAGTTGAAATGCCACACTCTTGCATATCTAGTGCTGAACACAAAAACATGTCTTACCGTAAATTATTTTCTTGAATTCTTTTCATTTTACTGTAATTCTTGACAGTACAGAAATGGTTGATAAAATAATTATACTAATTGAATATTGGATAACATTAATTACCTTTGACCCAAAGATCATCTTTCAAAGCTTCTGCAAGCAGCTCAACCCCATGATCACTGATCATTGGATTTTTACAGATAGTGATTCTGCGAAGGCCTGGCATTCTGTTGAGATCTGGCCGACGATAACGCAAACTGTCTTGCCAAGCCACACTGTGCCGCTTGGTGGCTTGATGCTATTTATACAAATCAAGCAAACAACATGTGACATGGACTACAAACTCCATAAAAATCTGAGCACAAAGTTCTGTGATACCCTTGTTGTATACAGGAATACCAACGAGGAGCACTGTACTTGGACCCTTGCATAGGTACAGTACCTTAACCCTTTAAGCCCTGAGAGTGACTTTATAGATTTTACTACGACTAACGCCAGACGATGTTACTTGTCATAGGGAGACCCCTTAGGGCTTGAAGGGTTTACAGGTTACTTTAGCCCTTTAAGCCCCAAGGGGTCTCCCTGGGACGAGTGAAATTGTCTGGCGTTAGCCAGAGTGAAATCTGTAAAGACACTATTGGGGCTTAAAGGGTTAAAACACAGGGTACATACAGCACATTTAATACATGCTAAGTTAACAATAATAATAATAATAATAATAATTATAATAATAATAATAGTGATTGGTGCACTTGGCAAAGGCGCACACGAGCCATTAAGGCCCAAACGGCCAGAGCTTATCCCGGTTTCTGTAGCATGAAGTACCTGGGAGTATTATTACTCCCCCTGGATGGGATGCTAGTCCATCACAGGGTCACCCCCAGCATTGTATCGCCGGTACCCATTTATACACCTGGGTGGAGAAAGACAGTGTGGAGTAAAGTTTCTTGTCTAAGGAAACAACACAGTGCCAGCACCAGGGCTTGAACTCCAAACCTCCTGCTCGGAAGTCTGACACGCTAACCACTACACCACTGTGCCTCCACAGTGCACTTGGATGTATCTCGAAAAATGCAAAAGCCTGGTGTGGGAAGCTAGATCTACAGGTCTGACATCCTCAGAAGTTTACAGTTGTCGACCATCCTCAGAACTGCTATAAACCTGTTGCGGAAAGTGTTGTCTGCGGAGAGTTGCTGAGACATGACCGCGAAAACCCAGAAAAAAAAACACAAAAACCTGGAGAGAATTGTAATAATAATAATAATAATAATAATAATAATAATAATAATAATAATAATAATAATAATAATAATAATAGTAATAGTAATAGTAATAGTAATAGTAATAGTAATAATAATAATACCGGTAATAATGATACTGTAATCCACTCTAATAAACAGGACCATTTTTTTTTACATAAAGTACACAATGCAGTGCAGACAGGAATTAAGAGGACCAGAGTATGCCACTAACTAAGTACTGGTATTATTAAATTACCAAATGCTGAAAACAAAATTATCTAAATGTAGTACAACAATATTTACCTTAACAACTTGCGCCAGGCTCTCTGCTCCTCTCCATGTGAGAGTACAGCCAGTAAAATTTACAGTTGTTATGGATGTTGAATTTTTTATGGCATTGCAAAGAACTGAAAGTTTGAAAAATAACATTAAACCCCACCATTTAATAAAGTGATCATTTGACCTAAAATGTCTGCTTCTGATAATTTGTTTTTATTTAAAAATTAACAGTAAAAAGTATCAGATTCTGGAAATAATTAAGTGAGCACAGTAGATACAGTGTAAGTGTCATGTACCACAATGGGCAAATGATAAATTATAAATTGTGAAATTTTGAGATAACCACATATTCCACTGTTTACAGTGAAGTCAGAGTTACAAAAAAAACCTTACTTTCCAGTCCTCCATCACCAATTTGACAGAATTCTACAGAAAAATGTTGTAGAGTTTTGTTCCTGGCTATGCCCTGGATGGAATAAAATATCAACATACTTTACACTACACTGTATTAATTACAAAACTGTGATGATAAACATGTCTAGTACTATGCTTATCAGTTGAGTGTGCCCAGAAGAAAGTTTCATGCCCAACTTTTACTGTTAAAACCCTGCTGTTGTCAAGGGTAACAGAGCCAGATTCCATTGGAAATGTTTCATGTATTCATGTCATCAGCAGCAAAGTGAGAGAATTCTTGAACAATGAATTAGTGAAAACACGGAGAAGATAAACTCCAAAGGCAGAACTATCCTCAGTGGCTGTGCACTTTCGCAAATATAACAGTTTGGTTGGAACTCGCACTAATCATATGAACATGTCACACTATAGGCGAAGACTGATGACGTCAATAAACAAGACGTTTCCCATGAAACTAGCTGTTACCCTTGACAACAGCGGGGGTGAGATTTCCGTACAGGTCCCTACTTTATTATGTATGCTGTAGATATACTATTTAGTTCCTCCAAAATAAGTAAAGTTTGCGCATACAATGCCCAAGACAATACAGCTATAGCATGCATGATGAAGTAGGGACCTGTGCGGAAATCATTCCCAGCGTGGTTTTAACAGTAAAACTTGGGTGTGAAACTTCCCTTGTGGCACGCTCAACTGATAAGTGTAGTACATAGTTTTATGTCTGAAGGAAGAAAGGGGAGAGGTGTGAAGCTGGTACCATAACAACAAAGGATTCCTCAAAGTCAGGTGAGAACTTTACATCTGTACCTTGACTTTGTCTCTTATGGGATGTGAATTCTATGTGGGTGGATTGAGCAAGGGCTTCACCCAAAGCAATATCAGGGTTTGCTATTTATTGATGGGCAAAATAAGACAAGATTTCTGTTGAACCTCAAAGTCTTTTATACATGTTGTAGCTGTTATGTTTTGTTCTGTGAAAAAAAGCTGCAGTATGTACAATGGAGTACAGGGTTGAATAAAATACTTCCCCCTTTATACAGTGCCTTGGCTTTTTGTACAACTTAAATCCCAGGACAGATTGAATTAGTGCAGTGTTATAAAATAATAAAAATAAGAGAAAATGACCCACCTTAGCAAGACAAATCAAGTCACGTTCTCTTAGAGGTATTCCTTGGAAAACTAAGGAATGCAAGTTCTCTGTGATACCAAGACATTCTTTGACAGTCCTTTTACAACAGAAAAATAACTATATCAAGAGAGTGAACAGAAAGGAAACTTGAATGAAGGAGAAGATGTAACACAACTTCGCGGAGTGGGGGGGAGGGGGAATTATGACGATTTACATCCACAGTACCTGCAAACTCTGTATGTAATATCCTTGCTACGAATCGGGGGAGCTTTCTTTCTCAAGGCCAGTAACCGCTGCTCTGAAACTTCTGATTGAGAGCAGAAAAATAAAGAACGAAGTTAATACAATTGTTTGTTTTTTTAAATTACACACGCCCTCGTAAAATACCTCCGTCAGGGTAAAGTGTTTGCTGCCAAAAACTCCGGAAAGCCAGCAACTTCAATGTTTTGTTAATTTTCAAAGCGTTCAAAATAGGAGCCCAGTCAGGATGGCGAATTCGATCTGCATTGCAATCAATCGTAAGTTCATCTAAATTTGCAGTGATGGATCCAAGAGGACAGGAACTTTGCAAAGCGCAAAGACTTTCGTAGCAAGAGGCGAAGTCAGTTGAGTTTTTCTGTCGCTGTCGCACGGTTTCAATCATAGTCATATTTCCCGCCTTTTCTCCTCTTCCAATGACAACAGGACTTCAAAATCCTCGAGACCACACATTGAAAAATTCCTCCTCTACTGAAAAAAGCTAATATCGTCAAAAATCGACGTGAAAACAGCTTGGAACTCGAAGTAATACGTTTACCGAAGCTACTTTCATGTGTTCTGCAACGGTTTGATAACAGTTCAAGTTTGCTGTTGTTGTGCGCGGGCTCAAACAAGTGGCACACAATTCTTGAGAACAGCGGAAACAACGTGAGAATCAATATGGCGCATCTTAGCACGGATCCCGCTTCAAAGGACAGGTAACTATGTGTCCTTCTATACAGTTTATCCATAGTACGATTTCTTAATTATTACGATAATATTAATATAGCGAAGATTATCTATCATTAGGTGGATTATTGTTTATCCCGCTTACCTGAATAGCAGAAGAACCCTTCAACAAGGAAGACGGATTCCGAAAGCTAAGGTGCTTTGTCGAACTTGATACAATGATAGCAGTTAAGATAAAAAAGACAACGCAGAGGCACATTACTTTCACAGTTGATAAGTTCTTAGTTTACATCCTATCCCATCGTCTGATGGCGAAAGTTTTGCCCGATGGCTTGGCGATTTATATTGGTTAAGCTACTGGACGGTAGCCGGTTTCTTGGTGTGCTCAAACAAACACAACATGTAAAGTATGTGTTATAAAAAGGAACGAATACACAGAATCGTTCCAGTGTTTTCTGTTATGATGAATGTATATACTTAGACTACAGAATACAAACTGACTTATTCAATAGCTCATGAGTCTAGTTCAGTAGCTGCAACTTTTTAGTACACCAATTTGAAGAAAAGCCGGGGCAATGGGCAGTTTACTTAACATGTGCATGATACCACAGGCAGCTGATAACCCTACCGTGTACGAGATAAGAGATGTTTGTCAAAGTCAAGGTTTATCCTGTGAAATAGAGGTAAGTATCCACAGTCTGTTCTTTTTAATGTGGTGAGAAAAAAATAAATAAACAAGCGGAGTGCACTGAAGATACATGTAAAAGACAGGCATCTGTACTTACTCAAAATAATGTTCGCATTTATTACAAGAAGTTAGGATAATCAAATGAATTGATAAAGAAAGTTATACCACTGTAAGGCAAAAGAGAGGTGCTGACGTTTTGAGGGTTAGCCCTTCATCAAAGCATTTTAGCCCTTTGCTCCGACAAAGGGCTAACGCTCAAGACGTCAGCACCTCCCTTTCACCTTACGGTGGTATAACTTACTTCACCAATTTGTTTGATTATCCCAACTTCTTGTGCTTCAGTTCCCCACCGATGCAGCACTAGTTTCTTTAGAAATTATCCTTACAATTCACATTGATCAGTCTGTCAGGCACTCTACCTGGGACCCTGTAACATAGAATTATTTAAGGCAAATGGTTGCTCGCTTTGTACACTACTGGGGTTATAGCAATTCAGGTGTCAGTGGCAAATAAATACAATGGTTGAGTTTGTAGCAAAAGTACAATTGTCTTTTCTAGCAGACTGAGAGTAAGATTTATATGTCTTTAACAGTGTTTACTAAAACAATAGTTCTTTTCCACTTTGATGAATATTGCTTTTACAAATATCCTGCTCCTAGTCACCTCAGTTTTGGAGAGCAATCATTCTTAGTCATTCTATGATTTTTTCCTGGTTAGAACAAGTTTTATCCAAGGGACAGTGCCAAAGATGCTCAGTGTAAAGGGAGAGTCAGAGTTCAGCTGAAACAGAGTGATAACAGTTTTGTACATGAAAATTTCCAATCAAGTAAGGACAACTGTTCCATTATCATTAACCTCTTGTTTGCAAATTAGCATTCTTGCCCAACATGACTACAAAATTTTAGTCTCTTTTAGTCTCTCTCTTTTTCCTAGTCTCCTTTGCAGGCGTTGTCATTGCACAATGAGCCAGACAACAGCTGTGGATGAGACAAGGGTTTTTCAAGACTGATACACAGTCTGTCATATTGCAAGTACAGTAATAACGTGTAGTATGGCTGGCCTCCCAATCTTCACCTGTCAAATAACAGGCTTTGATACCCTTGCAAAAAATGTACTGGTACTATTCATTTGTTGGAAGTAGGTGTTCAAGAGATAAGGCAGTTGGTTATGATATACAACTATTGTCATAATTTGCTTGCTCTCAGTTCATATTGACTTTTGATGGTCGGCTTCCCACTTCACCTACTGGCTATTACTTGACTCCAATGGTCCCTTAAAAATGCCCTGCAACAATGTTTACTGTAACTGTAATATCAAGTACTGTGACAGAGTGACATCATTGTATTTTCTCTGAGTTTCAGAGAAAATTTAAGCATTTTACTAGATTGTTTGTTATGTACTTGGAATATTTGTACAAGTGCTGTAATGTGCCCTAAATTCATGAAAGTTGCTCTGTTGGGTATCAGCTTTTAGTAAAACCAGAAACCAATATGGCTGATAGTCAGCTGGGGCAACAGGGCACGGAAACCGGTCATGACTCCCCCAAAATATAACGCCTCTGTCATGACGCCCCCCAACTACAAGACATATCGCCCCTTATCATTAAGATGTAACGCCACCGAACTTGAGTTAAGAAATGAAATACATGTAGGGATGTTGGATTTAACAAAGGTAACAGTAGATGAAAACAACTTCTCGTGAACTCAATGATGCGTATTACTTGTCTGTTGCTGGTAACCAGTCATGTGATGCGAGGTCACCTCGCACAATACTAGAGGGATCGATGTAAGTATCTGAGCAACTGTGCACCTACCCCTCCCCCAACCCATTAACGCTAACTTTTTATAACTTAAATAACTCAGATACTACGCACGCGCTGATTGGTCGAAAACCTATGGGTTATTGTGCTGGTAAACCCATAGAAAAGAGAAAGATTTTCTGTTTTTATTGAAAGTTAGTTTATAAAAGAAATAAACCACAGTTTCTGTGGGTTTACCGGCGTAATAAACCACGTGGGATGTTGAAAAGAGCTTGTAAATCACTCACCTGCGGCTCGTGATTTACCAGCCCTTCGAGTGTTCTCCCAACATCCCAAGAAAATAGAAACTGCGGTTTATTGCTTAAATAACTGGTTGGGTTTGAGAAGAGGTAGTTGCACAGCTGCCCAGAAACTTACATTGATCCAACTTGAGCTGGTTCAAAAAAGAATTACTCTAAATTTAAGTCGCACTTGACAAGACTCCCTTGTTGCTTTGTACAGCAAACAACATGGAAAACAACCGAACAAAGTGTTGTAACCATAATGAAATGGCTTTATTCAACTTACAACCAAACTAGATTACAACAAGATGGCTGCCACACAACGTTCCTACTTTAGTACTGCCAAACATACTGCGGGCTCACACACCACATGACAACCATTTGAATAAAACAATAGGAGGATTACATCACTCTTCGTCCCTAAGGCTTAAGACTAGCTATAACTGTTTGTGCAAAGTCAAAACTCAGTCACTGTCAACTTTAACTGTTCTACCACCCATAGCGGGCTGGAGGCTTGATTTGACGAGTCGAACGTCGAAGTACGGGTGCTTCGACGGTAGGTCCCTGCTGTGAATCAGAAGGAGCTGGGGTAAGGTTAGGCTCCTGCATTGAACCAGGTGCTGGGGTTGACTCTTCACCCACTTGGCTAATTGGTACACTTTCCCGTAGTGAATCTGGCGACTCCATGGGTGGAGTGCATGGACATGGGGCCAGGTCCCGGAGCGAGACTGTTGATTCTCTTCCATCTTGGTACTTAATATGTGCATAAGTAGGATTAACATCTATCAACTGTACCTGGTCAACAAGCGGGTCATTCTTGCTCAATCTAACAAATCGTCGCAGTAGAACTGGTCCTGGATTTTGCAGCCATGAAGGCAGTGAGGTGCCAAACGATGAGCGTCGTTGGAAGTTGAAGAACCGTTCGTGTGGGGTAGCATTCGTAGAGGTAGAAAGGAGTGACCTTATGGAGTGAAGAGCATCTGGAAGTGCCAGTTCCCATCGGGAATCAGGTAAATTCATAGACTTAAGGGAAAGTCTAACAGACTTCCAAATAATTCCATTGTACCGCTCGACCTGGCCATTTCCAATCGGGTGGTAGGGAGTTGTCTTGCTCGTAGCTATACCTCTTTGAGATAGGTATTGCTTAAGTTCTTGTGAGAGGAATGAAGTGCCACGGTCAGAGTGGATGTAGCTGGGCATGCCACAGAAGGTAAATATCTGGTCAAGGCACTTGATAACAGTTGATGAGCTCATATCTGGGCATGGGAATGCAAATGGAAAGCGTGAATATTCATCTACCACGGTCAAAAGGTATGCATTGCGAGTTGCTGTTGGTAGGGGACCTTTGAAGTCAATGCTGAGCCGTTCCATGGGCTGTGTGGCCTTGATAAGAGCTCCAGTTGGTGGCTGGTAAAATTGGGGCTTCAGTTCTGCACAGATCCTACAAGATGCACACATTTTCTTGACATCGTCAGTAGAGTAAGGTAAGTTCTTGGACCTTACAAAATGCAGCATCCGGGTTACCCCAGGATGGCAAAGTGCTGAGTGAATTTCCTTGAGACTTGTTGTTGACATAGAAGAAAGGAAAGCACGAGTAAATGAATCTGGAGCCACATTTTCCTTCCCAGGTCTATGCTCCACTGTATAGCTGAAAGAAGCTAACTCAAGTCGCCAGTCTTGAATCTTGTTGTTTTTTATCTTTGTTCGCCTTCTGTTATCGAACATATAGGCCACAGAGCGTTGATCTGTCTTGAGTGTAAAGTGACGCCCGGCAAGGAAGTGTTGCCACTTTCGGACAGCTTCAATGATGGCCATGGCTTCCTTCTCGACTGGAGGATAGTGAAGTTCACTGCCATGGAGGGATCTGGACATAAACGCAACAGGCCGACCCCCTTGGTTAAGTGTAGCAGAAAGAGCAACTTCAGATGCATCACACTCAACCACGAAAGGTAGACTTTCATCTATCGACTGGAGAGTGGCTTTCTCAAGTTCTTTCTTGAGCATGTTAAATGCTGATAAGGCAGTTTCCTCCAGTGGGAAGTTGGTGGCTTCCACCAGCGGCCTTATTTTGTCTGAGAAGTTTGGTATCCATTTTGCATAGTAAGCAAACATGCCAACCACCCTCCGCAGGGATTGAATGTTCTTTGGTGGTGGAAATTCCTGGAGAGGACGAAGCCTTTCCTCATCGGGAGCAATTACCCCATTGCCAACACAGTAGCCAAGTACGTTGATGAAAGGCTTGGACTCAATGGACTTGCCTTCATTAAGAGTTAAGTTCCTGCGTTTGATAGCTTCATGAAACTTCTCAGCATTTTTGTCATGTTCCTCTTGATCCTGTCCAGCAACAGTAATGTTATCCAAAAATGGAAATGTGTCATCAAGCTTCTCCTCCTGAACAAATCTGTCCATTGCCCTTTGGAAGACAGCAACACCATTGGTGAGTCCAAAGGGTACTCGACAGAACTGATAAAGTCTCCCATTAGCTTCAAAGCCAGTGTACTTTCGGTCAGACCCTTTTATTGGCACTTGATGATAGGCACTCTTCAAATCAAATGTTGAGAAGACTTTATACTTAGCAAGTTTGTTGACCATGTCATCAATCCGAGGAAGGGGGTAGGAATCCAATTCTGTGTACAAATTGATAGTTTGCGAATAGTCTATACAGAGTCGTTTCTTATGCCGGTTCAAGGGATCCTTTGAAACAACTACTTGTGCTCTCCATGGTGATGTGCTAGGCTCGATAATCCCTTCATCCAGGAGTTTCGTTATCTCTTGGTTTATGAACTTCTCGTCTTCTGAGCTGAAACGCCTGGATTTAGTGGCAATTGGCTTACAATTAGGAAGTAGGTTTGCAAACAGTGAGGGCTTTTCAACAGCAGCTGTAGAGAGGGCACAGGCTGAAGTACTCTTTGCGATAACCAACTCTGGTTTCGAGCCGCCAAATTCAGTGGTAACACTTTTGTGCTCTTTTTGGAAGTCTTGGCCAAGGATAATGTCGCTACAAAGATCTTTAAGCACACCCAAACGGACAGAAGGGTAGGTACGTTGATCAAGGGTAACAGGAGTAAAACAGTGGCCAAGGACATTGGTCTTGAGCGAAGTAAGAGCCATAGATATTTTCTGCGTTGATGGATGGAGCTTAAGACACAGTTTCTTTGCCATATTCTCACTTATGTAGCTGTCTGAACTACCAGAGTCAATAAGTGCGATCAGGCAAGTACCACCGATAGACACTTTTGCAGAGGCTTGTATCAGACTTTCTGGGCAAGCAGCAGTAATTGTACAAAGGGCTGGCGAAAACATAGAGGCTGCTGGGTCTGCATTTACCTTTGACTTGCACACTTTAGCATAGTGACCTTTCTTACCACACTTATTACAATAACAGTTCCGGGCTGGGCAATTTCTTCTGTTGTGGAAAAGGTCACCACAGAAAAAGCACTTATTTGGTGTTACTGCAGCGGCTAAGGAATTTCCAACTGATGTAGGGGCTCCAGAAGTCTGTCTTGATGCAGTGACTCCAGGAGCCTCTGTTGATGCAGGAAATCCAGACGTATGTTCTATAGAGGGCTTTGGCAATGCTGCAGTAGTAGGAGTCCCAGGCATAGTATACACTTCAGAATTCTTTTGCGCCAAGTCCAAAGACATTGCTTGATCAAAAGCAGTCTTGAGATCCAGTTGTCTGTTTTCCAACAGTCGTTGGCGGATTAATGACGACAAGAGCCCATTAATGAAAGAATCCCGGACCAATTCTTCACGATACTGTTCAGCAGTAACATTTCTAAGGTTACAATCCTTGCTTAGTTTGTGAAGTTCTTGAAGAAATTCTGTAAGGGACTCACCAGGTTTCTGTCGCCTTGTTGCGAGTAGATGTCGAGCAAATACCTCGTTGGGCGTTTTAACGAACAGTTGCTCCAAAATTCGAATGGCCGAGTCGTAGTCCTCACACCCTTCGATGTATTCGTAAACATTGTGCGATACATAATTCACGAGGGTTCTGTGTTTGTCGGGGGCCCTTTCACCACATTCATCGATGAAATTCGTGAAGGTTCGATGCCAATGCCTCCATTCTTTCGTAGCTGTGGGCGAATTTGGATCCAAGTCGAGCCGAGCTGGTTTGAGTAGCGTATCCATGCGTTTTCTGTGTTTTAAGTTGAATAAATTGTTGTAACCATAATGAAATGGCTTTATTCAACTTACAACCAAACTAGATTACAACAAGATGGCTGCCACACAACGTTCCTACTTTAGTACTGCCAAACATACTGCGGGCTCACACACCACATGACAACCATTTGAATAAAACAATAGGAGGATTACATCACAAAGTAAACTTCAGGAAATGAAGATATTAAAAAAAAAAAACAGTCGGTTATACTTGATCACGTATTTTACCACAATTTCTACTAATCTCGCAATCTGATTGGCTAACTTGCCGTTGTCGAGAAGAATCTAGACAACGCTGTTCGTGTCAATGTGTCACGCAAAGCAATAGCCAATCAGAAATCAGAAACGCTCATTTTGGGGAATAAACCAATCAGATTGCGAGAAAGTCATAGACAACGCTTGCTCTTTCTTGATCTTGGTCACGCTCTGAAAAAAATTTTTTCTATGACGTTTTTTAATGTTGCTACTGTGGTAAAAAACAAATCGAACGTGATTTAGCGTTGTTTGTACTCTTATGGACAACGAGTACGTGTCATCACAGTGGTCCAAATGTTGTGGACTCACGAGGCCCAGGCTCTTTATAGATTTGTCTGTAGTTAATAGAAGGGAATAATTTATCTAAGAAAAGTTTGTGATTCTATTAGATGCCATTTCTCCATAAGGATCTTTTCTTAAGTTGGGAACACATGGGTTGTACTGTGTTACAAAGGGTAGTATCATTTTGCGCACTTTTGTTTTTTCTCTGAGGGCTGACTTCCGGTCAGAGAATTTCACTTCTGAGAGCACTTTGTCCATTAGGTTGTTTGGTAGTCTCTTGCCCTTAGGTTTTGTTTGAATCTGGTGATGTTTTCCTCAAGTTTCTCTGTAGGAGTTAGTTCGGTGGAGTCTCGGGGCCTCTCCTTTGATAAAACCTTTCTTGACTCGCGTTGGGTGACAAGATTTGACGTGCGTGTACTGAATGGTCTCAGTTGGCTTTGAAAATAATAAGTGCGCCTATCAATGATACACTCTTTCTCGAACTTTGCCTCTTTGTAAATGCGCGTGTTATGTGTGGAGCCTCATGACCGTAATGTTACCGTCCCTCCCCTGGGCAGTCCCTGGAACAAGTCCAGCCTTTCGGGCCCGGGGAATTGTCTAAGGCAGGTCTGTCTCGGGGGTGGGGGGTGGGGGCAAATTGAAAATAATTCCTCTATGAATATATATTACTCCTCGAAAATGAGTTCTTCGTTTCAAGCTTCCCGCCCTTTTACCTCACGGTTGTATAACTTGCTTAATCAATTCACTTGATAATCCCAATTTCTTGTGCTTCAATTCCCCACCAACGTAGGACCAGTTTTTTTAGAAACTATTCCCACTATAAAAGTTTTGTCACTACCAAAAAGTTTGTCATGTACAGCAGGAAGAATTTTGTCACGGATGGAAACAATTTTGTCATGGTTAGAAAGAAAGTTGTCATGAATGAAAAGAAAGTTGTCATGGGTAGAAAGAAAGTTGCCATGGATGAAAATAAAGTTGTCATGGGTAGAAAGAAAGTTATCATGGGTAAGAAAGAAAGTTGTCATGGATGTAAAGAAAGTTATCATGGGTTGAAAGAAAGTTGTCATGGATGAAAAGAAAGTTGTCGTGGGTTGAAAGAAAGTTGCCATGGATGAAAAGAAAGTTATCATGGGTTGAAAGAAAGTTGTCATGAATGTAAAGAAAGTTATCATGGGTTGAAAGAAAGTTATCATGGGTTGAAAGAAAGTTGTCATGGATGAAAAGAAAGTTATCATGGGTTGAAAGAAAGTTGTCATGGGTAGAAAGAAAGTTGTCGTGGATGAAAAGAAAGTTGTCGTGGATGAAAAGAAAGTTATCATGGGTGGAAAGAAAGTTGTCATGGATGAAAAGAAAGTTGTCGTGATACCTATGAGCCACCGTACCTTTTCGTATGCTGATGCTCAAATTACTAGCACGTGACGCGTACCGCTGTTTACGTTACAAAGGTCAAAACAAATCGCAAGCTATCTGTAGTTAGAAGTCAACAGTTCAGAAGCAGTAAATGGCGGTCGGCACGCGAAATTGGGAGAGCGCACTTTTGCTCCTTCTGGTACTACTTTCGTTAACCTCACTTATTTCTGGAAGAGTCCTTGTTGCTGAAATACCAGATGAATCGTGGAACTATGTTAAAGTTAGAGAAAACGCTTACATGTTTTGGTGGCTGTACGGCGCTCAAACGGCCACACCATCAGAACGACTAAACAAACCCCTTGTCCTGTGGTTACAAGGAGGGCCAGGTGGATCATCAACGGGTTTTGGCAATTTTGAAGAACTTGGTCCATTGACAGTGGATCTCACTCCTCGGAACACGACTTGGTTGAAGGCAACCAACGTTCTATTCGTAGATAATCCCGTAGGAGCTGGTTTTAGTTACGTGACGGACAAAACTGCATACACAACAAGTGTTGCCGGTAAGAGCTCTGTTCTTCGCCTTTATTTCTTACTAACGATTTCAAATTTGTTTGAAAAATACGTTTTAGGAATTGCTGAATCATGCATTAAAGATAATGTTTTTTTATTAAATAATTTCAGCTGATCATCTCGTGACCAATTGGCTTAAGTGTCACTTCCGCTGTTGAATTTCAGAGTCAAGCATCAATTTGTGATCTTTCTCTCTCGTCTTTTTTTTTGGCCTAATATTCCCTGACCATCTCGTGATAAGTGCTACCCGGCTTACGTCATCTTGTGCCTGCACATAACAGAACTTTTGCTGTTGTATTTCACAAGTAACCTATACACTAGTGTAAACCTAGACCCTTTTCTTAGGTTGGGGTCGCACTTGAGACAAATACTTGAAATGTCTGAAGATGTCGCAGACAATTTTATCTCAGAACTTGTCCGAGACAATTAAATGTTGTCGTTTTGCGGTCGCACTGTGGACACAATCATCAGAGACAAACGTTAAGTAAAGATAAGACCTGTCACTTCTGGCGCTTTGTTTTATTTCACCGCAAAAATGATATTTCCTGCTCAATTTGTAGAATAGAACTGCCGCAATGAGTCCGCGCCAGTTCGCTCTGTTTTATTTGTATGTTCTGAACGTTAATGCAGCTAACGATGCTCAAAGAGTTATTCTCCTTTCTTCCCTCCGCCAAATCTGCCCTCGCTGGTGGAAAAATGTTCTGCGTAATTTGCTGCCTCAAGAACAACGGCCCTGGCCTATAGTGGTCTTGCAATTCAATTTGGGTTCATTATTTGATCGGAATGGATGTCCCAAAAACCGGGAAAAATGTTTCGAAATCGTGGATTCGTGATTAGCCGTGAACGATACGAAGGTCGCATCATAAAGTGAAATGTGAAGCGGAAAAAAACTAAGGTTCACTGAATTGACTGACAAGTTTATCACAAGAAAAACATTTTTTGTTTGTTGTCCGCAAAAAGTCGTGCTCCGAGGCAGGACGACGGCACCTTTGAAGACTTGTCTCCGTGGACAAGTTGATGGCCGCGTCGAGACAAGTAGGTCGCACTTGGCGTGGTCAACTGATGACAGGAATTTGACGGATTTTATGGTTATCAAAACAATCTTGTCTAAGTTTGTCCCAAGTGCGACCCCTGCCTTAATAACGTCGTTTTTGCTGCATAACAGACATAATAGTATATCACGGAAATGAATAAATGAGGTATTGATCGCTTTTAAGAGCCACTGAGGTGATGTAATAACACCAATATTGAATCAAACCAAATAAAAAACGATCGATGAAAATCGATGGTAATCGATGATAATCGATGACAGTCGATGAAAAGCGATGAAATTAAAAGTCACAAAATGTTCCGTCATCGATTGGTCATCGATTTCCAATATCAATCGATTAATTGGCATCGATTGTTATCGATTGATATCGATTATCATCGATTGGTTAGGCTGGGGTGCTAGAGATCTCGAGTTGACTGAGTGGTGCACTTCACAGTCACGCATTCTGTTTTCCTGCCTGGCTACGTGAAAGCGAGGAGTGTGGTGATGTCATGATGGGACTTGCAATTGAAAAACTGAATAGCACTTGCTGAGAAATTTTTGTTATCATGGGAACAGTAAGTAGTGTTAAAAGTACTAAAAACTTGCCATACAGTGGTAAAGTGTGCTTGCAACATTTAAGTGCAAGAACCCTGATCAAGTTTGTTGGCTTTTCTTCTTCTCTCAGGTATAGCCTATGATTTGGTAACACTCTTCGGGGCATTTTTGGAAAGTGAACCTACATTTGAAGATATTCCATTTTACATCTTCTGTGAATCATATGGTGGTAAAATGGTGGCTGCTTTTGGTGTGGCATTATATGAGGCCATCCAAAGGAAGGAAATCAATTGTGACTTTAGAGGGGTTGCCTTAGGGGATTCATGGATCTCCCCTGTGGACTCTGTATTGACCTGGGCACCATACTTGTATGCTGTCAATCTGTTGGACCAGAAAGACTTTGACATGGTAAACCATTCAGCTCAAGCCACTGCCACAGCTGTTGCTGAAGGCAAATACAAAGATGCCACTCAGCTGTGGAGTGTAACAGAGGAAATCATTGCTGAGACTACAGACAATGTTGATGTCTACAACATTCTGAGGCACAATGTACCACTATTCTCTAAGTCATTTGGAAATAGCACACTGGATAGGCTCTATGCCCAGCATGTGGGACGTCTCTACACCGACCCTTTAACAGAGCTCATGAATGGGCCGATCAGAGAGAAGCTGGGTATAATTCCTAGTAATGTGACTTGGGGAGGCCAGTCTACAGAGGTGTTCACTTATCAATCTGAGGATTTCATGAAGCCGGTAATAGACGATGTCAGTCAACTCTTGAATTATGGATTAAATGTTGTGGTATTTCAAGGGCAACTTGACATGATTTGTGCGACAATGGGCGCTGAAAAGTGGATAACAAAGCTCGACTGGAATGGATTAAAAGAATTTCTCATTGCCAGCAGAAAACCTCTATATCCACCATCAGGCATGAAAGACAGAAACACAGGGGCATTTTATAAGGCGTTTAAGAACCTTGAGTTTTACTATATCTTAAAAGCAGGCCATATGGTTCCCACTGACAATGGAGAGATGGCTTTGGAAATGGTCAAAAGAATAGTTGGTGAAGAATTTTAATATGAAATTTCAAGAATTAAGTTAAACTGAAGCCTTGAGGAATTTGTGTTCTTGATGAAACAAGATTTCTATCTCCTTGAATTCTTGTAAACTAACTGTAATCTTCACACTATTTGTGTAGTTTTTCTATTGATTAATTTGCCGAGACCACTTCAGCTGTGATGAAACTACAGAAGCATTAATTTGAAAATTGGATTGGTCTAGTGAAACTGTATCTGTTGGCTTTATGAAGTAACTGATATTGTGATGTCAGATTACACTGTCATTGACTTCTTAAAACAACAAATCTAGTGATGATTTGTAGTAGACATACTGTAGATTTTGTATGCAGCTGATTCATTTTTTGTTTGAAAATTTCTTATGAAGATTAATAAAGAACCTTGTGGTACCTCAAAGTCTGGCTGTATAAACTGGGCCTTCACCCCTTCTCAAGCAGGGTTATTCTATCTGTCAACTTTTGTGAAGAATAACTAGCAATTAATGAATGAGGCTGAGTAGGATATGAAGAATGAAGCGGATCGAGGAAGGTGTTATCCACCGAGGCTGTAGTCCGAGGCGGATAACACCCTTCCGAGATCTGCTTAATTCTTCATATCCTACGAAAGCCGAATTCATTAATTGCTTTATTATTTATCAAAATATTTTCAAACACTTAAAGGAGAAAATGAGCTTTATTTTCACAAATTTCACACCTACATCCCCAGGTCTTCTCGGTTAACGCTGCATTTTTGACGTCATTTCCTCATTAAAGTCAAAATTCTTCCAAATTTGGTCATCAGTAACTGGTTATGGTGAATTAAATGTGTGCTTTTAGCCAATCAGAATTGGGGAAATATTTTGAATGAATAATAATTAGGGCTAAACATTGATTTCGTGGATTATCTTTGCCACAAGAAGGCACCCCTAAAACTCCCTTTTAGTACCTGCATTGTTGGGAACCAGTCAACTATAAGTAGCCAATCTGCCCCTTGGACTGAAGCATTTCCATCCCAATATTTTTGTGGCTGTTTAACACTCATATCTTTTCTCATTTCATGCTTAACTGAAAAAAAAAATAGAGGTAAACAAGCTAAGGGAGAGCACTAAGTCTTCAGAGTTTGGCTTTCTTGTGTATTTGAAGTGAATTTCCTGATAATTTCCATACTTTATTTTCTTTGGCAGGAAAAGCACTGTTCATATTTCTTGGTGAAATGATCCCCAAGCTCAAAAGCCGTCAAAACAAATCTGCCCAGAGTGAGAGCTCCAGTCAACAGCAAGGTTCTGCAGCAAGCTCCAAGAAAAAGAAAGGAAAGAAGGGAAAGGGAAAATAGAATTCAGAAAATCTCTTGTATTAAAACAACTGTTAATTAAAATACATAATTATGGTTCTGAAAGTTACCTGTTGATTCTTGTGTGTTCTGACCAAGTGTGGCATCATAGTTAGGTAAAACATGAAGTCAAGTATGACATTATAATGTTAGCTGATTTATCTCAAAATCAATACACTGGTCCTAAGAAAACAGATTTACACTTTACAGTAGATGGCACCAAGAAGAACTTCACTCCAACTGTAAATTAATGATTTACCAATCTTGTGGAACCTCAAACTGTCTCATTTAAAAAATAAAATGAACAATATAATCAAAAGAACACCTTTACTGGAATGTTTATTTCTAAGGGGCAATTTTACACATGCTGTACAACGAACTGTGTGAAAAATTCACACTCTTTAATTTTGGTATTTTGTTGGGAACCATATGTACTTACAAGTGACAAGAAAATGATGGGTTCAAACAAGATGATTATGATAATACAGTCGAGCCCCCCGATATAACAATATTGCCATAAAATAACCTTAAATATCATTATATCGGGGGTAATCTTAACATGCACTTTTTTTACTACATAATTGTTTAATTAAACTTGTAATGAGTATCAAATGACTCAAACATAGTGTTTCCAGAAACAATTTGCAAAGCATTACATGTTATCAAGGTTACACAACAAAGCCTGTGGTATGAATCAAAAAAGGGAAAACATTTGAAGTTGACTGTAATCATCTACTTTTTGCTGTTTGTATTAAATTCAATCCTTTCTGTAATATCGTCACATCGGGAAGATTTTACGCTCGGTGCACTAAATACTCATCTTTATCTTTGTCTAGTGAAAAGCCCAGTGAGCTTACATCTGTGAGCAGCATTTCCAATGCCCCATTGCTTACATATAAGGGACAACCACCACAATCTAGAGGTGTTGGGCCTCTTTCAAGAATGGCAACTCTTGGAGAAGTTGCAACCCAAAAGCTGAGAGAAAGACTACAGAATTTGGTTAATAGACAAAAGAGCTTGGTGGTTCACAGAAATTCCCCGGACACAAAGTGGAATGACAGGCCTTGCACCACACAGTGTCATGCCAGGCGTGACCCCTCATTAGTTCCAAGCCACACACAGCTGTTCTTATGTGAACTTCCAGGAACAAGTTGTTGATATTAAATGGTAAAAACCAGTGACAGTATTCACCATGTTTCTCCAATCCCGTACAAGAATAATCCTGATGCCAGTAAACCATCTTCTAACTCACCCTTAAAAAGAATGGTTGTAAATTTACCTAATGCTTGGTCTGATACTTCATCTACTCTTTCTCTTTGAGTGATATTAATGTGCCATTTGAGTGAACAATCTAGTTATAAACATGCTCTTCCAGTTGTGTGACTACAATGAAGATGTACTTGTAAGTATAAAGGGGGTAGTTGCTTAAGAAACTGGTTGCGACTTGGTGGGAAATAATTTGCTTTGTTATATGCCTACAATAGTACACATGCTGAGTGGACAAGATTTTCTTGTAATGATCAGGCATTATGAAATTTTTTTCTTTAATACAGACAAAAGTTTTCCCATTTTAAGAGAAACTCCTTCTGTCACTTCCGGTTTTGATCGCATGGTCAGTCGTGTTTCAGTTCAGTGAACATGATGTCAAATGACCTCTTGCATGCACAAGTGCATGTTGAAAAAGCCTTCCGTTTTTCTTTTTCTAGTGCTAAAAAGGCCATGTAATGAAAAAACTAATTAACCTTGTCTGTTCAGCCATTACAAGAAAATCTCTCATCTTGGCATGGACTGTATTGACCGAGCGAGAGCTACAACTTACAATACATTGTAAATATTATTATTACAGAGGAAACCCAATATAACTATCCCTGATATAATGATATCCCCGGTATAACAATCATCAATATAACAATATTCAATATAGTTGCCGATATAAAGATGAGTATTTAGTGCACCGAGCGTAAAATCTTCCCGATATGACGGCCTAATAGCTGCATGAAGGTGATGCAATTGTGCTTCAGTAACTAGTGGTCCTCTGTTTGTAGGTATGGGGTCATTATCAGATGTGGTCCTCACATCAGGCACTTGGGGTTCCTGATCTAGACCCAAAGGTCCTACATTGATGGGTGTAGGGGTTGTTCCAGACATGTTTCCTTTGTCGGATGTGTCATGAAGATGAGAAACTGGTGTATTACCATGTTGGTTATTGGCATCATAATTCTCCTTGACTTGAATGGTATAATTCAGAGTTAGTATTAACCAGATAACCTCTCTTCAGTGACCTGGGGTCTGCAAAAAATTTTGATGATGCAGTTTTTCTCTCAAAAGGAACACCCTGCTCTTTTGGTAATGCCATTGTTTGAAGAAGTCCTTGATCAAGACGTGAAAAAACTGGTGCACTGCTTGATATTGGGCTTAAGGTCTTAAGAGCTTCCAATGGTCTCTCAGGCAGGGATCCAACATGCTGATTATGAGAATAACTTGATAGATTTTCAAGTGGAGATGCAGAGGAAACCTCTACTGGCCTAGCCACAGTTTGATGTGTTTTCAATGGGGACATGCCAGGAATACTGTTCTGATGTAAGTTCAATGTATGTCCATTTGGTGCACTGTGCACATAAAGATCTGCTGCAGATGAACCTTGACTAGGTGGGTACAAGTGAATATCAGAACCAAGTAAAACATGACCAGTTGCTGGATGCCCAACATCAGACCTTCCAGAGACGTGCTGTCTAAACTGAGAAACAGCTTCCCCAGGTCTTCTTAGATAACTACCCACATGTGTCAAAGGCTCCTGGATATTAAGTTGGCCTGTACTCCCAGCCTCTACACTGATTTTACCAACAGGCTGTGAAGAGTCGGCATACATTTTCCCTTGCTGAGGACCTGCAATCAGTTTAGCCCCACGCAAATCGTGGTGTTCGCCAATTTTGACAGGACTATCAACTTCCTCAGTTGCTACTGGAATAAAAGAAGGTTCCTTCATTTTTTCCTGTACTGAATTCTTGTGGGCACCATGGAGACCTCTTTGCTGGCTTTCTGTACCACTAACTTGTAAAGATGGAGCTCCTGGCAGGTATTCAAACGTGGACCTCTCATGATGCTGGGGGTTTGATTTCTCCCTTTCACCTTGTTTGATAGGCACAGGATCCAAGCTGTATAGTGTATTAATACTGCTAGATATTGCTTGATACTCATGGCTTTTCAATACAGCATACAGCTCTCGCTATAAGTAAAAGAGAATCTGCTTTGTTAGCTGGATAACAAACAAGTTCATGAATATTTAAACAAACAAAATCAAGTTTTTATATAGACATTATGGCAACATCCAAAAAATAAATAAATAAATAAATGCATGATTGTCAGTAGTGGGCTGCTATCAGCAAATAAATAAACAACATTATTAACTTCAATTAACATCACCTTTAAATATTGCAGCTGGTCATCTGTGCTTTTCTTGTATTCAATAAACATGCGCTGTAAAGCAAGGTTCTCCTCCTGAATATGTATGATATCCTGCAAAAATCAAAGGAATAAAACAATGCTAGTAAGGTGTTTTATCATGATCTCGCTGGTTCCACGGGGTTGCAAGACGAGGCAAATCTGATTGGCTACCTGGGTAGGCAAGATGGGTCTTATATCTCACCCATTGCGATTTACCGCGTTATCCCACAAAATAAAATAGCCATATAATAAATCCTTTCTAATTTTATTGACCAAGCTTGTTCAGACAAGATGGTTGGATATTGGTGTCGTTCTATTTTTTGTGTTTATGTGTCAATAGAAGCGCCAAAAAGAACTTGGCAATATGCAGGCATCTTGACCTTACACTTGGTCAATACATTTTTAAAACATGCATGTTGCGGTTCAATTTTTTCCTTGGTTTAAATTTTATTTTCTTTTGTTTTTTGGTACAGTAATGAGTGGTAATGAGTTTAAAACAAAAAGGAAATAAAATCTAAACCAGGAATTAATGTTGCCATTCCTCAAATAGGAATGACGTAAAGTTATTTTAAAAGTAGAGAGAGTACACTGGACAACATGTGGCGTAATAGGGGACACTACTACGATCGGCGAGACAGACGACTTCCCATTGCGTGACCAAATGCCCAACTTATCTCCCCAGCTTGACAACAAGCTGGATCGGACAAGAATAGGCAGCACGCCAGAATAAAACTGAAGTGAGGAAAGTGCCTCTAATACTTTCCAAAGCACTGCGAGCTGAAGCCACCGGCCAGAAAATGTGGTTATTGTGGAAAGAAACGGCAAGTCTTATTTGCATAAGCCCATGAACTATCTCCCCAGCAATACGTGCTGGATCGGACAGAGGTATGGGCAGAAACGTTAACAACAATGACATTGTAAGCTTGGGGAAGTCGCTACGCAGACTTAACCGAAGGCACCAGGAGAAGTGGCCCCGAGTTTATTGAATGCAATGGTAACACTCCTGACACAAGGGGAAGGGAGGGTGGGAAAATTCGCGTGAAATTTATGGTTACAAACTGTCTTTTCGCGTAAGATGCTGAGAAATGTGAATAAGAGGTGTGTATATTACATTTTATAGCTAGACATCGGTCTAGCAGCAGGCCAATGGCCATTTGCGTTACAACTTCAGCTAGACCTTATGTAGTCTTGTGGTAAGACATGAATGAGGCCGTTTACTGTATAAACCACTCTTAGTACACAGTAGAAAGGTAACGTAGACATCTTGCAACATAAACACAGCGTTGCTATTGTGCACAGATTAAACAAAGGAACTTTTGAACAAAATTATGTGGGTGGCAAAATGCTAATGCCCTGCCATCTTAACCGTGGGGCATCACGTTCCATTAACTGCGTTTTGCAGCGGTTCATGCAAAACTTTCTAAAATTGAACCACAACACTTACATTATTTAGAGCATCAACTAAGGCTCTTTGTTCTGCAAACCCTTGGAGAACTTGCTCTCTCATAGCCATCTCTGCCCTTTTCTGTATTTCACTCTAGAAGGTTATGAAGTTTAAGTTAAGATTCATTTCTCAACAGTACATATTATTTGTAATTATACACTTCTGAGTTTGAGAATGGCAAGTTTGGCACACACATGACAAGACAAGGATTATAACCAAAGAGGAGATGGGTTTTATAAAATTACCTCTTTTAAGTATGCCATAAGTTTAGTAATGGTTGTTATCAGAGCTGCAGTGCATCCAGTAAAGTTACCAGATATAGCTGACGATCTGGTTGGTTGACGACCAGTTTCATATTCATATCTAGTGACTTCATTTTCCAATTCTTCAACCATCTATAAAGTGAAAATAAATTACAAATTATGATGATACTTTTTTGAGACAGAAATGGATAATTACAAAAGCATGGATGTACGTACCATTTTAAAATCCTCAAGACTTTGCAGGCCGCTTTTAGATGTGTTTGAAGACTGTTTACCACCATTCTTAGATTTCATCGTTCCTTTCATAGATTTCCTTTCTTGACTTGCCTCCTCAATTCTACTACTTAAACAAAACCAAATGAAATCAACTTCTGGATTAATTGAAATCACTATCATTAAAGTCTGTATATTTCTTTTTCAAAGCCATGTATCTAAACATTTTTGACATCTTCTTGATATGAAAAAGCTTGTAATATCAGCACTTCATTTCTACCTGAATGCTTACATGTCCATAGAAGAATTTTTCTTAGAAATTACAGCCTATTCTAAAAACAAATCAGAGAAGGAAACACACAAATCTAAATATTCATCTCAAAGTGAAAATAATGACCTCCCTGACACAGTTATTTATTGCAATAGATTAGAAACATTTTACTTCACTTATACTTTTACTCTATAATATTGCATCCTTTGGATCAAACACTAAAAGTCTTAATCTTCACTGCTCTAGATCCATCAGTCATTACTTATTCATGATTCGATTAACATAAAAGAAACAGTGCTGCATCATACTCTGTTTTAGACTAGGTACTTACTGCTGACATGGTGGCACACTGACAGAGATACTGTTCTTTGTACTGGTAGTTGTTTCCCCACTGGCTAATGGCACCCCTGTATAAAATTTTCAATCAAAGGTTTTTTCAAATAATTCTAATCTAGCTTAAAACATAATGCAAGTTCAGAGGGTCAGAAATAGTCCTTGCCTACCTGATCTTGTAAAAGCCGGTCCTCCTGCAATAAGAATCTCGGCTGACCCTTGACTGAGAAAAGACAAGGGTTGACCAGCAGCCTGTTCATCAAGCTTGCCATGTGGGACCTCATGGTTGCGGACACACCCACCAGGTACAGTTAACGAGTGCTCCCCACTGGCTCGAGAAGCAACTTGACCAGTTGAGCTGGCTGTAATTTGGGATTCATCCTGATGCACGTACTTGCCTCCTTCCTCTGCCACATATCTCTGAAATCTCTGAAGGTCAAGTTTGGATTCAAAGGCCTGTGGCAGAAGTATTTGTGCACTGTAGTAGTGATGAAATGGGGGTTCTAGGACAAATTGAAAAAAAAGTTAAATAAAAAAATATTACAAAAAAATATTACCAAAAATTTCATTAAAAATTTTACAAAAAAAAATACAAAAAAATGAGGAAAAATTTTATCAAGAAATTATCAAGGATTTTATCAGAGAATTTATAGGGAAATAAAAAAAAAAAAAAAAAAAAAAAAAATGAATTCAATTGTTATTTAAAAACAAAAATAATAAAAGTAAAAATGGAAGAGTTACAAAAGAAAAAAGTTGTAGAATTAAAGCAAATGGCTAAAGACCACGGTGTTGAAAAAATTTATAAATTGACTAGAAAAGATCAACTCATTGAAGCGTTGAGTAATATTCCAGAAGTTATGGAAGAGATGCGAAATCTTCAGAAACAAAGAATCATTCTTGACGATCCAATACCTAAGATTAATGTTCGAGCTCTAAAACCAAAACCAAAACCCCCAACCATATCAATTAAAAATTTGGAAAGTAAAGTTGTCAAACCAATAATGAAAGATATTAACAAGTTCGCAGATTGGATACTATCTTATGTGCCAGAGCCACCTAAAAAGATTGTAGATAAACGAATAGAAAGTATGAAGGAAAAGTTTAACAAAATATTTAAACGTTTAAATCAAAAAGAAAATTCGAATGAAAAGGCTGATCAAATAAGAAAAAGCTTTGCTCCGAAAGAAAGTCTGAAGGAAAGATTTAAAAGAACGTTTAAAAAATCTACCACTGAATATGAAGAAAAAGAAGATTTCACCCCAATAGAACAAGAAACAGCGTTTGATAAGTATCTGAAAACATACAGGATATATGGTAATAAAGGGTATGATGAAAAGGTATTTATCAAAAAAATCAAACCAAAAGTTATAGAATTAATTAATCAGCATAAGAAACCACTAAAGGTGAAATTTATTTTTGTCTGTAAATTTATAAGAGAGAAACTTAATACACTAGATTTTGAGGAAGCATATCCACCATTTCATACTAAAAAACCAGAAACGATAACAGCGTCAACTGATTTATCTAACTTATTCGATGTGATGGTTGACTACCAACTTGAGTCGTTTAAGAAGTTTGAAGAAAATGGTTCTGAATGGGAATTTGATCAAGTTCTATACTTTGATATAAAAATTGACCCATTTGAACCACTTTTAGGAAGTTCTTATATTCCATTGCCAAAAATTTTAGCAAACAAAAAGTCAATTGTTAACCTTAAGAATGAAAATGATAATAAGTGTTTTAGACATGCAGTAGCAGAAGGCGCATTTCCCAGAGATGTTCACCGGGAGAGGGTAAATAAAGAACTGATAGAGAATGAAGAGAAGTTGAACTGGGAAGGAATAAATTTTCCCGCTGAATGGAAAGATATTGATAAGTTTGAAAAGCAAAACAACCACTACGCGATTAATGTCTATGGATATGATAATGTTGATGATAAATGTGGAGTATACCCTTTAAGAATAAGTGATAAACAAAGCGGTTATTTGATAAACTTACTTCTAATATCAAACGATGAAACAAACCACTACTGTTTGATAACTAATTTTAGCGGATTGGTAGTTTCACAAGTTACTAAACATAAAGCTAAGATTTACACATGTTATAGGTGTCTTTATCATACTCATAAAAAGGAAACATTAAAAAATCATATGAGATATTGCTTCGAAAACGAGCCTGTTAGGAGTGAAATGCCAATGGATAAAGATGGAAATCCTGAATATATTAAATTCATTAATTATTACAAAAAAATTCGAGTACCCTTTGTTGTATATGCCGACTTTGAGTGCTATCCAGAAAAAATAGATACCTGCTCGCCAGATGAAAGTAAAAGTTTTACTAAACAATATCAAAAGCACAAACCATCTGGATATTGTTATATAATAAAGTTTTTTGATGAAAATTATGAAACCGCTATTAGAGAATACACCGCCGAATCCCCAGATGAAGATGTGGGAAAGAGATTTATTGAAGAATTAGAGAAGGATGTTAGAGAAATTTACAAAAATATTAAACCTAACAAGAAATTGAATTGGATGACACAAAGGGAAAAATTCAACCATAAAAATGCTACCAATTGTCATATATGCGAGGGTGAATTATTGGAAAAAGATAAGGTAAAAGACCACTGCCACTATACAGGAAAGTATAGAGGAGCAGCTCATAGTAAATGTAACTTAAATTATAAAATTACAAAATTTTTCATACCAATTATCTTTCATAACCTATCAGGATATGACTCACATCTTTTTATTAAGAATATTGGTATAACAAAAGGTAAAGTAGATTGTATACCTAATAATGAGGAAAAATATATTTCTTTTACAAAAAAGATTTTACTTGATAAATTTATAAATGAAGAAGGTAAGGAAAGAGAAGTGAAGTGGTGTCTTAGATTCATAGATTCATTCAAATTTATGCCAACCAGTCTTAGTAGTTTAGTTGATAATCTTACAAAATGTGGAAAGTGTGAGGCTTGCAAACCATGGGATTGTATGAAGAGATACATAGAAGATGAAAAGATTGTTCAGTATAAAGGTATTGGTAATTGTGAAAAATGTAAGAATTGTTTATTAGCAAAAAGTAAGTGTCTTTATCCAAAAGATGATAAATTAACTGAAACGAAAAAGAAATTTGGAGATAAGATGTATTTAATGTTGAGGAAGGGTGTATTTCCATATGATTGGTTTGATAAATTTGATAAACTAAATGAAACTAAACTTCCGCAAAAAGATGCATTTTACTCAAAACTAAACGACGAACATATAACAGAAGAAGACTATCAATATGCTAAAAAGGTATGGAAAACTTTTAATATGAAAACAATGAGGGATTATCATGATCTATATCTTGTGTCAGACGTACTATTTTTAATGGATGTATTCGAGAATTTTAGAGATGTTTGTCAAAAGAATTATGGTTTAGATCCTGCTCACTATTATACAGCACCCGGACTAGCTTGGGATGCGGCATTAAAGATAACAAAAGTGAATTTAGAACTGTTAACTGATATCAACATGCTACTTATGTTTGAGAGAGGGGTTAGAGGAGGTATAACCCAGGTTTCTACTAGATATGCAAAAGCTAATAATCCATACATGAAAGAATATAATCCAAACCAACCAAAAAAGTATATTGTATATATTGACAGAAATAACTTATATGGTGAAGCAATGAGTAAACCACTGCCCACACATGGTTTTAGATGGATAACTGTTGAAAATCTTAAAAATTGGAGGAATATCCCATGCATTTTAGAGGTTGATTTAGAATATCCTCATCACCTACATGATTTACATAATGATTATCCTCTAGCGCCAGAGAGAATCGTTGTTAATAAGGTGGAGAAATTAATCCCAAACCTTAAAAACAAGGAAAGGTATGTAGTTCACCGCGAGGCCTTGAAAATTTATGAAAGTCTAGGATTAAAAATCACAAAGATTCATAGTGGAATTACATTTGAAGAGTCAGCTTGGTTAAAACCTTACATTGACTTGAATACTAATCTAAGATCAAAAGCAGTTAACGAATTTGAAAAAGATTTCTTCAAGTTAATGAATAACTCTGTCTTTGGTAAAACAATGGAAAACATTAGAAATAGGGTAGACATTAGATTAGTTACAAACCAAAAAGAGGCTAAAAAATTAATAAAACAACCTAATTATCAACATCGTACTATCTTTTCTGAAAATTTAGCAGCTATCCATATGAAGAAAAAAAAGATAAAATTCGATAAACCTGTTTACTTAGGAATGTGTATTTTAGATTTAAGCAAAACAGTAATGTATGATTTTCACTATAATTATATCAAACTTAAATATGGAGAAAAGGCTAAATTGTTATACACAGATACAGACAGCTTTATATATGAGATAGAGACAGAGGATTTCTATAAGGATATCAGTCTAGATGTTAGAGAAATGTTTGACACTAGTAATTATCCTAAAGTTCACCCATCTGGTATTGAGACAGGTGTAAACAAAAAATTAATTGGTAAGTTTAAAGATGAATGCGGGGGTAAGCAGATAATTGAATTTGTTGGACTAAGACCAAAGCTATACTCTATATTGATGGATGGTGGTAAAGAGATTAAAAAGGATAAGGGGGTAAAAGCATCAGTTGTAAAAAAGACAATAAGTCACAATAATTACAAGGATTGCCTATTCACTAAAGAAGCTCAAATGAGGCAGATGAATGTAATTAGAAGTCACTTACATGATGTTTATACTGAAACCATTAATAAAGTTGCACTATCTGCTGATGATGATAAGAGAATAATTAAAGAAAATGGAATACATACTTATGCTATCGGATATTATCTTTTCAAAACAGAATCTGGTGGGAGTTCAGTATCATAAGGTACAATCTGTAACTCTTCCCTTACAAAACCGCGTCTAGGTCCATCTACTAAATAATACAAAACTGGTTGATTAGATGAAACAACGCTGCGCACAATATCAAAAACTTTAATACTCCAAATAGGGTCTGTAGCCCTTCTTCGTTCCCCACCTTCAAGCTCGCCAGGAGATAATAAATATCTAACTTTAACATCGGCTGGCAGCCTAACTTCATCAAGACCAACAACTCTCTTATATTTTTTAGGTTCAATATCAACTTCTTTCTGTTTTATAGCCTTATTAGGCTCTTTACCAGTTATTCTTGTTGGAGTATTGTTCAAAGTTTTTAGAATATCAGGTAATCGTTTAACCCATACTCTTGATCGGTCCGAAGGACCTCCCCGCTTCGCGGATCGGGAGGACCCCTCCCCGCCTTCGACGGATCTTTCATTCCACCCTCCCTTTCGGTCGGTAACCATTTCTTGTGCATATTGATGACTAAATAATCTTTCGCCTAATATTCTGTTTGCTCTTTCAACAAAGGCTTGAGCTCTATGGTTTCCGGCTTCACTTCTCTGGATTTTTACATTATGGTAATTCATAAGTTTTGTAACCTCACCCATAAATTCTTTTCCAGGATCAACCATTAATGTTTTGGGGTATTTCATTTTCGCTTCGCGGTCTATTTTTCTAGAATATATTTTCATAAAAGCATTTGAAATTTCTCGACTTTCTTTTGAGGTTAATGGTTCTGCATCTTTGTATCTCGAGGCAACATCAACCACAACTAATGCGTATTTATATGTTTTTCTTCCAACTCTATCATGAGGTAAAAATAATAAATCTGCTTGGTGAATCTGATTCGGCTTATCCACAGTCCAGTGTGGTCTTGGAATATACTTGGGAGCTGGTAGATATATTTGCCATATTGCCTGTTTCCGAAGCCATTGTTTTGCTTCATCTTCGTCCGATTTGCTTTTTTGCGCTAATTTAGAGATAGCAGAATATCCTTTCCAATACCCTTCAGTCGAATAATATATTCGCTCGAATTTTTTTGATAACCTTCTTTCGTTACTCATTTAAAGATTAACCAAAGTATCTTATAAATAAATATGGAAACCGTATCTGAAAAAATTAACCCAAACAGGATTCCAAGAGATCCACTGGGGTTGAAAGCTGAATCAATATTGAATAGAATTACACTAAATCCTTCATCAGCTAATCCAGGAGAAACATTGTATATAAATATTCCTAAACTTTCAGAAAATTTAGTGATTGTGCCAGGAAGTGTCTCTCTAGTATTTAACTTAAATGTTGTGGGTCATGAAGATAACACCCTAGTGAATAATGTAGGTAGTAACCTTGTATCCAGACTCAGGGTTCTTTTTGGCGGTGAAACACTACAGGATACTCAAAGATACGATCTATTTCGAACATACCACGACTTATTCTTAACAGATGAAGAACGAGAGGATAGATTAAGACAGGGTATTTCTTCTGAAAACATGAGAAAGCTCCGGACAAATGCAGGTGATAAGGTAGACACAGATTTGAAGGAAGTAGCTCTTGCAGCAGTACACAATACCAAGTATCATATCCTACTAAACCATCCTATTCTCAACGATCATGGAGTTTTCTACCCAAACGCATTAGATCATCAACTAATCTTTGAGATTACACTGGCTCCAGTTAACGATATTGTTGTTTATTCTGACGATACCAAAGCCCCAAATTACAAAATCACAAACCTTGAGTTGGAATATTCTTGTATATCAAGTAAAGGCTTAGCTAGTGAGGCTCAGGCAGCTTATCAGGTTGGTAAAGGATTCTATTATGAAAATGTCACCCTACACAAAACTTTCACCATATTAAGAAATACAGACAGCGTTATAAACCAGCATATTAATCTACCTAGAAAATCAATTACAGGGATATTATGTTTATTCACATTACCATATGGAAAAGGAGCACGAGATTCTGAGAATTTTTTCAATCCTGGTATCACCTCAATCAATATCGATGTTAATGGCGTGCCAAACCGCTTCTACTCTAAGGGAATGGTACCTTCAGATCTTTGGGAGTCGGTAAAGAAACGTTTCAGACCGCCCGGAGGGAGGCACTCGGTAAATGAAAAGGATTTTTATAATAATAAGTTTGCATTGTGGTTAGATTTGAGAACTCACCCAGATAATGATATTCATGGAGGAGGGTTAGCATTAAACAATGCGCAAGATGGTGTAAAAATTGAAATAAAAAGAAAACTTAGTGGATCTGATATTATGACTTGTTACATGTTTGTGGTAGCTGATGCGTTAATGGAGGTTATGAAATCAAACTTAAGATCAATCATGTACTGACCGAAGGGAAGAACTTAGTTAATCGGTCTAAAGACCTCCCCGCTTCGCAGAAAAGAAAATATGGAAGAATTAAGAGATAAAATTCCTTTTCACTGCATTATAACCGGACCAACAAATTGTGGAAAGACAAAGTACATAATTGATCAACTCCGAGGTCCATTTCGAAAATTGTTTGAATTCATTGTTTTAATATGTCCAACTTATTCTAAAAATAAAACCTATCATAATTTTGCTAGAGGAGATAAACGTTTCTTTGTATTATCACCGGATGCTAGCAACATTGATGAGATTAATGACTTATTAACTGACTGTCAAACGTTATTCTCTGGGACAAATACACTAATAATTTTAGACGATTGTGCTGTTTCGTGCGATCTGAAAAAAAGATCAAACAAGTTTATAGATTTAGCATTTTCTGGAAGGCATCATGGTTTATCAATGTGGGTTCTAACTCAGCAATTAACATCCATAGCAAAACCATTCCGTGAAAATGTAGCTTGTGTTGTTACTTTCCATAACCCATCACAAAAAGGTATGAAGATGTTTTTTGAAGATTATGGAGGTGATTTAGACTCAGAAACTAGTAAAAAGTTTGTAGAACTGCTGAAAAAAGAAAAATATTCAAGACTTTGTTTATCTTTACGTCACCCATTTAATTGCTATTTGGAGATCCCCGAGGTTATTTTCGTGTAACGGTGAAGCCGGAGGACCCTACGAGTCTCATAAGCAGGTCGGTAAATTCGGAGCAGTGCCCTCCTCGCAAAGCGGAAAACCGTTTAAAAGAATCAATGTTGTATTACAAATTTAAAATATGTCAGAAGTTGAAGATTATATTAGTGAGATAAAAGATGAGGTAAAAACTGGAGTAAAAGATAATTATAATACCGAACGAAGAGAGGAACATGAAATTGAGATAAAACAAGAATCACTAGCCATTCTCGCAGCTCTTGGAACAACAAAGGAATATTTAGGGGTTGATATGAGTCTTGGTGATATAAAAAAATTATCTGTAAAAGACATTGAAAAATATTTTAATAGATATCAAGCAGTATTGGGTAAGAAAATTAATGGTGGATTAGTAGATTCATCTCTTCAATTAATTTCTAGAGTTATTTCTTACATGGTTCCTGTGGATGATATAGAAGCTCTTTGTGTGGATTTGAAAAATGATGATTTGGTTAATCGCGAACTGACAAACATTGTAGGGCTCTTAGCATTGAAAGCAGGAAGATTGGCAGCACTTGCTAGCGGACTATTCCAGGTTGCTAAACACGTTAAAATAGATAAAATACAACAAGTTACAAGTAAAAATATAGATGATTCCAACACAACTGAGCAGACTATTGAATAAAAAAAAAAAAAAAAAATGTTGGTAGAATATAAAAGAGATATGGAAAATGAAAATCAAAAAGCTTTAAAACTTATTGCAGATGTTAAAAGGATTCTAGATCATAAAAACCAACAAAATAAAGAAATTAAAAAAGATATTGAGATGCTAAAAGAACAACTATGTAGTGGTGTAAGCAAAACCTATCCAGATACTGATTTAAAGATTCTTTACTTTGTGAAATAAAATAATAATGTCTGACCAAACAGAACAAATCGAGCAAAGCCGGAGTGAAGGAGGAACAGAAGTTGTTGATCGGGATGAAGCCCCTCCCCGCTTTACGGAACAAATTACAATGGATCCTCTCCCTAAAAAGAAAGATGCAAAAAAGAAAGAGAAAGACCCTAAAAAGGTTGCTGCTGGTAAGAAATTAGCTGAATATAATAAAAAAGCAAAAGAAGCGTTAGCTAGAGAGGAAATGAAACGAGAAAAGGAACAAGCTGAGACTAAAAATGAAAATGGAAAAGCGTGGCTTCCAGAGCTATCTTTTACTACTGTATTATCAATACTTGGAATAGGTTTTACAGCATTTGATATGTTTATGAGGTATTACAAAAATAGAATACCTGATTTATCCCAAGTTCCTACTAAAATTCCACAATCAAATATTACTAACCAACCCCCTCATCCACCACAACCACCAAAAAAAAGAATGATATGAGGAAAGCTGATTTAAAGGTTTCTTTCTGATGTAGTAAAAAATCATGTCAACTGAAAACAAACTTGTTAAAACTGTTACTGATTCAGCAGTACTTATTGGGTTAGCAGCTGCTGTTGGTTATGTATCTAAAAAGGTTATGAGAGAATCATTTATGAACGACCCATCCTCAAGTATTACAAATTATGCTAAATGGGTGGTCGTATTGTCGGGAAGTATGTACCTAAAAACATATTTAGAGGATCAAAATATTTTACCAAAATAATTATGGCGACAATAGCAATGATGTTAGGTGGAGCTGTATTAAATGCAACTGCCTTTGTTGGCGGATCATATCTTGCAAAATATCTATCTGGGGATAAAACAGATACAGAAAAAATACGACACGATAAAGCATTAGAAAAATATCAAAAAGATTACGCTGAATATCAAGAAAAAAGACAGAAACTAATTGATTGGAAATTAAAACAAAAAGATGATAAATACCAAGCCTCAAAAAATCTTTCAAAAACGGATGAAGCTTTAGAATTTTATGCTCAAATGCATGAACCAAAATTTAGTGATTATTATAGACCAAGTAACAATCAAAAGATGGGTGAAATGGTATATGTAGGCGGTGGTATGATGGCATTGGGGTATGCTGCTAGTAAATTTTTATAAATTATAAAAAACATTAATTGTTTTATAATTAAAGCATTATTTATATATTTGATACATGTTTACCCCAAGTTTTTATATTAATATCAACATGCAATAAATTTAAAATTTTTACTATTTTTATATTACTACCTGTGGAAATATAAAGCTTTTTAAATAATTCATATAACTCTTTTAGTTTTTCTCTATCTTTTAGTTTAACTGCTATATTTCTTAACAATAACATGTCATCAATTGTAATTATTCCTTCTGTATTAAATTTTCTTAGTGTATAATAGTAAATATTATCATAAATATCTATAAATTTCATTGTTTTTTTTTTTTTTTTTTTTTTTTTTTTTATCTTTAAATTATAATTCTTTTTATATTTTACAAACATAACTTTTTGGTCTAAAGATTTCTTACTGATGAGTAAAAATTATGGCAGAAGGAGGATATTTACCAGAAGATTTAGATCCAACTGAACTAAATGAAACAAAAGATGATAACGCACAGGATAAAGATGATACAATGTATTTATATCCAAAAACATCCACTTCCATTCCACCTTACCCTGATGATGAGGTGGTAGAAACTTCATTTGGCGGTGCAAAACCAAAAACCAAAAAAGGATATACAAAATTATCAGGAGAAGATATGGAGGAGATACAAAGAAACAAAGATGAAGCCTGGCAAGAGATTAAAAATAAATGCCCAAACGTAAAAAAAAATTTTGATGTTAGGTATGATGATTTTGGACAATTACAAGTTGGAATAATGCGTGGTGATCCTAATAATGTTAAATGGCATAATTTTTATGATAAATATGACAATGTAAACAAAAAAATACCAAAAACAATAAGTGAGTCACTTGGTCCTACAGCTGAAGAGGTTTTGGAATCAATTGATAATGAAAAAACAAATAAAAAAGGTTTAATTGATAAACTAAAAGAAAATATAAAAATCAAAAGAGATAAACCTAAGATTACACCAGAGGAAAGCAACCAAATTGAAGCTGAAGAGAGAGAAATTGTTGATCATGAAGAAGATTTAGCTAGTTTAGAGGATGAGGAAGAAAGAATACAAAATAAAATGTTATTACGCGATCGTATAAAATACATTTTCAAAAAGTATGGTTTTACAGTATTTTCTGTTATTAGTGCTGTGGGGGTGGTTATTGGAGTTATAGTTTCTAATCTTTCTAGGGGGCTATCCACATTAGGTAAAGGTGTTGGAAATGGATTGAAAGCTCTTGGTAAGAAACTCGGTGAAATATTACCAGGGATGGTTGGAGCAATTGTAAGCTTTTTGTTCAAAACAGCGGGTGAGGTTATTGGATTTTTAGGTAAGAATGCTTGGCTTTTGATAATGGCTGTGGTTCTATATTTTGTGGACCGACTAAAAGGAGGAACAAGTGTAAAGAAGAGAAAGTAACAAATTTTCACCGTAGCTGGGCGGCAAATCCGGTCTAAAGATATCATGTTGATCAGTAAAATACAATATGGATGACTACAAGAGAATTTACGGTATAGCAGACCACGAGCAAATTCAGGCAGAGCCCTCGATTTATCCTAATTTGCCTGTTAATTCAGATCCACTCAATTTCAGACTACAAAAGTCGTGCGAAATACTACAAAATCTTCAAAAGGAAATTAAACATTATGAGGATGTTAGGAAAAAGTATAATAGAGCGAGAGGAATATTTACAAAAATAAGTGTTTGTAGTGGGATATTTTCAGTTATCCTATCTGCAAGTGGACTCGGAACCTCTCTTACTGGTTTTGGTGCTGTTGTTGGTATTCCATTAGGAGCTGTGGGGGGTATTTGTGGGGTAATATCGGTTGGATTCGGTTCTGCTTCTAAAAGACTTTCTCATAAAGTTAGTAAACATGAACAGACAGTTTCTCTGGCAAAAGCAAAAGTAAATACCATTCACGACTTGGTTTCAAAGGCACTAAAAGATAACGTTATATCTGACCAAGAATTTTCGTTAATTTTATCAGAGGTTGATAAGTTTGAAAAACTAAAACTAGAAATCCGTCAAAAAACTAGGAAAGATACAGAAAAAAACTTAAATATGAATCAGATAAGAACAGAGGTTCGGGCAGAAATATTAAAAGAACTGATCGAAGTGAGGGGAAGAACCGATCAAGAACATTGAAAATTTCATATGAGAGAACTGATGTGGGATTTAATTGTTTTGCTGGTATTAGAAAAGAAATGTTTTAAAGACTTTACATCTTATTCTAAACACTAGGAATAAAATGTTATTATTCAATGATTTCAAAACCCGGTACCCAAACGTTAATATTGATAAATTTACATTTATTAATGATTCATATGGGGGGTATATTAAATGGAAAGTTAATGGAACAACAGTTATGTCAAATGATGATCCTACTGGAAAAACCTGGACCGACGATCTTTCTTCTAATTTGAAAACATTATTATGGAAAGATTTAGGCTTAGAAAAAAAAGCTAAAGTTGGTTCGTTTCCAAAAAGTTTAACCACGACTAACCAAAGCTACCCCATACCTGCTATTAAATTTGATGACTTTACACCTGATGTAACAAAAACTCTAACCTTTCTAGATATATACGTTTCAAATACTAAGAAATTCACAGCAAATATGAGAAACATATTTAAATCACAAGTTGTAACATTTAATTCTGCAAAGGAATGCAAAAGATGGTTGAGTAGGCCTGATATTAATTATTGGCCTCAACAACTTAACTTTGCGGTTTGGTGTGCAACATCTGGGTGCGGTATAAGTCTTTTTGAGAGTCTAAATTATCCTAAAGTAATTAATAGTTTTATAAAGTTTCATATATATTTCACAATAAGAAGAATATTATATGAATTGAAACTACCCTTGCCAGATGAAAAACCTTTTTCGTTAACTAATAATCCATATAATAAAATTGCATATAATAGATTATGCAAAGAGTTTGGAATTAGTAATAATTCTGATTTTAGATGGAAAGGCGGTAGAAATCATGGTTTGGGTGATATATTTATTTATTACAGCTCTGGTGGAAATGAAAATTTATATATTGTTAGAAATTATGATCATGATGCAAATACTTGGCCTGGGCAAAATAAATTTTCTGATGAGGGTTATAAAGATGGAGATGGAAATAAAATTTCGTTTATTAGAAATGATGTATCTAAGGATTTTAAATATGCTTGGTTCATACCTATGGATGGACATGGAATCACCAAAGCGGGGCTTGGAAGATTAAATCGATCTGCGGAAGCTTTTGTTTACTGTATATTGGGTGCGCAAGTTAACACTAGAAGTTCGATTTACGGTAATGGTGGTGGTGCAATAGAGACGCAACAAGAATTCTTGGCTTTATTTGAAAGTAGTGTTATTGAAAACGATATTTCAAAATCTATACAAAATTATCAATTAGCTGTACAGGAAGCGAAATTAAGACTTGATTTAGCTATTGCTCCTGGTGTGTGGTTGATGCCAAGTAATATGATCATAAATACTGAGAGCGTGGTTGGTTATAATAATAAACTTTTGAAAGCGAGTAATGATATGAATTTTGGAGTGAATAATTCCCTAAACACTGAAGCAAAACAAGTTGGAATAAGTCATAACTTAGGATCTTCAAAGGTAAAGTTACCTCATATTCTCCTGAAAGGAAAAACTGAAACAAAGAGTCCCTACGGCCCGCGGAGCAAAAACCAACAGGAACCAAAAACCTCAACGAAAACAGACTCTATGAAACAGGAAAATAATATCGGTTCAACACAACATGAAAAGAATATATTAGCATTTATAATCGTAGCAGGTGGCTTAGCGTTGTATCTATTTCGATAGTTCATGAGTATTTCACGTGATTATGATTGTTTGTAAATTAGTGTTCACGTGTAGAACAATAGATTGCATACTTTTACGACATAGCAACAAGCAAAATGTAAAGCGGTTTTAAAGTTTGAAAGTAGATTTTATATTTACTTTTAAAAGGTCGGTTTCTAACGTCGCTCAGGAATGTGATTACATCAATGTAAATTTTTGTTAAGGTTTTTATTATAAAAATTTAAAGATTAATATGAAGTAGCTAAAACAAATCGGTCTAAAGACCTCCCCACTACGTGAAAAATGTTAAGCATAACAATGTATGAGTCTGAAACTAGGATTTATTTAGATCCTCCGCTTAAAAACGTTCGAGAGATACAACTCCTAGATTGTAATATAAAAACCAAAAGATTTATTAATTTCAAGGAACAGCAGATATTTTTCGATGAAAGGAATAATCAACCCATAATAACAATGCAACCCGGCACATATTTTTTGCGTGATATTCAATCGGTCTTTATTAAATTTTATAGGTCAAATATAACATTAATTGAGGGTGATACTATTGACTATCTTTATTCAAATAATAACTTCAAAATTAAACTTACGAGAGGGTTACAAATTGGTTTTGGGTTGCCTGAAATAATAAATCCAAATAAATTATACTCCATAAATATTCAGATTAAGGAGCCGCTAAGACTTATGTGTAGTATAGTGGATAATAAATTTTCATATATGAATAAAACCAAATATGGAGAACTTGTGAAACTCGTGCCATCACAACTACTTGCAAACATACCCTCAAAGGATTATCCAGCAATTCCAGTTCAAAAATATGAGAGTGTCATAAATCATTTTGATTTAAGCATATTAGACAATAAATGGGAAAAACTCGATTTTAAGGGTACACCTATAACTTTTAGTTTAAGATTTAGATAAATTTCTTTTTGTTATGTAACTATTATTTGAGTTATATAACATAATTAGTAGTAACAAAAATATAATATTATTCATCTGGTAAAGAATTAAAAATTTCTTGCTCCTCAATATCATAACACCAATCCACAACTCTTTTTGGGCGCCATGCTTTAATTATTAAATCATTATGCAAGTCTTTGTAAAATGCCTCTTTGTGTGCAATCTTATATTCATTTAAAAAAACACTTACACGTAATTTTTTAATAAAAAATTTTTTATCAAAGGCATCAATATTACATTTCTTATCATAATAAGCAAGATAAACACCATTTTTATAAAAATGATCAAGTGCTTCATGGTTTTCAAGAACCCAACAACCAAATAATGAATTATAATAATAATTATATTCTTCCTTAAAGTAGTATTCATTAGCATTTTCCAAAAGTTCTTTTACAAATTCATTAACGGATATACCATCAACAGCAAAATCTTTATTTTTATATAAACTTATAACTCCTTCAAAATAATAGTTATCATCCTTAGCATAATATTCAACATTCACACTTATATTATTTTTAAGTACTAAACCACTTTTATAATAATATATAACATCAGAAAAATATTCTCTATTTTTTGATAAATTTTTTAATAAATCTTCTTTTATTTCCTCAATAAAATCACAAATGCTAAGTTTTTCTAAATTAAAATATTTAAATTCAATATAATTATCTTCTTCAGTTTGTATCATTTTTCTTTTTCTTTTTTTTATTATTTTTGTTTTTAAATAACAAATTAATTAATTTTTTTTTTGTTATATAACTTAATTTTTTCATAACATTCTTTACAAAATGCCTTCTGTCTATTATGTTCACATATTTGTGATCCCCCACAATCCTTACAAAAATTTCTTTGTTTTCCATGAATACATATTCCTTTACCTTTACATTCTTTACAACGTGCTTTCTGTTTTTTATGCTCACATATTTGTGATCCTCCACACTCTTTACAATACGTCCTTTGTTTTTTATGTTCGCATATTTGTGATCCTCCACAATCTTTACAATAAGCTTTATTTCTATTATGTTCACATATTTGTGTTCCTCCACAATCTTTACATCTTGATTTCTGCCTTTTATGAATACAATAATAATGATACTTAATAGTTTTAAGTTCTGAAGTTGGTGTAGGAGTTTGTTTCTGAAGATTTCGCATCTCTTCCATAACTTCTGGAATATTACTCAACGCTTCAATGAGTTGATCTTTTCTAGTCAATTTATAAATTTTTTCAACACCGTGGTCTTTAGCCATTTGCTTTAATTCTACAACTTTTTTCTTTTGTAACTCTTCCATTTTTACTTTTATTATTTTTGTTTTTAAATAACAATTGAATTCATTTTTTTTTTTTTTTTTTTTTTTTTTTTTTTTTATTTCCCTATAAATTCTCTGATAAAATCCTTGATAATTTCTTGATAAAATTTTTCCTCATTTTTTTGTATTTTTTTTTGTAAAATTTTTAATGAAATTTTTGGTAATATTTTTTTGTAATATTTTTTTATTTAACTTTTTTTTCAATTTGTCCTAGAACCCCCATTTCATCACTACTACTGTCTTCATTTCCACTCACTGATGCTGGCAATGACTCCTCATCTACATATTCAACAGGAAACGTAAGTAGCTTTAAACATAAAATTCCCTTTGTTGACAATGTGCAGCTGGAAAAAGGCATTAAACTGTCACCTGCAACAATGTCGTCCAGAAAAAATACTGAACTCAGTTACAGATTGTATAAGGTGCACGTACAGAGAAACACAGGGTGAAAGTGGTATCTTACATTTGAGTGGTGCTGTGATGTAAATAACACAGTAAATGAAGTACACCTAGGCCAAAAAATACTTTTAAACCATCATATTTGGCACAAACCAAGTTGGATAGTGTTTTTGCCCAAATGCCCAATTTATATCATTATTGCTATAAATGTCTTTAACTAGTAAGATCAGGTCAAAGAGTGGTCCAGCCTGATTGCTAAAAGAGGGGGATGTATAACAGTGTAAACTTATTAAAATAATATAAAGTTACCAAAATGTTCTAATAAATATCAGTTAAAGAAACTGTGACATGATACTAAACCTTTGCTTTCATGGGACAGTTCACTCAAAGCTGGAGTTCTCATAACAGAGTCACTTAACAGGGACAAATGAGTAGGAGTCTCTGGTTCTTGCGGAACTGGGCCAACCATTGATCTGTGTGAATACGTGATACAATCAATCTCAATCCACTGTTACTGAGAGATTCATGAGGTCAAGTTTGAAAATCAACTTACTTGTTTCCATTACTCTGTGAAACATTGTCTGGTGCAGCAGTGAAATTAGGGAATCCCATGAATATCTATCAAAGAATAAATATTTTAACATTTACAAATAATTTCATCACAATTGTTGAGGCAACACTCTCTGCCTACTACCAGCAGTCTAAATAACCAATGTGGTAATGCCCTCTACTAACATTACGTGTACCTCCAAATCGGCTAAATAGGTAAATAAGAGGTCTTTAGTGATGTGGTGGTGTAGTTAAATTGCACTACAGTCTGACAGCTGGCCAAGATGTCTT